>OZ025194.1:8325990-8680990 GCA_964019065.1 Catostylus mosaicus | reverse complement strand
ACTTTTGGCCAAAAGTAAGGTTAACCCCCTTGGCTTTTTCCCAAAAATGGCAAATGTCAAAATTCTTCAGATTTTGGGCAAAAAGTAAGGTTAACCCCTTTGGTTTTTTGCCAAAAATGGCCAATTTCAAAAGGCCTCAAATTTTGGCCAAAAAGTAAGGTTAACCTCTTTGGTTTTTTGCCAAAAATGGCCAATTTCAAAAGTCTTCAAATTTTGGCCAAAAGGTAAGGTTAACCCCTTTGGTTTTTTGCCAAAAATGGCCAATTTCAAAAGGATTGAATTTTGGCCAAAAAGAAGGGTTAACCCCTTTGGTTTTTTGCCAAAAATGGCCAATTATAAAAGGCCTCAAATTTTGGCCAAATAGTAAGGTTAACCTCTTTGGTTTTTTGCCAAAAATGGCCAATTGCAAAAGGATTGAATTATGGCCAAAAAGTAAGGTTAACCTCTTTGGTTTTTTGCCAAAAATGGCTAATTTCAAAAGTCTTTGAATTTTGGCCAAAAAGGAGGGTTAACCCCTTTGGTTTTTTGCCAAGAATGACCAATTTCAAAAGGATTGAATTTTTGCCAAAAAGTGAGGTTAACCCCTTTGGTTTTTTGCCAAAAATGGCCAATTTCAAAAGGATTGAATTTTGGGCAAAAAGTAAGGTTAACCCCTTTGATGTTTTTGCCAAAAATGGCCAATTTCAAAAGGATTGAATTTTGGCCAAAAAGTAAGGTTAACCCCTTTGGTTTTTTGCCAAAAATGGCCAATTTCAAAAGGATTGAATTTTGGCCAAAAAGAAGGGTTAACCCCTTTGGTTTTTTGCCAAAAATGGCCAATTATAAAAGGCCTCAAATTTTGGCCAAATAGTAAGGTTAACCTCTTTGGTTTTTTGCCAAAAATGGCCAATTGCAAAAGGATTGAATTATGGCCAAAAAGTAAGGTTAACCTCTTTGGTTTTTTGCCAAAAATGGCTAATTTCAAAAGTCTTTGAATTTTGGCCAAAAAGGAGGGTTAACCCCTTTGGTTTTTTGCCAAGAATGACCAATTTCAAAAGGATTGAATTTTTGCCAAAAAGTGAGGTTAACACCTTTGGTTCTTTGCCAAAAATTGCCAATTTCAAAGGGATTGAATTTTGGGCAAAAAGTAAGGTTAACCCCTTTGATGTTTTTGCCAAAAATGGCCAATTTCAAAAGGATTGAATTTTGGCCAAAAAGTAAGGTTAACCCCTTTGGTTTTTTGCAAAAAATGGCCAATTTCAAAAGGATTGAATTTTTGCTAAAAAGTAAGGTTAACCCCTTTGGTTTTTTGCCAAAAATGGCCAATTTCAAAAGGATTGAATTTTGGGCAAAAAGTAAGGTTAACCCCTTTGATTTTTTTGCCAAAAATGGCCAATTTCAAAAGGATTGAATTTTGGGCAAAAAGTAAGGTTAACCCCTTTGGTTTTTTGCAAAAAATGGCCAATTTCAAAAGGATTGAATTTTTGCTAAATAGTAGGGTTAACCCCTTTGGTTTTTGCCAAAAATGGCCAATTTCAAAAGGATTGAATTTTGGCCAAAAAGTAAGGTTAACCCCTTTGGTTCTTTGCCAAAAATTGCCAATTTCAAAGGGATTGAATTTTGGTCAAAAAGTAAGGTTGACCCCTTTGGTTTTTTGCCAAAAATAGCCAATTTCAAAAGGCCTCAAATTTTGGCCAAAAAGTAAGGTTGACCCCTTTGGTTTTTTGCAAAAAATGGTCAGTTTCAAAAGGATTGAATTTTGGGCAAAAAGTAAGGTTAACCCCTTTGGTTTTTTGCCAAAAATGGCCAATTTCAAAAGGATTGAATTTTGGGCAAAAAGTAAGGTTAACCCCTTTGGTTTTTTGCCAAAAATGGCCAATTTTAAAAGGATTGAATTTTGGCCAAAAAGTAAGGTTAACACCTTTGGTTCTTTGCCAAAAATTGCCAATTTCAAAGGGATTGAATTTTGGTCAAAAAGTAAGGTTGACCCCTTTGGTTTTTTGCCAAAAATGGCCAATTATAAAAGGCCTCAAATTTTGGCCAAATAGTAAGGTTAACCTCTTTGGTTTTTTGCCAAAAATGGCCAATTGCAAAAGGATTGAATTATGGCCAAAAAGTAAGGTTAACCTCTTTGGTTTTTTGCCAAAAATGGCTAATTTCAAAAGTCTTTGAATTTTGGCCAAAAAGGAGGGTTAACCCCTTTGGTTTTTTGCCAAGAATGACCAATTTCAAAAAGATTGAATTTTTGCCAAAAAGTGAGGTTAACCCCTTTGGTTTTTTGCCAAAAATGGCCAATTTCAAAAGGATTGAATTTTGGGCAAAAAGTAAGGTTAACCCCTTTGATGTTTTTGCCAAAAATGGCCAATTTCAAAAGGATTGAATTTTGGCCAAAAAGTAAGGTTAACCCCTTTGGTTTTTTGCAAAAAATGGCCAATTTCAAAAGGATTGAATTTTTGCTAAAAAGTAAGGTTAACCCCTTTGGTTTTTTGCCAAAAATGGCCAATTTCAAAAGGCCTCATATTTTGGCCAAAAAGTAGGGTTAACCCCTTTGGTTCTCTGCCAAAAATGGCCAATTTCAAAAGGATTGAATTTTGGGCAAAAAGTAAGGTTAACCCCTTTGATTTTTTTGCCAAAAATGGCCAATTTCAAAAGGATTGAACTTTGGGCAAAAAGTAAGGTTAACCCCTTTGGTTTTTTGCAAAAAATGGCCAATTTCAAAAGGATTGAATTTTTGCTAAATAGTAGGGTTAACCCCTTTGGTTTTTGCCAAAAATGGCCAATTTCAAAAGGATTGAATTTTGGCCAAAAAGTAAGGTTAACCCCTTTGGTTCTTTGCCAAAAATTGCCAATTTCAAAGGGATTGAATTTTGGTCAAAAAGTAAGGTTGACCCCTTTGGTTTTTTGCCAAAAATAGCCAATTTCAAAAGGCCTCAAATTTTGGCCAAAAAGTAAGGTTGACCCCTTTGGTTTTTTGCAAAAAATGGTCAGTTTCAAAAGGATTGAATTTTGGGCAAAAAGTAAGGTTAACCCCTTTGGTTTTTTGCCAAAAATGGCCAATTTCAAAAGGATTGAATTTTGGGCAAAAAGTAAGGTTAACCCCTTTGGTTTTTTGCCAAAAATGGCCAATTTTAAAAGGATTGAATTTTGGCCAAAAAGTAAGGTTAACACCTTTGGTTCTTTGCCAAAAATTGCCAATTTCAAAGGGATTGAATTTTGGTCAAAAAGTAAGGTTGACCCCTTTGGTTTTTTGCCAAAAATAGCCAATTTCAAAAGGCCTCAAATTTTGGCCAAAAAGTAAGGTTGACCCCTTTGGTTTTTTGCCAAAAATGGCCAATTTCAAAAGGATTGAATTTTGGGCAAAAAGTAAGGTTAACCCCTTTGGTTTTTTGCCAAAAATGGCCAATTTTAAAAGGATTGAATTTTGGCCAAAAAGTAAGGTTAACCCCTTTGGTTTTTTGCCAAAAATGGCCAATTTCAAAAGGATTGAATTTTCGCCAAAAAGTAAGGTTGACCCCTTTGGTCTTTTGCAAAAAATTGCCAATTTCAAAGGGATTGAATTTTGGACAAAAAGTAAGGTTAACCCCTTTTTTTTTTGCCAAAAATGGCCAATTTCAAAAGGCTTCAACTTTTGGCCAAAAGTAAGGTTAACCCCCTTGGCTTTTTCCCAAAAATGGCCAATTTCAAAATTCTTCAGATTTTGGGCAAAAAGTAAGGTTAACCCCTTTGGTTTTTTGCCAAAAATGGCCAATTTCAAAAGGCCTCAAATTTTGGCCAAAAGTAAGGTTAACCCCTTTGCTTTTTCCCAAAAATGGCCAATGTCAAAATTCTTCAGATTTTGGGCAAAAAGTAAGGTTAACCCCTTTGGTTTTTTGCCAAAAATGGCCAATTTCAAAAGGCCTCAAATTTTGGGCAAAAAGTAAGGTTAACCTCTTTGGTTTTTTGCCAAAAATGGCCAATTTCAAAAGTCTTCAAATTTTGGCCAAAAGGTAAGGTTAACCCCTTTGGTTTTTTGCCAAAAATGGCCAATTTTAAAAGGATTGAATTTTGGCCAAAAAGAAGGGTTAACCCCTTTGGTTTTTTGCCAAAAATGGCCAATTATAAAAGGCCTCAAATTTTGGCCAAATAGTAAGGTTAACCTCTTTGGTTTTTTGCCAAAAATGGCCAATTGCAAAAGGATTGAATTATGGCCAAAAAGTAAGGTTAACCTCTTTGGTTTTTTGCCAAAAATGGCTAATTTCAAAAGTCTTTGAATTTTGGCCAAAAAGGAGGGTTAACCCCTTTGGTTTTTTGCCAAGAATGACCAATTTCAAAAGGACTGAATTTTGGCCAAAAAGTAAGATTATCCCCTTTGGTTTTTTGCAAAAAATGGCCAATTTCAAAAGGATTGAATTTTTGCCAAAAAGTGAGGTTAACCCCTTTGGTTTTTTGCCAAAAATGGCCAATTTCAAAAGGATTGAATTTTGGGCAAAAAGTAAGGTTAACCCCTTTGATGTTTTTGCCAAAATGGCCAATTTCAAAAGGATTGAATTTTGGCCAAAAAGTAAGGTTAACCCCTTTGGTTTTTTGCAAAAAATGGCCAATTTCAAAAGGATTGAATTTTTGCTAAAAAGTAAGGTTAACCCCTTTGGTTTTTTGCCAAAAATGGCCAATTTCAAAAGGCCTCATATTTTGGCCAAAAAGTAGGGTTAACCCCTTTGGTTTTTGCCAAAAATGGCCAATTTCAAAAGGATTGAATTTTGGCCAAAAAGTAAGGTTAACCCCTTTGGTTCTCTGCCAAAAATGGCCAATTTCAAAAGGATTGAATTTTGGGCAAAAAGTAAGGTTAACCCCTTTGGTTTTTTGCAAAAAATGGCCAATTTCAAAAGTCTTTGAATTTTGGCCAAAAAGGAGGGTTAACCCCTTTGGTTTTTGCCAAAAATGGCCAATTTCAAAAGGATTGAATTTTGGCCAAAAAGTAAGGTTAACCCCTTTGGTTCTTTGCCAAAAATTGCCAATTTCAAAGGGATTGAATTTTGGTCAAAAAGTAAGGTTGACCCCTTTGGTTTTTTGCCAAAAATAGCCAATTTCAAAAGGCCTCAAATTTTGGCCAAAAAGTAAGGTTGACCCCTTTGGTTTTTTGCAAAAAATGGTCAGTTTCAAAAGGATTGAATTTTGGGCAAAAAGTAAGGTTAACCCCTTTGGTTTTTTGCCAAAAATGGCCAATTTCAAAAGGATTGAATTTTGGGCAAAAAGTAAGGTTAACCCCTTTGGTTTTTTGCCAAAAATGGCCAATTTTAAAAGGATTGAATTTTGGCCAAAAAGTAAGGTTAACCCCTTTGGTTCTTTGCCAAAAATTGCCAATTTCAAAGGGATTGAATTTTGGTCAAAAAGTAAGGTTGACCCCTTTGGTTTTTTGCCAAAAATAGCCAATTTCAAAAGGCCTCAAATTTTGGCCAAAAAGTAAGGTTGACCCCTCTGGTTTTTTGCAAAAAATGGTCAGTTTCAAAAGGATTGAATTTTGGGCAAAAAGTAAGGTTAACCCCTTTGGTTTTTTGCCAAAAATGGCCAATTTTAAAAGGATTGAATTTTGGCCAAAAAGTAAGGTTAGCCCCTTTGGTTTTTTGCCAAAAATGGCCAATTTCAAAAGGATTGAATTTTCGCCAAAAAGTAAGGTTGACCCCTTTGGTCTTTTGCAAAAAATTGCCAATTTCAAAGGGATTGAATTTTGGACAAAAAGTAAGGTTAACCCCTTTTTTTTTGCCAAAAATGGCCAATTTCAAAAGGCCTCAAATTTTGGCCAAAAAGTAAGGTTAACCCCTTTGGTTTTTTGCCAAAAATGGCCAATTTCAAAAGGATTGAATTTTGGGCAAAAAGTAAGGTTAACCCCTTTGGTTTTTTGCAAAAAATGGCCAATTTCAAAAGCCTTTAAATTTTGGGCAAAAAGTAAGGTTAACCCCTTTGGTTTTTTGCCAAAAATGGCCAATTTCAAAAGCCTTTAAATTTTGTGCAAAAAGTAAGGTTAACCCCTTTGGTTTTTTGCCAAAAATGGCCAATTTCAAAAGCCTTTAAATTTTGGGCAAAAAGTAAGGTTAACCCCTTTGGTTTTTTGCCAAAAATGGCCAATTTCAAAAGGATTGAATTTTGGGCAAAAAGTAAGGTTAACCCCTTTGGTTTTTTGCAAAAAATGGCCAATTTCAAAAGCCTTTAAATTTTGGGCAAAAAGTAAGGTTAACCCCTTTGGTTTTTTGCCAAAAATGGCCAATTTCAAAAGCCTTTAAATTTTGTGCAAAAAGTAAGGTTAACCCCTTTGGTTTTTTGCCAAAAATGGCCAATTTCAAAAGCCTTTAAATTTTGGGCAAAAAGTAAGGTTAACCCCTTTGGTTTTTTGCCAAAAATAGCCAATTTTGAAAGACTTAAAATTTTGGCTTTGCGCTGGAATTTGAATTATGTTATCAAAGAAAAGTAATAAAGAGGATCTATTGCATAAGTAAATCAACAACTTGGAAAAATTTTTATTATTGAAACATTGGTGAAACACAAAGTTTTTATTGTACTTATAAATAGAATCTAAATAAATACCAATGTTTGTGAGACTGCTATGAAAGACTTATGGTCAATTTGTTTCTGTTGTTTCTTGCACCATTTCTTGATCAATTTCTTCTTCAGTTTCAATGTTCAAATCTGGACCACTTTTATTAATAAGCAGATTAAGCTGGGATTGATACATAACAAGGTAATCTTCAACATCTTTCTCTCTGTCTTTTAATCGGTCATTTACTTGTGTTGGTGTTTTGAATCCAATTATATTCTTCAAGCCTTTAATATTAGTTGCAACTTGAACAACATTGTTAAACTTTTGTGCCACAATTTCAGTTGTCAATGATTCTTCTTCTGTTTTCATTTCACTTATCAAAGCTTCAAACAAATATTTTTCAGCTAAAGACCACTTTCCAAGGCTCACCTCTAGCCATGCACCTGTTTGAAAGTTCTCAGCAGTCAAATCTTTCCTCAAATTTGAATGATGATGAACGTATCTTTTTCTTTTCACTGCTGAACTTGAAAATTCATCCATTCCACTTTCGTTTGATGCTCGTTTTGAAGGCCTGTCACCATAAGGATTTTTGCAGTTTCTGCAATCACATTTATTTGTGCATGGCTGTTGCATTCTAAAGCACATGCAACGAGTGATGTATTTTGAGTTTTCATGTGTATAACACTTTCCTTCTGTTTTACTTGGGTTTCCACGTCCACATCTGCATTTGATTTTTGAAAGTACTTTCTTCACTTTTTCTTCACTCTCATCTTGGTCATTCTCTTTAACATCATGTAAATTTTCCTTTGAAATTAATGGTACAAAAATTCCTCCTTTGAAAAATAAGAAGATGTTTGGTGACCAATTTGCAAGCTTTTGAGGGAATATTGGAATGATTGGAAAATGTTTCATCGTGGAAAAAACTGAAATTTGACTTGATAACAAACTGGCAGTGTTTCTCACAAGAATTTCAAACTCTCCAATGTCAGGGGCAGCCTTATTTTCTGTACTATTCTTTGAATCTTCTTCTTCAATTTCTGATTTTTCAACCTCTGCCTTAGATTGTTCGATTTCCTTTGTCTTTGCAGAGTCAGTGTGGTCTTCCTTTCTTCCTTTAACTTCATCTTCTTCCTGATTTTTCCTTCTAATTTGTTCCTTTACCTCTTCCTCTTTCTGACTTTCTTTTTCAACTTCACAATCATTACCACTTCTAACCTTCCCCTTCAAAAGCCTTTGTAGATTTTTAACAATACTTCCCAAAGTCATGCCAGATTCAAATTTGATATTTGTTAGACAATCTTGAAATAATTTCACCCCATCATCTTCATTGTTGGATGCCATTCCCAAGGAAACTTGCAAAACCTTTGCAACTGAATTGAGAAATGACTCTTCTAGAGATAACTCAGCTTCAACTGGAAATGATAAAGGTTTAAGTTCTTGATATTTTATTAGTTCTTTGTTGATTTCTTCTTTCATTTCCTGTAATGTCACAGTTTTTTCTTGCATCAGCAAAGGAAATGCACAAGTAAGAAATGGAATCAGCTTCTCATTAACTGCTTGTCTTGCTGCAAACTCTGATATATTTTCAGCATAGTAAAGAAATGTTATGGTTTTTTTTATTATAGTTTCATCCAAGTTGAAGTCCTTTGCTTGGTATGTATGGTCTTTGGGATCAGTTGAATGTTTGCCAAAGTACTCATCAACTTCCTTGAGCAATGATTTACAGTCAACTTGCTCTGAACATTTAATTGCTTTTGCTTGGCTTGTTGCGATACTTTCAAGTGCTTTGTTCATATTTACCTCAACAGTTAAACATTGCAAATTACTATTACCCAAAGAGAGTGCTCCTTCTATGTCATCTGTTGCCGATTTATCTTCATCTGGTACAACTAGAAGGACCGGTGCTGTGTCTCTACCAAGCTCTTCTTGTCTTGATGTGTTATGTTCATGAAGAGCAATTGATGCTATGGCAACCATGACAGGAATACCAACACGGCAGTTATTCACTTTCTTCCTCATTGAATGCTGAAATTCTCTTCTATCAACGCAATTTGGAAATGGTACAATATCACTATAGCATCCATTTAAAATATGGGGTTCCAATTCTGCTATTGCTTTCAAAGCTGAATGATTCAGTACTGTTTTGCCATTTTCTTTCACCTTTTTCCATTTTTCTTTAAACATTTCAAGATTATTTAAAATAACAGGTGGGGGTGCAGTTGGTAGAATCCTGTCTTTATTGGGGTCAACAGGATCTTGAAAAACCAAACGAAAATCATCAATGCAAGCCTGATACATTAAGCTCTCTTCCTGCAACCTCTCTGATAATATTCCAATTGCAAATTCAACATCTGACTTAACTTGAAACTCACTTCCAAATACAGGCACAAGTTTCTCCCTCCAGTTGCAGCAAAACCCTGTGGAACATCCTCTCAGTTGCTTTCCAATTTGCTCATGCCTGTCTCTTATAGACACTAGTGTCTCTCTTATCTCCTCAAAGCTGTTTGTACCGGTTAACTGCCACGTCAACACTTGTCCCACTTCATTTTGGCAATAAAACAAATGATCCACTTCTTTTTTCCAGACACCTTTAGCATTTGTTCCGACATTGGTGGGAAGTTTTAAGCTATCTAGCTTGACCCATTCATCAGCAAGCAGTTGTGACATGGACAATTTATAGAAATACTCCTTCTCCTTGAACCCAAGCAGAAAACATTGGCCTATGAAAGTATTCCGTGGGCCTTTGATTTTGATGGTTGGAAACTTTTCAGTTTTTCTGCTTTCTTCTGAGTGATCTCTTTGGTATTGAAAAACTGCTGAATTATAGGCCTTTTCCCTTTCTAAATGAGATTGGATGTAATTCTTTCTCAACATGTCTTGGATCTGACCGAATTTGACCCCATTGGAAACTTGGTTCATGATTGAATTGAACAATTCCCTTGTCATACCAACTTTATGAAAAAGCACAAAAGGCACACTGTCTGGATCTGATAGCTGCTTTATAATGCGTGGGTCATACCCCAGAAAACGATGCTCTCTTGCATTTTTGCATCGCAACATTGATGTGACGAGGAGAACTGGCTTTTCAAAATCATAGAGGATTCGCATCATATAAGTATATGCAATGGGATAAAGTGACAAAGGTTCGTTGCAATTGTCATTGGGGCATATACTGCCATTTAATTCAGGGCATTCCTTTTGCAAATCCCATAGGATTATATCCGGTTTCAAGTAATCTTCCAGGTTAGGCCATAAAGAGTTCTCCAAGGGAGGCAGTACGGCTTTGAAATAACCACGAACACCATTATCAATAAGTGAATTTATGTACGGTTTCCACACCTTAATATTTGGATAATTCCCATCTTCTTCAGATCTCCTTTTTCGTTGCACATATTGTCTTTTTCGTTTCGTTGCAACACCAACTACAGCCTCGTCATCTTCCACTCCTTCCTCCTGACCTTCCTGTTCTCCAACTTCGCATGGAGGAAATCCTTCATTTTTATTCGCACTTTGCTCTTCTTCTTGTACAGTGTCTATCCTTTCGACAACGAAACTTCCATCAACTACTTCAGAAGTGAATTCTTCAAACTGAACATTAGCTATTATGGTTGCCACGGCATCATCAACTTCAACATTTCTGTTGGAGTTCTCCATGTTTGCTTCACCATCTTCAACATGTGATTTGGCCGCGTTACTTCTTAGAAGCCTGGTAACCACACTGGCAGACAAGAACAGGAGGGAAGGGGGGTTAAAAGGGGGGTTAACCCATATAAGCTAATCGAGGGGAGAAGAACCATATCTCGCTTTGGGAGATGCTAAAAAGTTATGACAGACCTTTCCCACTATCAACAAAAATTAACCATCCATCTGGAAGTCTTAAAGTATACATTTAGGCTAAAAATGTCTTTGGAAATGTATTTGACCAATGAACTACAAAATGTGTAAGATTTGGCAAGAAACTTCTTTGATACAAATAAGTTTTCTCTAAATTAGTTTTCCATGAGATTATAAAATACCAAAAATATATCGCAAAATGCTAGAAGATCATTTAAAACAACTATCATAATTGCTAGGCCAGTGTTTTTGATGTTTAAAGGAAAAGGATAGACGAATAAGAACATGAAATTGTATCCGATATAGACATGAAAAATCGCATGAAAATATGATATTACTCATTTTTTATACGTCGCAATTTTTCTTTTTTGTTTCTATTAAAATGTTTCTTCCATGGCTTGCCTTCTTGTGCAAGTCTGTCTCCTTCCACATGACGTAATCCCGAAGGTGCATTATAATGCGCTCCACTGTCGCCCTGAAAACAATGCCGAAAAGGGAAATTAGTTTCGAAAAGTGTTCAATGAAACTGATATACCCTAAAATTAATGCTATTGTAAATTAACTCTCAATTTGTTTACCTTTGAGAAAAATTCCTTGTCCACTTTATTTTTAAACTTTTTTGGCTCCTAAAATTGAAAAACAACCCTAATGAAAACATATGGGGGATTCAAATTACACGAGACAAATTCACTAGTGAAGAAAAATCATTTAAAGTTATTCATCTAAAACTGATGTATAAAGCAGCTGAAGATCCAGTTCTCACAGTTTACCTATGAAATATGTCTTTTTATTTAAGATTGCTCGAAAAAGAAAAAAAATTGAAATTGGAGAATACCTCATTATCTTTTCTCTTTCTGGGTTGCAGCTTTTCTTTTAAGATATGAACAGGTTCGAAGTCAGAGTTAGTAATTCCTGGTGGTGGTTCACTGTAGAGAAGTTTGCCCTGAAACCAAATGAAATCAGGAAAACTAAATTCACATCACAGGCTGTGAACAGTCTGCACTCGTTTGCCATGTTTCGAGGTCTCCCCTTCCAGAAATAAAAAAATTTGTACTTATGTTATGAATTTGTTTTAGAAAGTTGATCGAAGACAGCAGCAATTACGTCATTATCGTCAACTCAAAACCTGTTCTGATTATCAAATTCTGTTCGCCACATGTTGAGTAAATTAAAAGGGCGAAAAAATGTAAAAAACATACATTTAGAAAATCTTTAATGATATATCTTGAACCACGTGAGCAGTCAGGCATTCCATGTGACGTCATAAAGCCACGCATAACTAAAGGTAAAATAGAATTTATCAGAGCATTGTTTTGTTTTAGGGAAATAATTAATGATTGATGAGAAACGTTAGAGATTTAAATTGTAAACTTCATATGATTGTTGAATCAAAACTGAATCACAAATATATATATTTTAAATATCCTTTATTTATAATCCCGATCATGCTGCTGACAAAATGCAGTTGTCTTCGCAATATCGGACAAATTATTCAATGGAAACATTATTCATTTAATTCAAACAATCTACCAAAAACAACAGAGAAATTCACTAACTTGAGTATGCAGATAAAAATTCATCAGCAGTGGGTGGTCGATTGGAGTCTTCCCACTCTTCGGGTCGTTTAACGTTAATGCCATAAACAGATTCTAATACGTCACGCGGAACAAGTTTGCAAAGCTTGAATTTACGTTAAGGAAATTTGTTTTTTGAAAGAATGAAAATTATGAAGAATGCAAATATCAAAGGTGATAATTTTAATAGACTTATCTAAGCTTTTAACTAGATGTTGTTAAAACAAGAGCTAATGAAATGGATATAAAATATAGAATAAAATTAAATAGTAAAAGGATACAAGAGTTGTTGGAGGTCGATAATCTCTCATCTGATCAACAGGCAAAATACCATTTAAAATCATTTCAGCTTTTGTAGAAACGAATGTAGGGAAGACAAGACCAGGACAATCACATAAGCAAACTGTTTGGCTGATGTTTATCGTCTAAAAGACAATCAAAAGAAGTATTAATCAAGTGCAGAGTATTTGATGGCAAGTTGTTACTTGCAACTGACACAAGGTGTAAAAAAGCTAGCCATACATTTAATCTGAAAAATTTCTTGAATATACAAAAATGTACCTGAAAATGCTTTGTTTTCCCAGGAGTTGATGAAACTGATGTTTTTTTATCTCCAAGTAATGCGTTTATTGTAGAACTTTTACCAACATTTGGAAATCCAACCATTCCAATCATTATTCTATCTTTTTCAGGACATTTTCTCAATTTTAACTTTTCAAAATAATCAATGAGTTCTTCTCTAGAAAATAATGAATTGCAACTCTCCAAATCATTTCTCTTCTCTTTCCTTTCCCTTTCTTTAGAGGCATCATCTTTATTACATCCGCAAAAACTGTCTGTTTTATCGTTCATGTCATCTTTAACATTATTTGTTTCACTGTGAATACCTTGCTCTTCTTCAAACTCCATTTGAGTCCCAATTGCATTTTTATTGTCCATTGAAGCCTCCTGTCCATTGTCATCCTCAAGTCCTTCATCTTGTACATCTAACATCTCTTCATTGACGTCATCAATATTTCTTTCATCCCTCATTTGATCATCAACATCGCTTGTCTCTTGAAGTTCATTTTCCTGCACATCAATTCAAAAAAAAAATTGATTACTTTGAGACAATAATCAGAAACAAAATCAAACAAAAATTAACTATAAAATGCATCAAGCTCATGCAACACAAAGATTTTGACTCACCGACATGCTTGCAATTAGTGCTGACCAAAATATGACGTTTATATTTTTTGATGCAAAATAATCTGCCCAATATTTTCTAAAATAGAATTGTAAAGAATATGAAAAGTTTTAGAGAGTTTTTTATCATGACACTTTAAGAGAAAGTAAAATATATTGTGGCATGAGAAGGAAGTCAATCTAAAAATAGTCAGATTATATAACTTAGAAACATGAAAGATAGAAGTTCCATAAACTTGTATGACATCAATTATTATGAAAAGTTGACTGTCTATTGGATTAACAGAGCATTGTGTGAAAATGTCACAACTTGGATACTTTTGAAATTTCTTAGTTGGTTTAGTTAAATTGATTTTAATAATTTAATATCAAGTATTATCAAAAGCAAAACACATAAAAATAACAAAAATTGTTACCTTTGCTTCTCTGTTAAATAATCAGCCTTGTTTACTATGATTATATTGTCTTTGTCTTCACTAACTTCTTTCACATATCTCTCCTACAAAGTTATGGATAATTAATAAGCTATCAATGATCTTTGACAGACTTTAACTGTTAATAAGGTTGGAAGAATTCAATAACAGTAATCAAAAAATTGAATTGTACTTACAACATCATCACATTTGAACAAGAGTGGATTCCTGGCATCAACGATTTGACACAAAACATCACTAAAAATTAAAATAATTCACATCTCTTCAATTGGCTGTCAATTGATTATCATTAACCATCATTACCTTTTGCAACATTTAAATATCTTTAAAGTTAACTGAAACTCTTACCATGGCTTAAAATAAACATTGATAATAAAAAAACATTGAATAAATTCACACAAAGTTAGACGTAATAGTTGCTTCAGAACAAACCTTCTTTCAATGACCCTCCATAACTGGCGCCAAATATCAATGTTCTTTTCGTATGGTGTTAAAACTAACTTTTCATCTTTTTCATCAAGCCTTCAAATAAAAACTTGAATTCATAACATGCTGAAGGAAGTGTTTTAGGATCCAAAGCATACGCTAAAAACAGAAACTATAAATCAGTAAAATATAAAATAATCACTGATTTATTTGAGGTGTTAGAATCATTTATCATAAACATGTATGAAAAGATTGATTTGAAAGCTTGAAAATTTGAAGCTTACAATGCAAGCTGTCTCCTCCATTGCAAAAACGCTTCTCTCTCAGCCATTTCAAGTTGCTCTGGTGAAGTGGTGCTGTCCCAAAATGGCCTTAAATAAAATTGTAATTGATTTAATCATCAACATCAAAAGTTAGATATGTTGTATTAATACATCTATCTTGAAGGCTTACTAATTAAGTGAAGTGACCCCCATTAAGGTGTCTTAACCTGCTTAGACATCATGCACAAAAAGTTTATGTTTTCCATTAAATGATAGATCAACAAATTGATAAGCTAAAAAACTTTAAAGTTATGAAGCTAAAATATTATTGCATCAAATGACTTATTCAAAGTTATGTTTCGATTGTCAACAACATTGTGATTTCCAAAGCATAACAATAATCTGACATGTTTTTAAACAGTAAACACAAAATAATCTTAGATACTTAAATCAACAAAAAAATTCATAAAAAGGCAAACCTTCTAGGAATATTAAGAAATTCTTTATTTGCATCTTGAAACTTTTTCACTTCTTTCATTTCCTCCTCAGTCAAAATGCCAGGAACATGGGCAGATGTCACAATAGTTGTTGTGTTTACTTTCTCTGGAAAAGTAAATTTTAAATTATAAACAAAATATTTTTTCTTTCATAGACATTTCATGATATACTATTTTATGCACCGTCATATAAAAAATTCTCCAGATGATAAGAACAACATTTGCTTTCCGTGGCTATTTAGTGCACAACACAAAAACACACATCTTCTATTGTTTAACAACCTGAACTCTTTTAGAAAAATCTTTGTATGTAAAAGATGCTTTTTAAATTATTTTACCTGCCGTGAATTCTCTGTTTGCAAGTTCAGCAGTTGAAATAAAATCACTGAGTGCATCTTGTTCTGTTACTGATTGCAAAATTCCTTTTCCACTCTCATCATGGACATCAGTTGTATGGCGCTTTTTAATAATAATAAATAATAAATGATAATAATAATAACAATAATGATATTTTTCACAATTCAAGATAGAATCAATTATAGAGCAACCATTATGAACAGAAGCATTAATGTCATCAACCAATATGATTTATTAGAAAAAGCCTTTTTCAATTGAATGTTTAATGCCTAAGATCTAAATCGTAAAAAAACATCATATTACAGGACCTCTAAATACGAATTTAAACCGTAACGCCAAATCATTGTAAAGATATTTACAAAGAGAGGTTATTGCTTTCAAGACTGGGTTAGATCGACGGTGGTAAGCATTGAAGCACCGACCTTATGCTCATGTGTTGTTAGGGGTAAGAACAAAAACCTCTCGATTACTTACCATGCTGCCTCCAAAAGAACCAGGTGCTTTTTTGCTCCGCATAAGTGCATTTCCGAGGTTTGACTTGTTCTTCTTCCCCATGTTTATTATCACTTTAATTATTCTTCTACTTCAAATTAACTTTATCTTTTACCTACTCATCATCATGTGCAATGGAAATACCACGTGCCTCGCTTTGGAATAGAGGCTCTATTTGTGCATCCTATGATCTTGGCTTGTTTACCCTGTTTTTGAGGAAGAGACGGGTTGATAATCACCCCCCCCCCCTGCGAAAATTAAATTTTCGCTATGAAAATTTGGGGAAGAAGGAGACATAAAAACAATGATGTCCTTGAACCCTTCTAGTAGTCTTTCATAGAAAAGGGCAGTAACTGGGGATAGCTATATTGTATTTGGAAGATGGGATTCTTACGGCATTTTATGACACCATGGAATTTTATGGTGGGTTACCTGACATTTATGGCTATCATAATTGAACTGATTCATTTACATTGAAAAGTAAAAATAAAAGAAAGAAAAACAGGTCAGGGTGGTGATTTGAATTTTAAAATAAAGATGAGTTTACAACTAAATGAGTCCGTTTAGTTTTGTTCCGATGGAAAGTTGGGTTTTTGTTAAACTCGCAAGATACATCACCATAAGCAAATCCTAGAAAAGGAAAAATAGTTGAAATTAAAAAAGATCAAAGATTTACCTTCACTTCAAGACCAATAAATAACAAGCAATTAAACTATAAAAAGACAGAAATTCGGATCAATTTTTGACCTGAAAAGATAGCATCGATGAGTAAAGAAATGTCCCCTTTTGATTATGCAGCATCAGAAAGAATGGCAAAATGATTAAAAGCAAGCTTAAAAGTTGAAATATCAGTTTAATAATAATTTGGTCTGATAAACAGGAATTGTTCAGACTGTAATATCAAATAATGAAAGCATTACCTGCATGTTGCAGTTCAGCATTCTTTCAAGTTGATCTGCATCCATTTGTGGTACTGATCCAACAACTTCCATTAAACTCCTTCCAATTTCATTATTAGGCATGGCCTTCCCGTTCTGTGATTGAAAAACAAAACAAAACAATTTATACTAAAATATTTCCCATCTTTTTCCATTAATATAAACTGAACAATTATTTGATTATTCTTATCATTATATGATTATTGAAAATTATTATACTTACCAGAACGTCGTTGACATATTCAATTGTTTGACCAAGTCTTTCTATCAGCTTATCACATGACCTAAATAATTAAACAAAATTATGAAGAGGCAACTAGATATCTTGAATTAACAATAGATATTATAAAAATAAAAATTAGCATTATTCCTCATAAATTTAAAATCACTTTATACTACAAAGATTCACAATAATTTTAGCATTAAAAATCAAATTACCTTCCAATGTGTTGAATATTTGAGAGCAATGACAATGGTTTCTTTGAGCCTCCTTTATTTTTCATAAATGTGTCGACTGAAACAGACAAAATTTAATGTTTTTAACAATTGGAAGTGTTTCCTAAAAAAGAGAATGGGACAGAATAGATTCTCTGCTACTAGAAATGGACCAAAAAGCTTTTCCTTCATCTTTTCTTAAAAGGTTTTAAAATGTATCTTTGAAAACTCTGTTAGATAAATTATATTTCTTTACAAAACCTGTATATTACGGGATTCAAGATTAGGTCATATTTCTCAAGAATTATATGAAATATCATAAATTTAAATAGTGGTAAAAGAAATAAGAGTGTAATTACTTGCAACTGCCTCAGGTGGATGACATGTTATTTCATTTTTGACAGGAGTAAATATTGAACCCATTGTTGCACCAGGTACACCCATTGGTGAGCTTAAATGAAAAAAAAATACAAAATCATATAATGAATGAAAGAAAATATTACAAAATGAAACAAAACAAGAAGCAGTTTCTCATAAAAAGTAACATTATTGTTTGGTCAAATTACACTAAAAAGAACACAACAAAATAATCAAATAATAAAAGCTGCTACAAGCATCTGGAATCATCATAAACAATAAAATTAAAATTGGTTTCGTTGCATACCTGATGTAAGCTTTGATGTTCATTTTTCCAGACTTTAATGTTGTATCAACAGTTAAATGAATTGGATTTTGAGTAACACGTGAATAATATTCATGAATAAGAACGGATTGTTCATTGACGTCATCACATGTTGCAAACCTGCATCAAAGATATTAATAAAATTATCTGAAAGCTCAAAAATAAAAACCTTCAGTTTAAAAATATTTATGTCATTGCTAAAACATAACATGTCTCTGTCTTGCAATTTGCCCAAATGGTCACAGGAATTTTTGGAAAGGTTCGGACAGACAATTATACAAGGGTGTGACAGAAACAGTTGTACTTTTTGCAAAAACTAATTCCCAAAAAGCCAAAAGCCAGGCTAGAAAACATCACAACTGGTTGCAAATGGGTAATAAATTTTTAAAAAAGTAAAAATACAAAAAAACCATAGATGTGAGTAACATAACATCTATCACAAGTCTTTCAAGGTAGTCATCAAAAAAGTATTCTACAGCTCTTACCATCCAACGATTTCTTCTGAGGGACATGCTTTTTTATGCAGTTCGAACATACTAGCAGCATATTCCATTTCTAAGGCAACCTGACAATGAATGAATAAAGGTGTACAACTTTCCATCAACTATCAAAGACTACTGTTCTATTAACTGTATGTAGACTTACTAACTGCCTTTAACGGGACCATTTAATCTTTTATTATGTACTGAATCCATGTCAATTTTATTCATTTATTTAATGACGCAGCTTTCGCACGATTTCTTCCAGATGTTTTCTCTTTCTCTTATCATTCTGATTTCAGGTTCTTGATTAAATAAAATGTAAATAACCAACTATAACTGTTATTCTTTCGTTAACAGCAACAGCAGATTCAAATACTTAAAGTAGCCACATTAGATAAATATTCCCTGGCAGGTAAAATCTCCTGTATAAAAATTTGACAATTTCAATATCGTTTACCTCATCTTCTGTTTCTTGATGTGGAACTGTGAAACAATTCTTCACTTCTACGATTCCTTTATCAACTGTACCAACGAGAGTTCCAATCACTCTTTTTGCATCTTCGTTTCTTCTTTCGTAACCATCAACAATGCCAAACAAAGCAACTGGATGCAGAGTCACTTTCACGATGTCCTGAGTCGCCATTTTGAAAGAAATGTGCAATTGCCTCAATTTCGTTTTGATCATAAATTATGTACGAGGCTATCTTCTGCCTTTCGTTGGGAGGGGGGGGTGAGAACCCTAGACGAACCATGAATTAATTCAAATCTCTTCCAAGATTGATCCACATCCCCATTGGAAATCCTTATTATCATTCATTTGATATTTTTTTAACCAGGGATTTCCAAAGCACATCAAATCGGATGGAGAGATGAGGGAGGATGCGTGTAAAAAGAGGGGCAAACCTCGTACCCCGGTGCCCTTAATTTTGACTTCAATGATTCAGCATTATTTATCCAGTAATGGAGTTTGAAATTGAAATTTAAAAATTAAATGTAAATATATAATAGCTTTACTTTAAGTTCCCAATCTCTCAGATGTACCCTATCTGTGTTTTAAAATTCAAAGATAATCAATCCCTAAATGTTGGTACAAAAAAATTCACATAAAAGCGTCATGAGGATCGCTTGGATATTTATCAGGTAAGGCCAGTTTCATCTAAATCATGTTTCTAGTTGATTGCAATTCGTTTTAATGCGAACATTGCAATGAAACAAGGACTCCCCTTAAACTGAAGAGGTTTAGAGTTTCCATCTTTGAACAAACTGCAAAAATTCTATGCGGAGATTCATGAGCATATAATCAATAAAAAACGCCTCTAGATTCAAATAAATATGTATGAGAATGTTTCTTTTTATAAGGAAATGTCTAATTTTACATGTCCGTGAGTTCAACCAGAGCTGCATCATAGTCACGTTTTAACTTTGAATAAAGATCTTTCTCTGTGTTGACTTCAGCTAAAACGAAAACAATAGGTTATGCAAACATCATGAACATGAAGAATGATAAAGTAGCAAAAGAAGAAGTTATGAACGTTAAATGTCATTGTGTTGGTTGGACCCTTTCAGAGATTAAAATCGAATTTTTTTATTGCCCATTTCAAATACAAAATTTTTATTTGCACTTTAATCTCAATTTTCCATTAAACTGCGAGTAAGTTCATTTGATGCCTCAGTTTATAATCAGAGCGAATATTCTGCTTCTAAATATGTTTAGTAGAAAAAGTAATGACATTAAAACACAACACAGAGCCTCCGACGAGACGTGAAAAGTTAAGGGCCAAACTTTGATGGTAAAAATCTTCTACGGCACACAACATGATGAGATACTTTTCAGATCTGAAATGTGGGGAGGGGCATGGCGTCATCGGAGGCCCTGTGACAGATATTTGGAGTCTACAATCTATGTTGTGAATGTACCTAAAATGTATTAAAATTATTTAAAAAATGAATGTTTAGAAATGACTATCTATACTTACAATTTCTTTCTTGTATCAAGGTTTATTTTGGTTTTGCAGAGATGATCACACAGTTACGGTTCATTTAATTGATAGAAATACTGCTTAACAAACAAATATAACAACTAATTAACGAGTTAAAGATGGAAACCAGTTGTAACTATAACTAAACATAGTTGTAAAATATTGGTAAAACTAATGTCCATTGTTTACAACTTTATCTGTAAAAGTAAAAGTGATAAGCAAAGCAATTGAATTAGTTAAAAGTTTATTTGATCTGGAGTTTCATTACTCTGGTGCTACCATAACCATGCAATAGTTTCTTCAAACATTTGAAACTACAATCTAGTTATTGCAAGCATTGTTTTTATTGGTACCATTTAAAGATGATTAGCTACATTTCAACAACTTCAAGTAGCGCTGCAGTATAATCTCGATGTACAGTGTCATATGTCTCTCTTTGCTTGATGGAATCCTCTAAAAAATAAAAGCAATATTCAAGTCCCCCCGTTAATGATACATTTTCCATTATAAGTCGCTGATCATCAGTATGTAACTGTGATTTAAGCATAACATACAGTAAGGTTATAATTGGACCATAGCCGTTGAATAAAAGGTGAATGAGATTTTGGTGATACCATAAAGATTTATTTTAAATCAACAATGTCTTTAAAATATTTAGCTGAAATGTACTCCTTTAACAGCTCTTGCCAAGCGCCTCGCAAACTGCAATAAAAATTATCTACATTATTATATTCAATTTCTCTAGAAATAATTAAGCAGGGACTCTCATTTCATATCCAAATATAGATTCACTTGCAATTTTAAACTCCAACTCAAATTAGTTATGAAACACAGTTATCAAAAAAGTTGTTACAATCTTCCTTGAAACAAGAACTAAAAGTGGGCAAAAATTCCCCACATAAAAATAGAAATGGATATAGCTTGCGTGGTGCCAGCTTGTTTTGAACATTCAGAGCATGTAATCAATCATTTGTGAAGAAAGAGAACACTCTCTGGTATTGCAATTGCTGCTATTTCCAATCTTACATATTCTTCTTTATAAGTTGCCCCACCTCGGTCACCAATTGACTGGGAACGTATTCCTCCATATCTTTGATCCGCTCTCCATCTAATATGCAAGACTCGTTGGAAGACGAGTTGAAGCTTGGAATTAATAACAACTTAAAATGTATGTTTCCAATATTTCCAAGTAGATTTTCTTCGAGTTTCCAGGTTCCCAGAGTGGAGTGATTACGATGTTCAGATTATCATTACCAATAAGCCAAAACATCTTAACGTCAGGAGGATAATGAAATTGTATAAGTTGCACATGGGTTTGGTATGAGGAACATCCAGGCTGAAACGATGGGCTATATCAACGCATACAACTTCCCATCATCCTTTGCATTAGGGCCGTTTCTTCACATTAAGTGCCGTGAGGATGTAAGCACATTTACTTTAGCAAAATCACCTGTTCTCTGCCAAAACTTCAAAAGGACTTATCATCTACCGGCACGGCCGTAGCTACAGTGGCTGACATCCCCGATAGGAAAATATTGTCTTTCAAAAACGAGTCGTTTTGGCTTGAAAGGAAATTTCGTCGGCAAATTTTATTAACTTGTCGGCAAATAAAGGATTGAACGCCCATTTTGTCGGCAAATTTATCATAAAGACTCCCCTGAAACAGAACACCTAGTTACAGGCCTGTCGACAGGAATAATTGAGGCACTTCAAAAATGGCTCCAATATAGATAACTATTTTCAAAATACATGTCATTTTCAACACGTGACGTCATAGCAGTTCAAGCGTTAAAGTGTTGGTTGTTCCATTTTATCCAATTTAAACATAAAATATATCTTAAACAAAACTGAGTTGTAATGGAATGACTTTTCTTTTTATATTTCAACAGACATTGAACAGAAATGGCAAAAAAGCCGTTATTATCTTACAGCAATGTTGACAGAAAAAAAATCAAATTAATTTTGCCTTAACTGCTCCTGTTAAATTTTAGTCGAGTAAATCATATCGATCTTATTTTTGGACATTCTAATTAAATAAGTTTGTCACACACAAAAGAGAACAAAGAAAAACGTTTAAGAGCGTTGTTTTATTATTTTGAAAATAAATGTTTTTGGTCAGTTCTAAATTTAATACACGCGTTTTTCGCTTATAAGATGGAGCATCGCTTAAGATGTGAATTAAATGCGGATTTTTGCAATCAAACGTAAGGAAGATCACTTTTAAGGTCATTTATGAGAACCTTAAATGGATGACAGGTTAGAAAACACACACAGAGAAATTAATCACACTTTAATTGATGAAGTAACAAAGTATGAAACACGAAAAGAGTTTAACACTAAAACTAAAGTTAAAATAAAATTAAAAGCTATGAGAATTACCAGTTTATTGCGACCGAAATCGAAAATTATGTAGAAAACTGGGCGTAAACAGGTTAGTGTTTACTTGCTTGAAAACATTATATACACGTTTGAAATTGACTGAAGGCGATAAGCGGTTAGTCTTTACAAAAAATAGAATTTTCCACTGGTGAAACTGTTTATCAAATTTTAAAGTGCAGTTTATTAAACTAATTTAACCAGTTTTTTTGTTGGTTTTACATTTCAGCCAGTTCTGCTATCGTTGAGTCGTAGTCCTGCTTAACTTTATCGTAGGCTTCTTTCTCCTTTTGCAGGTCATCTGCAGATAACACGTCACAAAACATATTAGCTACAAATTGTCAAATGCCAATAAATTCAAAGGGTCGCGTAACTAAGTGAATTAACAATTTCTACCAAGTGTTGGAACTCTTCTTGTTGTCTCAATGAATTTCAAAAACTAGTTTAATAAATCCCCACACAATAAATTATATAAGCATATGAGCATGAAAATTTGATAAATTGTGATTATTTGGTAAAAGATATGTAAATAAGATATTATATAATTCATAGAAGGAACACTATGATCTAACTAGTTAGGTGCACACTTTGATAGTAACAGTTTTTTAAGGTTTTTTTGTTATTATTAAAAAAGAATTTATAAAAGTGTAGTAAATCAATTATATCTTACCTTCAAGATCTTGCAACTGGTTTTCAAGGTCCTTCACACGATTCTCCAACATCTCTGCTTGGGCATCAGTCTATATGAAAAATAGTTTTAAAGTGATAAAGGTTAAAAATATAATACTGAAATAAGAAATATCAATATGATATATGAATAATTACCCTCTCACAGATCTGCATAATCTTCAATATCAATTGATAATGACATAAGCAGTTTGGGAAAATAAAAATTAATATTTCTTCATATTTCAATTACCTCTTGGAATTTCTCACTAAGTTCATTGAGTTTCATTTGATAGGTGTCTTCTCTCTCAGATGCTTTGCCTTCACTGATCTCCAAACTTCTCAAGTTGTTTCCAACCAACATGACTTCAGCTTCAAGTTCTTTCACACGTCTAAAAAGTTGTTTTAAAGGATTCCTTGAAAATGTTTTGCACAGATTGGAGGACAATGTGTGCGATGTTCATAATGGGTATGGAATCCTGTCTCATGAGGTTGGTGCATTAAAATTGCTACACATTAGAGCATAACATAACATTGAATCTTTATCAAGGCTCGACAAAGTATTGTGTATAAAATCTTCAACATGTAAAGTTAATATCTTGTACCAAGTTATTTTGCAGTACTTTTCTTGAAGTCATATTAATGGTCATAATCTGAGTTTAATTACATATTGTGATAATTATCTAATTCAACTCACACTTCATATTCCTCGCTCCTGTTTTCTGCCTCATCAAGAGTCTGTTCCAAGTCATTGATTTCATTGCAAGTCTAATTTTGTAAAAACCAAATTGTTTCAATATATCATTTCCTACTATTACTAACACATAAATACAACTGATCTGAACATTCTATTTATATATAACTTCTAATTGTTTCTTTTTGATACAGTTTAGTTATGTTGGAAAGAGAGTTTTCAATGAATAAATTGTTAACAGAGGTAAGTTATGTGTCTCAAGAGCAACAGAGTGTCTACTACATGAGAAGTCTAGAAACATTTCTGGTCATGTTACATTGAACTGGATGTAAATACATGGAAACTAATTATCAAGAATACATGAGTGGTATACATTTCATCAAATTCAGAATTATACATGCCTCTTCATATTCAGCTTCAACTTGTTCATTTTTGCCAAGGAGTTCATCAAGTTCTGCTTCAAGCCTCTTCAACTGGAGAAGAAACAAGAATGGATAAAATTGTGATAGAGAAGAAAGTATAAGAAAAAGATATTGTAAAAGAAAAGAAAAAAATTTTGTTTATAAAGAAGTATTACTTTTTCCAAATGGGAAATTTAAGTCTAAATACCAAACTGTGTGCAACTAACCCTTTCATCATCACTGATTCCGCGGTTCTCTAAGACTTTTCTTGCTCTAAAAAGAATAATATTAAACATGAAAAAATACTTTTTTAAATAGAAGTTTCAAAAAGATGTTTGTGACATGTATTTAAGATCAATACATAATGCTTTGGTAATAGGGGGAGAACAGGAAATTTTGAACTGGGGAGACTGAGTAAGAAGTTTTATTAGTAACATATTTGTCTTATATTACTGATTCCTTCACAGTTAAAAAATAAACAACCATTTTATAGCAAAATTATTCATTGGTATATAATCAACCTTTATTTCCAGGATATTTTGCCATGCTTGTTCTGTGAATCAATCTAAACATATAACATTGTTACCTTTCACTTTCATCAGCTTGCTTCTCAGCATCAGTCAGTTTTTGCAAAGTTGTTGAAAGTTTAGATTCAGTTGCATCCAGTTCTTCTTCTAATTTCTCTATTTCCTGAATCAGTTTTGAAACATCATCTTCTGCCTATAAGCAAAACAAAACCACTTTAAATCAATGATATGGTTTGCAAATGGTTCCTCCTATCGATAAAGTTACATCAAGACCTAGGAATAAACGGTGAAATTTCTTTTAACAAGGTGTTTGCATGCATTACCCCTAGGCAAGGGTGTGGTTGGGTTTGCATCAGGCAACTAAGAAGATTTTAAAACATAAGTTTGAGCCCAACTGCTGCTTTCATTTTTTTTACCACTTAAGAACAAAGTGATGGAAACTTCAGATAACTTTGGGTGATTATCCCCTCTGCACTTCCCAGAGAATGGAACTAAAGACAATGACAAAGGTCAAAGGTTGTATGAAACTACAGAGGAATAAAATATTAAAATTAGAAGGGCAGGGCATTTACAATGCATTGTTACTATCACTAATGATTAAAATTTTAAATGTATTTAGAGAAAGACAACCAACAAATGATAAAATTTGCCACATAATATCTTACCTTTCTAGCATTAAATGATTATAGACTTAATAACTATAAATAATAGAGACTTTCAGTATGTCATTAAGGCAGAGGGATATATTTGGGCTTTGTGCTCTTGTGATTTGAGAAGGGGGCTGTTGGGGTGTCAAGGAAGTGCATGTTGTAAAAG
This sequence comes from Catostylus mosaicus, assembly GCA_964019065.1. Lineage (NCBI taxonomy): Eukaryota > Metazoa > Cnidaria > Scyphozoa > Rhizostomeae > Catostylidae > Catostylus > Catostylus mosaicus. The sequence continues at coordinate 8,655,442 of OZ025194.1, read as the reverse complement.
TAGATAGTATGGGCATAGGGTTAGTGGAATTATAGAAGAAAGAGCCTGTTAGAAAGAGCTATGGCTGTTACTATAGAGTAATAATGGGCAGTTGGTCAAGGTGGTGATAACCTATCTTATGGTGGTTTTTTAATGACCAGAATGAGTCATTGTGGGCAAATGTAGTTAACAGGTAGGATTAGAAGTGGGCCTAGGGGTTCACTGGGTATAACAACTGGTTATTTAGTCAGGGTGGCTGGGAGGAGGTTGATTTGGATGGTAGGAGTAAAATGAGATATATAATGTTCCAGATTTGACAAAGGAGGTCAGATGGAAGACCTAGCTGTAATGAAAAGGGGGTTAAGGTGGAAAGTGTGGGGTCATGGGAGTATGCAGGTGGTAACTGAAAAGAATTGCTTTACTCTTTAACAGTTGAAACCCACAACTGTTTAAAGAAGCTCTGTCTTTGAGCAGAATACCAACACAATATGGATGCCAAAACAAAACAATCTTTAAAAAAATTTCACAGATTCTTAAGAATGAGCAAAAAACATTTATGCCAGAACCAGATACTTATTTTTTAAAATATGTAGGTGACAACTTATCTTTTATTTAATTGAAATCATTGAGAAATAAAATGAAATGAGAAAAAGGTAAAAAATTTGCGACGCATTCAAGAACATATTTATTGTGTTTGTTTGGATAACTCAAATTCAACTATTCCTACGTCTTTAAATAGCTGTTTCCTCAGGCAAACAACAGTTGGAGGTTATCATGATGATTGCTTTCTGCAATAATTGGTAAAATTGCGAACTTTGTCTCAATATGACGGACAAGAATCATAGAATTGTAAACAGTCAACAAACGGAATTAGGCATCAACCGATTAAGGAAATTTCTTAGGCCGCTTCAGCAGGTTTCAAGTTCAAACTATAAATATTTCATTAAAATTACTCATTTCAGTAATTCGATGGTCCTATCGTATATTACAGAGTCTTGCAGCATCATCCTGCGAATAACAGCACACATTTTTGACGGAAGATTGCAAAACGAGAGAACAGATTAGACATCAGCTGTATGAAAAGGAGATGGGCCTAAATGCAACTCACTGCTTGGGCTTTTGCATTTGTCTCAGCAAGCTCATCTTCGGCCTTCTTAGCTCTTTCTTCAGCTTCCTCCTGTGTCCTCTTCAATTGAGCCATCTTCTTCTTGATTTGTTCCATGTTGATTTAGTTTTCTGATACCAAAAAATAAGCTAGAGTTTCAAGTGCAGCCCGCAGCTTCGCCAAGAGATAGTGAAGTGAACACCCTTTTGCAAAATCAGACACTCCTCTGATTACAAAGCCGGATTCTACCAAATATGGAAGTAGTAGGACAAAAGATCGAATTTAAACAATAGATGAAAGCACGTGATCAAACGATACAAAAGCTAAATGGGCAGAAACAAATTAAAAACCGCATTCCACACCACTAAAATTCTGAATCTTTTAAGCTCATTCCTCGAGATTTTCAAATATGAGAAATTATACACACAGGAAATACTTATACCACTTGAATAGAACATTTGTTTCCTCTGGCTAATCAATCAATTTATCATTCGAGGAGTGGTTGTTTCCAACCTCAGTGCATATTTCCCCATCTGTTTACCCACCCAATTCTTTGAAGCACATTTCTACACAAAACGCTATTCCGATGTAAGGCATCTTTTGATTTCACTTTTAATCTTTTCTTTGAAAACTCTAAACAAATATCTTTGCATATTTTGATTGCCGAACAAGTTAACAAGAGAAAGCAAAGCTTAGGCTGCAGATAAAACTTTTATCGTTTGCAAGAGAAGTGGAGGAGTAATGAAACTAAAACGAAACTTATGGGAAAAGAATACCTCTGACCGACAATGTTGGATGAAGAGAAAACAGATCAGAGGAAGCAGACATGTTGGAAGTTGCTTTGGTTTCAACAATTGACACCCTCACAGACAGCATCAAACAAATTTGATCATATTAATGCAAACGTTATGGTTTGTTTTGCTCCTCCTCCGATGACATTTCTTGGGGGCCAAACCAGGGTTGGGAAGGCGTGAGAAGGGCAGAGCGCAAGTATGAAAGACCAGAGGAGAAGAAGAGGAGATTAAGAAGGGAGAGAGGTTCACATATTCAGTTCAAGAGATGGGGTTTAACCGGGGAAAAAACTGACAACAGCAAGAAGATAAAACTGATTGTTAGAGAATAAGATACTTGCATAAGAGCGTAAGTAAGTCAATTGAAGAAGGACATTAGCTATTTTTAAAATCTGTTGACAGGAGATTTTCCAAACGAAAGACTTAATAATGATCAATTTTTTACGAGTTGACAATAATATATCTAGGAAACACAAATCAAAGATTAAGACTATTTTTTACACAAAACTAGCAATGATAACAACTGTGTTGACGGCAAATATATCTTTACATTAACGCTTGCCATACAGACAAATCTACACAATCTTAGTTAACGAGTTTGACAGTTCCATTGCTGTATTCCGATGCCAACAACCGTCTTTAAAAGAATTACGTCAATAAAAACGAATTACACATTGCGCAGCTCTCTGCGGAATACAAACAGACCAAAGCTGCAACACAGGCCAACAGAGAAGGCGACGAAGGTCCTTACCCTGAGCCAGAGCATACAAAATATGCACAGGCCTGGTTGATAACTTTTCACGAATTATTGATAAATTCAGCGTTATAAAAGTAGAGGGAAAGGGACGATAAGGGCAAATACGTTTGAATTTTCGTTGAGGATGTTGAGGTCTTTACCTGCTGCACAAACTACGAACAATACGCAATGCATACGAAAAATAGAAGTTGCATGTTGCATCGATGCGCCCTAGTAATGTAACTAAATCCACGTTTTTATATACTTTGGATTGACTATATAGCATTTGGCATTTTACCTATCAGCCATTGTCATAAGGACGGGGCAGGTGGCTCTGCGGGGCAGAAGGCTGTCGGGATAAAATGCTCTGCGATAATTTGAAGTCATGTAAGTGAAATCTTCGATATTTTAGTACTGAAAGACAAGTGAAGCCATTTATGCACTCCTGCTAGCAGCCTTGTCTGACTCTGGCGAGTGTGTTATTTACAGTAATGAAGTAAAAAACAGCAAAAAGGACATGGCTGGCAAAAACTTTTGTTGCACTGCAACGTGACCAGCCTTTGTTTGCAAACCATTTATGACGTTATAGATTTGTTTTGTTTCAAAAATGATCTAATGAGCCTAAGCGAATCCATGTTAGATAAATCCTTAATAAATCCTAGACTTCCATTTCAAATTACGAGCCTCAAACAGGGATGAATTATACTTGGCACAAGAATAACTAATTCCTGATCTGATCACGATCAATCAATAAAAAATTCATGCACGTCTCACTGAATCACTGAATCACAGTGAGATTTAGTCAAATGATTGATTTGGCATCGAGGCTTCTGTAGAACGAGGCAACTGTAATGTTGTTAAGACTGAGAATGGCACAAAAATAAAAAGTAGAAAAAAAGTTAAGTTGAAAAAGGGGTCGTTTTTTCCCGAGGTTCCTGAATGTGCAAAAAGTGGAGATGGGACGAAATTCCCGTTTTTGAGAACTAACTACTTTTTTCCAAGTATGTGTAGTTTTTGCCATCAATAAGTAGGAATATTTCTAATGGTTACACACGAAATTGTGAGAATCTGCATGTGAGTAGCAATCATGAGTACCTTCCGTTAAAATTGGCTGAAATGTTGTTCTCAAAAACTGGATCGAAGCAGGTGCACAAAACCTGCTTCAAACAACTCTTCTAACCTACAGGGAAATTAAATTACTCGTTAAAAAGAAACAATTCAGTTCCTCTAAAATAAGACGTATTTTTAATTTTGATAACGGAATCAATTAATTTATGATTAAATGTATAACCCAGAAATCTGACAAGTTGAGTAAAAATCTTCACGTGTTATCAGAAGATGGACATAATTTGATGTTTAACACTACCAACCATAATGAAACCCCAAGAGAGTGTCCGTTCTGAGTAAGTTCAGGACATTCAATGACCATCAGAATTATCAAAAATTCTCTTGACGTTACCCAAATAGGAATTTGATTTGAAAGAGCGGAGATCGTCGGCAAAGGTTCAATTTACTTCTTTCTTCGAGTTGTTGTCTTTTTCTTTTTCCTCTTGAAGAAACAGCAGCACCTTAAAAACAAAACAAAATCAATCATTTAAATATAATCTATATAAAAAGGTCATTTATCATTGTATCATCACAAGAGTTTTATCTTCAAGTAATTCAGTAGCCATGGCAAGGAGCTCAGCCATCAAAATAAGAATAACTTAAATTGAGAAGTGAAGACCTGGTTTGTTGTATAAGTAGTTGAAAAAGGCAATTTTTAATTTGCCATGACAAAAAAAAACATTTTTGAAAAGATAAACACACAAAAAATGAACGCACTTTGTTTCATCGACAATTTCAACTTCTGGCTGTGAATTCAAAGGGATTCTCCTATCAACAAGATGAGCATCATCGTTGGCAGCACCAAGTTCACCATTTGTAGAACTAACAACTTGAACAGATCCTGCAATGCCTGGTCTGATATAACGACTGTCATAAGTGGGTTTTGAGCTCTGCCAAGCATCACCAGTTCCCTAAGAGTAAACAGCAACAAAAATTGTAAGCAACAAATTAAAAATAACAACAATGATTACAAAGAGATTCATAAACTTAATGCTAATTTTGAGAATTGCACAGGTTGCACAGTGTTACAGCTTATTTGTCCATATTCATTAATACAGAAACAATCACAACTTTCTTCACAAAATTAAATAACTGAAAATCTCATTTCACTTTTGTACGCAAGGAGGCACACCTTTATGCAAAAACAAATGATTTATAAGGCATTAAGTATAAATATGGGACAGCCCTTATTCTGTACAGTTTCATGGAAATTTTGATACCAAGGTCTGGAAACACATTGCATCACACACATTTACATCATAAGGGAAAACAGTTTATATATAAATATATCAAAGTATACATTGAAAGCGAGATGATGATAATGATGATGTAATGAAGATGATGACATACTTTGGATGAGGAATGAGGCGCAACAGGTCGGTTTGATGCAACTTCTGTTGTTGATGATGAACTAACTTGTTGTGGCTGAAAAAACCATAGAAAGATGAAAAGAAGGATGAAATCAAATCAAAGAAAAATGACAGACAACAATAGTTTCTTGCAACCTCAACCAAGCATTGGAAAACTATGGGAACATAGGTAATATGTGGAAAATAATCTTCAAATCTGATAAAAAGTATTTGTGTTTAAAATTTATAATCAGCTTTCCTAACAAAAAACTTTGAATGAGACATTCTTATGTAACATGTAATTAATGCCGTGAAAAGCTTTTTTTTGCTGAGCCATGATTAAAAGGAAAAAAGAATGGAAATAAAGACAGTTGAGGGATTATCATACTTACAATTGTTTTGTGACTCCAATCAAATTCAGCATCTTCATAACCTTTCTTTTCATATAAAGAACGGAACAAATTGTACAAATAATCATAATCAGGAGTTTCAAAGAAATCCAATCTTCGAACGTAGCGTAGGTATGTAGCCCACTCATCTGTTAATTAAAACATCAAAAGAACGTTCAAAAAGTAAAGGATGAAAAATGTTGAATTATTAATGCAGATCTTTAAAATAAATCACAGGAAATGAAGTACACCAACCCTTAAAAATAGAAAAAAACCAAACATATTGGCAAGTTTTTTAATGAAAGATATCCCACAAGGTTTTTTATCAAAATATACCAATTTTGAAGATATCTTTTCAAACAAAATATTCTGATAATAAGGAAAAGACCTAGTGTATGAATTACTTCAATTAACACCAAGAATTTTCTTCAAATAATCTTGATCACCAAAAAGGCGCTTAAAATTTAAAGTTTAAAGCCAAAAAGGTTATGAAACTGTAAAAATATAAAAATATTCTGATCATTAAAAAAGTTATTTGGTTGAAAGGAAGAAATATCCTTCATATGAGGAAAAGATTATGTATCAGAAAATTTTGAACTTGAAAACAAGATGGCATCAAAATATGGAGAAATCAAAATATCAAAATTTATATCAAAAACATAAATGGTAAAAAAAATTTTTAATACCAATCATGATAATCATCACATATGCTAGTTTTAACTGGGAAATTGGTCAGAATTAGAATCTAGGCAGCATTTTCCTTCGTATTTAGGCAGCGGGGATGAAGCCACAAGTAATACACTTTGTGTTTGTAGAAGAGATAAAGGAGATAAAGTGAGAAAGATAAAATGATAAAAAAACAGGAGAGAAAAACAATTACCGACCACACATGACATGACTACACAAATGGGAAAAAAATGGATACTTATTGGATGTACTAAGGACATTCTCACTTAATATTGTTTCAGTATAGAACCATATTGAGATAGCTACATAAGGACAGGTTTAGAATTCACATATGTATCAAACACATATGAGCTTGATACATAACTGTTGTTAATCTTTAAATGAAGGACCAGGCAATATTATGGTTTCATGGTGGTCACCACATCCAAAACATACACCTTTTTGTTTATTGTTGAGGGATTGTTCTCGAATATAAACATATAGAACGGAGGAAGACTGTGCTCAACTTTGCTTGAACAAAATTAAGCAGTTTTAATGAAATGAGAAATGAATGAAAAAATCTTACCAGGAAAATTCTCACACAGTACTTCAATTGGTGTTGATCTTTTTGTATCACCTATCCTTTGATAGCGTTCTTTTAAAGTATCAGCTTTTAAACCTTGCCAAGGGAGACTTCCTCGTAAAAAGTATAAGAACATGTGGCCTAGGGCTTCCAAATCATCTCGGCGACTTTGTTCTTTAATGCAACCAGAAATAATCAGTTAATTATTAACAAACTTGAAAATCAACAGGTAGTTTTATAGGGCAGAGGAAAAAAACAATTGTTGACACTTTGAGGAGCCATTTTAGCTCACATTGTAGTGAATGAGTCAATCATGATAATGCATTTAAACTAATAAACAAAACTCCAATAATGATAATCTCATATTTATTCATTTGATAAATTAATGGAGATTTATAATTTGTTTAGTAAAATTGAGGAAATCAGTGACTGTCAAATTGAGGTAAACAAGCAATTTCAATGAATAATAAATCAAATATTATCTTTAACAGTTTGGTTAATTCAGTTAATAAATACGAAGTTAGTAACATAAAAACTGAATAAATATATAACATTAAGTGTAATATGAATAAAAAAACTAAAGTAAGATATTCTGACAGCAAGTTTGCCAAATGTTATAAGCCTTTTGTCTACAGATATGACAGCAAATTGAAAAGGAAATTAAAAGGATACCTTTGCCAAGATGTGTATTTATACTCATGTATCTGGCTGTTCCAGTTAAACTTTTATGCTCCCGGTATGGTATATGTTTCTTTGTTTCTGGATCGATATATTCCTTGGCTAATCCAAAATCAATAATGTATATTGTTTTATCAGTCCCATTTTGTTTTCGACCAATCAAAAAATTTTCCGGTTTTATATCTCTATATATCATGTGTTTATTGTGGACATATTCCAAGCGTCTGATCTAAAAAAAAAAAAAGTTTGCTGTCATTCTCATGGCCTGACTATTCAAATAAAAGACCTAGGTAACTTAATGCCTTAACAATTTCAGTAAAGCAGCTTAAGATTTTGGCAATATAATTTTGTTGATCTCTTCTGTGTCAATGCAACAAACTTTTAAAAGTAGAAACAAAAATGCAAGAGAAAGATACTAGCACCAAAATTGCAAAAAACTAAAGATTATGTATTTTGACTCAAACCAAATTTAAAGTTTTTCCTTCTTGTTTTTGTTTTCAATTAATGTATCTACTAATCCAATATATATTCAAAACCAATTTCAGTTGATTTAACAACATTGTAAAAAGAATCTTCCATTATAAAACGAGTTTGTTTTTTCTGCTTTAACAAATCAAATCCTAGATGATGCACAAATTCCATAATACCACAAAAATACTATCATAAAATTTTTGTTGAACCTTCATTGAAAAAAATTAAAGTAATACCATTTGCATAGCAACAAGCAGAACAGTCTTCTGCGAAAACTGTCTTTCACAAAGGTCAAAAAGGTCTTCCAAACTTGGTCCTAAAAGCTCCATCACCATTGCATTGTGCTTGCCACAAGGACCAAAATAGTAGACTTGAGGAATTCCATCTGCAAAGAAAACGGTATGTAAAGTTGAAAAAACCCAACAGACGTCTTTAAATAACAATACAGCAATGGAAACTGGATTTACCTTTGAAATGACAAGCATTGCAATCTAATTCGTGATTGGCTATTTAAATGATCAAACCATTAAGTTTTCAAACAACTACTTTCGAGATTACTATACAGCAGGATTGTATTTCATTACTAGTAAAACTTTATCATTCATGTTTCAGAGATGAATTTACAAGTGATGGTTATTTTATGTACAGGGCCTCTGATGAGAGCAAAAAAGTGGGGGGAGGGGGGCCAGGGACCTGTTGCCAGAGGCCCTGATGTGTCTAACTTAAATTATAAGTGATACAGTGTTTTTGTTAATGCCATTGATGGAAAGATGTTTTTGGATATGTGATGACAGTGTAAAAGGTTCAATTGCCACTTTAAGATGCCCAAAAGAACTACCCTTTTGTCAAAGGAACATAATATTTACAAAGTGTGCAATACAATATAACAAGGTCACCTCTTTAAATAACCACATGATAAACTTTGAAAAAAAACATGAGCTGAAAAGACTTCTTACCTGATTGACCAAGAGCTTTGTAAAATCGATACTCAAGATGAAGTTGTGGAGCTCTGGATTTCAAAGGTTCCTGGAAAGTTTCAAAACAAGGTTTGAACAATTTTATTTCAAAACATGGTCAGAGAAAGATAATCATAAGGGAGAGCAAACACTAAAATTAGGTAATTAGATGTGCAGTTTTTTGTCGTACTTTGATAGTTTTGTTTGATTCCTTACTTATAAAATCGCAATTATGGCAAAATTTCACTTAATCCCTTCTTGTTTTTTGTGATTGGGAATGTTATCAACTCAAAACTAGTAATAATAACCATATTTTGTAGACAAACTGAAAGTGTTTAGGTTTAGAAATAAAGAAACGATAACATTATTGTTACAAGAAGACCTGTGACCTATCAAGGCGACCACAAAACTTTTAAAATGATATGAATCTGCTCCAGGATAGATAATATTTTACCTCACAAAAAACATTAAATAGGATGAATAAATTTGATGAACCTACCAATTTGATGGCAACCAGTTCATTAGTATACAGGTTTTTGCCTGAAAAAAATATAATCACCATAAACATATAACTATATATTTAAATAAACACAGAAAATATGTAAAAAAGATACAAATATAAGAAAGATAGTAAATTAGGGTAAAGCATCCACCATATCAAGTTTAGTTTCATTCCTGTATGATTTCAGCTCCAAACAAGGAACATGTACCAAGCTAAGGCAATTTCCTGTTCTTTTACTTCAACAAAGGGACCAACAAGGCTATATAGCATGATTGCAATTTCTCCATCAACAATTAGGCTTTCACACTTTGCTTGAAAATATTCAGATTACTGTTACTGTTATTAAAGTAATACAATATTTATATCAATTGCAGCAGCTCTTTTGCAAGGCATTGTCATATGATCTTTTTTAACAAACTACCAGCCATGCGATGCAACTGTTTATAGTCCCTTGTATGCAGTTTCCTGCCTGCAACATCAGGTTCAAAGGGCAGTTTTTTTTAAAAAAAACCAAAAACTCTTCTACTAGATAAAATGATAGAGGCGAAATAAGATAAAAATGTCAATGGATAGAAAAAGGAATCTCAGTGAAGTTATTTTTTTACCTAATCTCAGTTCTCCAAAGTTACCACAGCCAATTTTTTTGCCAACTCTGAAGTTAGGCCCAACCATGAGCACACCAGAACCAGATGATCCTGATCGCCCATGATGTGATGCACCAGTTCTAGCTCCTGTACTCCCAGTTCCCTTTCTTGCACCCCCAGAATAATCATTTCCGCGTCCCCTATCCCTATCTCGGTCGCGCTGCATTGTTGATAAAGTGAGAAAGTACTTGATGAAGTTTGATAACAAGATGGGTTGTATCTTCGCCGTATGCTAGGCCAAATCGAGGACAATGAAACTGATAAAGCTTCGAAACATCTCAGTCTTTAAACAATCATTTAAATAGTATATCAAGTAAATTCTCTTTGTTATCTGACATTTAGATTTCATTAAAAGGCTGCGAGGTCTTTTGGGTAGAAATCTTACGTAAATGTTTTAATTTGCGGGAGAGATTTAGTCCAGTCGGCTTCAAATCATTGAATTACTCAATTTTTGAGCGCTTGGTTTTGCAATATCCACTTCTTCTTTTTTAGCCGATGCTTTATGTTTGTGTTTTTCCTCCTTTTATTGTGTGAAAAATTGTTAATTGATTTTCAAATTATTAACCTTCGATAAGATGAAACTTCAGTTCCTTCCAACGGGCCTACTGGTATCGCGTTGAAAACAGCTTCACGTTTGATTGAACGGGAATTAACATGGATACGATTTCGATCTGGATAGATTTCGGTAAGCAAAACACGTTGTAATAAACTTTTACAGCAACAACTTCTTATAGGATATTGGCTTCAAATCAACGTTGAATGATGAAATATGAAATTGGTTACAACTTTAGAGAAACAATATGTCGGCAAAAACTCGTCTTCCTCTCGACACAATTTCCTCTTCATCTGGCGACTTTGTGCAAGTTCCTTCAACCAAGAACGCAAAATGAACTGCAGTAGGGTAATTGGTATCTTACAGGAAGCAATTTACAGAAAAATGCCGATATCCAAAGCGTTTAAAACGAGTTGAAGTGCAATTTAGCTAGGTCCACATCGACTGATCCCTTCTCCCTTTCTATTCACACGATATACGCTTGCGCACAATGTCAGGAATGGAATTTATATGTCATGTCCCTTGTGGAGATAACAACCATTCTAGAATAGCTATCCAAGGCACAAATAAAGTAAAAATTTTAATGTTTTTTTTTAAAAAAAAATTTTATCCAATAGTTTGATTTCGCATAATTTTTATAGCAATCATATTTTCATATATCTTAATGAGACTGCCTTTAACTAACTGGGATTTCTTTTTTGTTGAAACCCAAAACCAGTAGTTTGCCTCCCACATTTTGGTGCAAGCCTAAATTTTCTCTGCAAAAAATTATTTTCCTATAGTATAAGATCGGTTCCGAGGGCTAATCGGTCTATTTTGAATCAAAATTTATGCAAAAAATGCTTGACATTAGCAATTTATGGCCATAAGTATCATATCGGTCGACCAACTTTCTTGACTGTTTCAAATTCTTTATCAAATTTTTGAAAATATTTTCACCTTAAAAGTGAAAAAAGGTTGCTTTTTAATTCGGTACATTCATGAAAATTCCACACTGAATAAAGGGTTGCCACGATGTTGTCACGATGTCAACATCGGTGTCATCAAGTCCTTTCTAGAGATGACATTTAAAGGCGGGAAAACCAATCATGGAAGCAGGCGTTGTCACTAGAAACGGAAATAAAGTCCCACAATATAACCAATTTCGATAGTCACGTGATTCCAAGTTGGTGTTCGCTGATATCACGTGGCCCAGAAAAGGGTGTTGTAAGGGGCATCATAAAATGTGGGGACCAGGTGAAAAAGGGGCATAAGGATCAAAACATATTGTTGATTGAAAGGGGCACTTTTAATAGTTTGCAATAAAGTGAGGGGGCATGGTTACTCTCACCCCTACTGTTCCCATGTCATTAGCGAATGTAGATGAAAGGTATAGGGGAAAGTTAACTTATAACAAAGATATACCATGTCATATGTCTGAAGGGTTTCACTCTCAAATTGTCCTGTAAAGCACACTTTTTGAATTCCCATAATTTGAAATGCACAGAATTAGATGATATAAGAGCCAGGGGCCTAGATTTCAGACAAAGCCCGGAGAAGCAGTACCTTCCGCTGAAGGAAAAACCTTGAAGAAAAAGATGTAGCTGCAGTTCTGGGGAAGCATAGTTACTATCTGAAGGTGCTGACTTATCTTGGCCAGCCCAAACCCCCCTGATGCCGAAGCGTAGGAAAAGTGCTATCCAAATGTCTTTAAAAAGATGATGACAATTATAATGTTCTCATTTCATTCAGGACATGTAAATATTAGATGATAAACTTGGATGAAATCATTGTGAGAACAAGCGGCTCGTAATTTTGCTACTCTCCCGTCAGCTGTAACATTGAATAAAAAAAAATGAATTAGTTGCAAGAATCTTATTCGTCAAAAACATCCAGCTTTCGTCAGCACTATTAAATTATTGAAACATGAAAAGAATGAGAATAGAAGATAGCAAGCGTATGGTTCCAGAAATTGATTCATACATTATTTACAGATAAAAAAATTTGCATAACCGAATGAAACTATAAGAATCAGTAAAAACAGATGATTAATAGTAATAATCAAAAATGTTAAATAATTCATCGATAACAAGATGACGTAATGTATTTGAAAAAAATAATTTTTCCACGGCATGAATTTATGCTTATCAAAATCTCAAAAATCAGTCCTTGTCAACTTGGGATCAAAATTCAAAAGTAGAAAAGACGATTTTTTCTATTTTTCCCATGGGTTGTCAGGTACTAGACTAACCATTTTATTGGAGAACAGGATTTGTTGGTAGCAAGTCCTCTTCTAAGCTTCCATCCTTTATAGACATCACAATATTTACCAAAAATGCAAAACAGATGACAAAGCAGGTTATATCATATCATAATAAACAAGTCAAAATTTGATGGATGCAGCAGATAAGGGTGCATTTTTCAATTAAGCAGGTGAAGGATGCTTCCTTCAGATCTGAGTCAGTATCAAAATTCAATTTTTATTGTTTTGAACGATTAGTTTATTGTCGCGAAATTAAATAAAAGTTGAATCTGCAAAAATTGGTAGAAACTTAATCGCAGGTCAACATTTAAAAGGAACAAAATTGTGGAAAATTTGCAATTGCAAAGTTTTGAAATCTATCGACATGATCAACAATAGCTTCTCGGATCAGCCTGCCCTCCAGTCGCGAAAGCTCGCGTAGCACACGGATCCGCATTCAGTCATGTATTCCAGGTGCATGTCTCTCACGGTCAAATTCAAAGTTGGCATAAAATATTTATGAGTTGATTATTGTTCTAAGCGTAAGTTACACAAAAATGCACTAAATCTGAAGCTTATGTTGCTTAATATTAGCTGTGATGTCAGTTGCAACCAAATGAATTGAGTCAGGTAAGAAAATTATGAATCAGATTTGAAAGTCATCAATCATTTATAGTAATTGACAAGAACAAAAAAGCCAGAATGAAATCAAGACTATGCTGTATTGAAGCAATCCCTTTCCGTTTAAAAATCAGATTGGCTGGTCATTCATGCTAGAGCGTAATGTGCATCATTTCTAAAAAAACTTACACGAAAATAATTATAATCAGTATGTAACAGAGTTATTGCTCTGTCCAATAAGGTAATCATCAACATCAAGTATCTCTGTCTGCATTACACAATCTAGAAATCAAAATCAAGTTTATTACAAACAGAAGTTATTATAAAAAGAGGCACATAATCATATTGCATTCATAATTATAGTAAAATTAATCAGAAATTGACAATGATCAAACAAACTTGCTACTATGAATTTATTAATTTATATGATTTGGTTGATAGCAAATACCAAATAGTGATTTGTGTAAAGACAGAAGAAGCAAAACGAAGCAGATGTTACGCTTAAAATATTAATATATTTATATTTATTTAATTATATCAAAATATTTATATTTACTAATTTATATCAAAATATTTACCTAGAATCCACTTCTCATTAAGCAATTTGCAATCGACATCTGTATCCGATGCATCCCCAATGCAAATCTCAGCTTTGTTTGCATTTGATGTCACCTTCAATTGAAATTGATATCATCAATGGTAATGATGATGGTGATGAAGACTGATGATGATTGACGTGATGATAGTGATTGATACAGTGATTAATAGTGGTTATGATGATGACAGTGATTGATGTCGATGGTGATGATGATGGTGATTATAAATGTTGATGATGGTGATTATCTTTATGATAAATGATGATGATAATGCTTACCTGGCCCCCGCATTTTCGAATCAATTTCAAAATTTCGCACTTTGGTGGCGAGGTATTTTCTGCCACAAAAACCGGATCCAATCTCTCAAACAAAGAACTTGATAAACTTTTTCCTGTCTCTTGCCTTGAACATCGATTTAGCTGCAAAAATGATGATTAACTTACCCAAAAATAATCACTGCAAGCTTTATAATCATACAATCACTTTTGATCATATAAGGAATGGCACCAATGATTAATATTTCTATCAAGTTAATCAAACTAATCATTACAGTGAAAAAAACAGTTTGGAAATGAATTTATATTAAACATAGAGCATAAATTATTAATTCTCAATATCCAGAAAATTGCTTAACTAACTCCAAGAAAATTTCTGATTTTACATCATAATCAAACTTAATCAACAATTAGAAATAGAGGAATCACCTTTGCGCTTGGAAATAAATCATTCAATTCATATTCTTCTTCATTTAACCATTCTCCTTTTGCATATGAATTATTGATCTGTTGAAGGAAAAAAAAATTGAAACAAAAATCTTCCAATGGATGGGTTTCTGCTTTATTTGAACAACTGCGTTTGTATTCCAATTCAAAAGTTAACTTGCAATTTGTGTTTTTATCCAACATCCAAGTGGCATAATTACTAACCACAATATCCCAATTGCTAGCTTTTCTCTCTTTATTTCTACAATTCGCAACATATGAATTTTTTTACCCAGTTTGGTGATAAAATCCAGCATCCTTGTGCAATCGCATTTAAAATATTCAAAGTTCTTCGGCCACTTCCAGCAATAACATGAGTTGTTGTTGAATTCACATTTTTCGTTATTGAAAATATACCAAGTTTCTTGACAATGCTACGGACAAACTCTTGTTGTCTGAAATTGTAATTGTAAAAGGATAGGTAAGAGAATATATGCAAAAAATTAGATCATATTTTACGAGACTGTTTTGTAGTTCAAAGTAAGGGAGAAAGGATGCTAACAATAATTTGTCAAATAGATTGGGATATTTTTATTCTAAAGCGGCAGCTACATCATTAAGTCGCTTTCAGCAGCACGTTTAAATATTTGCTGTTTTGTGCATCTTGGAGAAAATATACAGCTATGCCTCATTGCGTTGACAGAAACAATGTTTTATAGAAATGTTATTCTAAATTTATGCAATTTTTTCTTAACATCCTTCTCTTCGTTCATTCCCCAGCTTCTCTTTGTCCATCTATTCTTCATACCATATTTGCAACACATCATATCAAAGAAAGAATCTTCGGAGAAATTACGTACCCGAAATGCATGCTGGTCATTACCAATGATCCTTTGCTCTAAAGTATAACAAAATATCTTTACAAATCTATTGATTAATATATGCTCAGATATTTAGTGGTTTAAATCTTGCGCCTCAATTTCTCATTAAATCAGCTCCTCTGCAGCTAGATGACTTATTCTTCATCGCCATACTATCTAAGTTGACCAGTTTACATTAAGAAAATGACTAAATTGTTTCCTTTCTATATCAAAGATTCAAATTTCAAAAATTGATCTAAAATAAAAACGGATTTATTAGTAAAGATGCTTACCCCTGTCTTTTTCTTTGCACTGGTGACTCGGGTGGGTTTTCGTTGTTGTTTATTCGCATTCCTTTTAGTTTCACTGCTTTGAATCCTTCCCATTTCAACGTTGCATTCATTTATAGTTTCAGTTTCATATTTCACGATTTCTTCATATTCATCGTCAATTTCACTGATATTTCGCTTTATTCTCTTCCGTGAGGAATTCTCTGCTAAAAGCTTTCGCTTTGAAACAAACATAACTCCTTTTTGCGTATTCTCTGAAGTTGTGTCTTTGCGAAAAAACAAGAAATTTGCTCTTAGTTATTATAATTTAGTTCCTTATCATAACTAAAACATCACAAAACATAAATGCTTTTAGAAGGAAATAACACGGACATGCAAGATATGGCATTTGATCAAAAATGATTTTAATTGGTCAAGCAGGCTCACCTATTGAAACAATGTTGGTTATATTTAAAACTTTATGAATTTTACTCACCAGACGGACTATTTCCACCCTCATTCTCAGAAATCAAACTTCCGCTTAGCATTTGGTTTTTCGACAACAATTTCTTTCGCTTTGTTGTACTTTTTTTAGTTTCTTGGGCACAGTTTAGTAGGCCATCGTTATTTTCATCTCCTGATGATGATTTGGTTGTTGTTGATTCAGATGTTGATTGCTTCAGAGATGATGATTTGAATTTTGATGTTGATGATTTTGATGTTGATGATTTTGATGTCGACGATTTGAAAGATTTGGCTACGAATGCTTCAAGTTTATCATTATCCGAACACTTCTCTTCTATTTTGCCTTCAACAGCGCAACCATTCCTTTCATCAAAACTCTCTTCAATCTTCCTTTCTTGACATGCTATTTCTCTTTCCTTGCGCATTTCGTCTGAGCCCCTTCGGGCACCTTCTAATTTATTGATATTATTTAATCCTTTACCACCACCACGATCATCATCATCATCATCATCATCATCAACAACAACCTTAACTGCTATTCTACTTGCTAATTCAGCATCCTCCTTTGACAGAATCTTTGGTTCATTATCCTTCTCTTCTTCCTCAAACAATGTGTCTGGGTTTTTGCAAAATACCGCGTCTGATGATTCGTTGCAACTGACGTCATGTTGTGACAATCTCTTGTCCCCTTCGGTGCATTCAAGTGACCCATCCAAGGAAGCTGACAATTGTAAACAAATATAAATAAAGAAAAATCCACAGAAAAACAAAACAAACAAACAAAGACAGAAGAAAACAAAAATAGACAAGACAAAACATAAAAGAACGATTTTCATCAACAAATAGTCGCATTTGATATACATTATAGCATGATGTTTAACAGAAAATTTGAATGAATATGAAAATGAATATTTTAAACTTTTGGGCAAAGCGTTCCAAACAAAAACATAAGCAGATTATTCTTCATCAAATAAATCTACGAAATCATTTTCAAGTTATTTAGTTTTTCTCCAAATATGTTCTCGAGAAATGACTATGTGAATATTTACATAATAAACACATATATAGACCATGTTTTCCTGTATTTTGTATTTTAAATCACACCCTTATATTCCCTTACAGCATCGCCGACTGACAATTAGTATTTCATGCAATGTTTGATCATGTTTGGAATCAAAGAAGAAAAGCATTGAAAACCATTCAAACCTCGTTTTTCGGATAACCGTCTCATGACGTTACTTAGAAATGGACTGTTTGTTGCAATGGGTGAATTGACAAACGAATCGTGATCTTGAATCTACAAGCAAAATAAATACAAATATCTTATTGAACTTGGTTTCATCGCCATAACGTAACACTATTCTCAAAAACATTTCTAAACATCTTCCTTAAGCAATTTGGCAATGACAAAATATATTTTCAATTTGGCCATAACTTCTGCAACAGGTTTTTAAGGACTTAAATCTAGAAAAAGAAAAAGGAGGAGATAGTATCGATATTGAGATTATTTTCAAACCTTTTTAGAGATTTCATTCATTTTCATATCTTCGATTGATATCAGTTCTACAAAAATGAGAAAATTAAAATTCAATTTGTTTCTTTCTGGCTAAAAATGACGAAATAATTGAAAACTGGTTAAGAAAAAATTGAAGAGAATCCTTCTCTTCGAAAAAGATATCTGAAAACCAATAAACGAAGTTTAAAAAGAATTCTTCTAAGCTTTTTGAGGAACATTGTGTCCTAAAGAATAAAAGAAAATAAGCAGAAAAGCAGATTTCCTTTTCTGGTATATGAGCAACATTACATTTTTAACAATAAATACGTAAAAAATAACTAAGAATCATACCAAAAGGAAGATCGTTTTTCTTCTCTTTCATAACATTTCTTCTTTTTCTTTTTCTTCCTTCAAGTTCTACAAAAAGTACCTCATCAGTATTTGGAAGTTGAAATTGAGTTTACAAAAAAAGCTTTATTCAAAAGAAAATAGTTCATCAAAGTTGCATTCAATTATTATTTAACTGATCAGCTAACGATTTCATTTGATACTTCATCAATTAAATACATAATTTTTACATACTTCCACTGTTTTTCATCTCTTCTTCAAATGCCTTTGGCTGCATTGATTTTAATCTATTCACTTTTTTTCTTGTATAAGATGTTGGTGATGTTAAATCATTTCTTGATGCTGGATACAAAGTTTCATCAACTTTGCAATTTTGTTTTACACAACTATCCACCCACAAAACAGAAACTAAAAAGATTTGATGCTTGTCAACAAAATTCAATGTGCTTTTTCGGCCATTTGAGAAAATCTGCAACAAGAAGGAAACCCTAATGTTATCAAATGTTAGAAATTACATCAATTAAAAATTGAATATTTTTAAACAAAATTTGGTCAAATATCTTTGTTACATAGGAAATAAAAAAACATACCACATGGGTAATACCAGGAACAAGTTTTCTTTCAACCTGAAAAAAGATAAAAAACAAAAATTCCGAAAGTAGGCTAGTAGAAATCAAAAAGGCAGGATAATTATAGAAAAAGAAACAAAAGAGATAAAAGCATTAAAATTAGGTAGAATTTTATAAATCAATATAATCTCAATTGCCAAATCAATTATTTCATAAATTCATAAAAGTGAGCATTAAACTAGCTTAAAATAGACTTACAATGGCTCCAAGTTTTTCAAGGACATTTGCAACACCTTCAGATCGATTATCGTGATTTGATCTCACATCAACAAATGCAATAATACCTAAAATACCAATTGTCACATTTATCAAGACAATTAGCATCATAAAATAATTACCTCCCTCATCTTTTTATCAGTTGCCAAAAGTTCAGCACTTTTGTTTTCTATTTGTGAAATGTTTTCATTAAGTTCACAATTTATGTTAGCCCTTGGAGTTTTCATTCAAGAAAAAAAAAATTTGATTCAAAAACCTCTCAAAAAATTTCACAGGCAATACAGAAAATGGTTGATTAAACCTAGTGATTATAAACAATTTGTAACAATGAATAATAACTATTGCAATAAGGAAGGCTAGCTTTTCCGAATCCCTGAGCTATATTTTAACAATTATTTTCATTTTACCTTCAAGAGGTTGTTTCTTTTCATTCAAATTATCTTTTGAATCAGTACCAGGCATGTTAAAATTTTCCCATGAAGGTGTTGTATCCATGCTATCTCCATTTTCATCATCACAGCTTTCTTTTGCACATTCTCCACTTAAAACTGGTGTCTTTAGACACAGTTTTGAAAACCTTGTCAAATTTCTTTCGTTTTCATTAACCAGAGACTCTGTGCTTATTGAATGAACTTCATCAACTGAAAACCTCTGTTTTATCAAATGATTTTTTGCCATTTTCCCTGAGCAACCAATTTCCATTGATTCATTATCAACTGGTGAATTATCATCATTGAGTGCCCCCAAATAAGAACCATTTTCTTCTGGTAAACTGTCTTCTATGACACTTCTAGAGTAATTATTAGACGACTCAGTAAAAATTAAACTTGATTTATTTGATTTCTTCTTAGATGATGATGATCTACTGTTGTTTATTGGTGAATTTGAATAAGAATTGTTCCTAAATACCCTTTTTATTGTGTCCATAACTGGCAAACTCTCCTGTAATTCTGGAGTTGATGCTGTTGGCCTGCCTGTGCAGAAATCTGGTCCCATTGGAACACTTTTTCTTGCACCAATTTTTTTTGGAGGGCCCATTGCAGGGCTGATGTCATTGAAATCTTTGCCTCCTTTTTTTTGCAAATTCAAGCTTTGCCTGCCCAAGGCTTGTTTCTTTGTAGACCTTGGATTGGTTGATGGATTTGATATGCAAGAGTTAGCATCGTTTGTTATTGTAGAATCACTAATTCCTCTCTTGCTTATGGATCTTCTCTTGCCAGCCATTCCTTTCTTACCATCATCCGTTGCTGATGCTGATGGTAACATTTGCACAACACTACTACAGCTGCGTCTTCTCATTTTTATTTCAAATTATTATTCGCATTTATCTCCGAATTCCATTTCTTATCAGCTATCTAAATCATTATATAAACAATTAGGATAAAGGAAATTCTTTAAAGTTCAAACCACAATGCACTCAAACCCTTTTTTATCAGTCAGTATCGTAAATGTTTGACTTGGCTAGGCCCATCTCACCATCTCTGTTGCTGTTGGCTTTTTTCTGCTTCACCAGTAACAATGATTAACAAAACGCAAAATATTCAATTAATAAAGCTTTTAAGCTTTAAATCAGTATAGTTCAGTTGTAACAATGAAGGTTGCTTTCAAAATCATAAGAAAATTCACTTTTCCCTGGTAATACCTTTCTCCATCAATTTGGTTTTCGCGCCTTCAATTGAAATGGGCAAGACGAGGCAAGCCAATGCTCCTCCACGACGGTCTGTAAAATTGCAACTCCGCATCGACACAAATGATTGCTATGGTTTCTTTGAGGTGACACTTTTACCCTGCGGGGATGGGGGGTGGGGGTAACTCCAGTTGGACAAATCAAGCTCAAATATACAAAATTTTAAATAGGACAAAAGAGACATGCAGAATAATTCGATAAGCAATATTTTGTTTGTCATATAACTGAATTTCTACCACGGACAATTTACTAAAAGTCTAAAATAGTTCAAATTCATGAGATGCAATGAAAACGAATTCTACAAAATGAAACAATAAAAATTAAAGACAATAACGGGAAAAGCAACAATTATTGCTGTGTTTTGCAAATGGCTTGGGAAAAACTTGTGCCATTGGTACATGTGTGTTGACATTAGTCTAGGTAGTAAAAGCGGCCAAGCCTAAAACTTCTTGCTTAACTAGGTAGAAAAAACCTGCCAGAAAGATATGATTCAAATTTGCCCGACTTTTGCAAAATTAACCTCAAGAACCTAACTCGCTATTGCAAATAAACGTGCATGCTAAGCTACCAGAAAAATCATTTTTGGTATCAAGAATATCTTTGTAAGGTTACATGTAAAAAATTATGAGGAAAGGATGAAAATTTTTAGAAATTATCTTGAACTTACATTGCATATGTTTATATTGTAACTATTTATCTATTAAATCGTGCTGTATATAGATGATCATGAATAATAAAAAATAAATGCTAACAGATTAGAATGGAGAAAAAAATAAAAACTAGACAACTAAACTGAATATTTTGCAAAAGTTATGGACCATCGACGAACTTCTTGCAATGCCAGTATAATTAACATTTTCATCTACTTAATATATTTTATTTAATTTTATTTCATATTTTATTATGCGACAATATTTCCACACGTATCTACGATGCACAATATTAGGCCATTTTTAATACATTAAACTTCATTTCCAAAATAACACCTATAAATAACACTATCAGTCCTAAAATGAAAGCCAACAAGAAATATTTCGATGTGATAACTCTTCCATTCTCTTCAGGGGGCTTCTCTTCATTAACCAGTACACTATCTTCACCTTCCACTTCCGATTCTGGTCCATTCTGTGTGCGGTCATTTTCGGACAGATCTTCATCGGTAATAACTAATGACGTACGTGAGGCATCTAGCGGAGGTTCGGGTGGAAAATCGCTCGTTTCAAACTTCTTTAGATGATCTATGCTGTTATCATTGGCTTCTGTTTTTTCCTCTTCGCCACTCGAAGCGTAAACAACGGAATTACGATTGTTTTGGTCAGCAGTTGCAAAGTTTTGCGATGCGCGATCATCCAGCGCAAAAGAATTTCGACTTGGTTGGGCACTTGTTTTTCGAGGTGCAATCATTCTGATACTTGGTGTTCTAATTATGGAAAAATACGCCAAAAATTACAACAACTGGACTTAAAATATAGATTAAAAAGAGCCTTATTTTGAAGGATGACATTCACAAGATTTATTTCACCGAGAAATAAGAACGATTTAGATCTAGGGAAGCGTAGAGTTGTATCGTCTTTGTATATTATATAGTCGATTGTTAGTTAGTAATTCCTCAATGTAAACTGCAAGATTTATTGCGTATGAGGGCTTTGCAACCATTCCCGCTCTAGTTTGCAGTCCTTAACATGAAAGGCCACTTTTTTACCAAAAAAAAAATAAAAACAAAAATTGTAAATTAACCAAAAAGCGGAAAAAAGTCATCCAAAGAAACATCTTAATAACAACAAAATCCTACATTTTGCACTTTGCACTCCATAATAACGATGATAAATAGCAAAGTGAGTGAAAAAGTTGTAGAGACTGATAAAAGGAAAGAAGAATGTTATGTAAGGAACAGCAAAGAAATGACAAGAAAGGGGAGCATTTGAAACGTGAAAGATTACCTTGAAAATGATGGTTGTATACGATCGATTTTTTCACTTTCCAAATTGATTTGTGATTCAGTCTTTCCACTTTAAGGAAAACATAAAAACGCATCAAATAAACGGGAAATAATATGAGCAAATTATGAAACAAATACAAAATAGATTGGTGATAGTAGAAGAATGATAACTTGATTCTTGAGAATGTTGTCAACAGGTAGTCCTAAAAAATGTAGTTTCTGTTAGGATAAAATGTGTTTACCTACCTGTAGGTATACTTTTTCCTCTTGAAAAGGTTTTGCGGCGATAATGTTGATCTTCTAGGATAATGAGTCTTCGAACTATCTCCACTAAAATTACAAATTTTCCTTATTGAGCAGGATTTATTGTGAAATATAAAAAGATTCGGAAAATTGACGGAAGATTTAAATTTAGTAGGTGGAAATACTTGTAAGGATTTGAAAGAAGGTCATTTAAGCGACTTTCAAATCAAGAAAAATTAAGCAATACAAAGAGAAGCAATTAGAAAGAATAAACTGTTAAAATTCACCTGTAAAATGCCATTTGTTCAACTGTGCATTTCCATAAATGTTTACATGCTGGCGTGTCATTCAATTTAAAAGAGTAATTTGTCTTTTTCTACAAAACATAACAAAAACTCTCGTTTAACAGATTGCAAAACTAAAAGTTGCAAAAAAAAGGAAGGGAGAATGAAGTAACAGTTGATATAAAGAAGAGAACTAGATGGAAAAATTGTAAAAAGTTTATTTTTACCTTATCTTTAACAATCTGGATAAAAAATGATCGGCTTTCGTATGTGACTTTATTGATATCAGACCTAAAACAGATAGTTCAAAAACATCTAAGTTTAAGTTGTTGAAATTGATGCAAAGTTCTAAAAAGGATTGATTGAAATGTTTGCTGGTTAAACAAAAACAAAATTGTGAAAACGGAACAATAAACTACTATTATGATACATAAATGAGAATTGCACACTTACCATGGAAAACCGGAAACCCTTTTTGCATCTCGAATAACTTGAATGCCATGAGGAGTTAGGCCTAAATACAACTGAGCATCATCTTGATCCTAAAATATATTTGGTTAGAAATTAAATATGCCTTGAAGGTGAATCTATCAGATCTAAAAACAGGCAAAGTCTATTCCTGTTGAAGAATTTCTAATCGTTTGGCCAATGGTAAGCAAGTTAATATAACAAGAAAACAGCTTATCTGAGTCAGGTCAATTTGGGTTCATTTTTGGTGCAATTAAAGCAAATTCTTACTGAAAAATCATTAACAAAAAGAAATAGAAGCAAACGATTGGGATAATAGACATAAATACCAACCCTGCAAGGATGCGGGTCTACGCCATACAAGTCCATGACCTGTGACTTTTCCAAGAAACTCTCTTCCGCTTCCACAGGTGTAAGGCCACTAGAAAACAAACAAATGTTGATTAAATGGGATTGTCTTTGCGGAAATAATAAAAAGAAATCCTAAAGAAGTCTTTGCCTTAATTCTCAAGAAAACCCATGATTACAGGTCGAAACTTCAATCATAAAATGCTTGATTACTTGAATAAAAATTTCAAAAAAAGAATGAATCAGTTTATTTCATTATCAGATTGTAAATAAGCCAAGAATGAATGGATGGCTCGTCCTCATTACCCATCTAACTGTTCATTAGATACTCTTCATATATTTGTCAAATTTATATACGTTCTTTTTCTGATATGCCTATTTCAAGCAGTTAATAAAAAACAATGATAACAATTAAAGCTCACCTAAACGACTTATGAATTTCGGCAATTTTATCCTCCAGTTTTTCAGTCTACAACAAAAATGAAAGTTTAAAATTGAAGTCCCTTAATAACTTACACCATAGAAAAGAAAATCAATTTCTAACAAGCATTCAAATTCTAGATCGTTCTCAGACAAGTTCGCTTTTAGGCCAACGTCGGTTCATGGACGATCACTCAACACAGCAATCATTTAAAATCAAGGCATTAAATGAGGACAATGATAGCCATAGTCATATCCCAAACCAGCGCAAACCTGCCTCTGAGGGGACCTTTTGGCTCCAAATACCCACCCGTGGTTGCTTAGCAGCTGTGGTCTCATTATGAAAAGGTTTCTGGCTTACCCGCAAAGAGATAATGGCGGACAAACCTGCCGTGGTAGAAGCTTAATACTGCTTATATAGTTTCCTTGCTGTTCATCTTCATCGTAATCTCCGACTTCGGCTGTAATTTGACAAAAAAGTATTGTTAATAAGTGGGATTGATTAGGCCAAGCTTGGAAATTAAATAAACTTGAATCGAAATACTTTTAAATGGCCAATTTTATAAACACTGATAAGCAACCTTATCCTCTTTTAATAAATCGTTTGCCAGATGTTGGCATTGCCCTTAAGTTGCTGTTTTGTTATATTTAAGAAAAGGTTGCATTTCGTCGCGCTACTTGTAAAATATTAAATTTAGCCCTTTAAAAATAAGACTTCATTAAAAAGCAGTATTATTTTTTCTAGGTTAAAACTTCCTATCAAAGGGTGGACAAAACGAGCAAGATATAAAACAATAGATCGAGTGTAAAATGAAATTAGCATAATTGTTTATTTTTATGGATAATAGACTAAAGTTTGCATTCAAAAAGCATAAAATAGTTTGAAATTTAATCAATGGCGAAGAAGTTAAAATTAATCGAATGAAGCTGCAAAATTCATACAAAACAACCTTCATGTTGTTATCCTAAATGAAATGTCCAAAAATACACTTGGAAAAATCTTTCGACACAAAACTTCATGACTCTCTTACCACAGGAGTATTAAAATAGAACTTAAAAGATTAGAACTGGCTTAATTGTTACCTAGCAGAGCATCAAAACTTCTAATTAAATTGAAAAGTTGGCATGCTATAGACTTAACAAAACCATAGCTAGAAATCTTGTTTTTTACAGGTGTTTCTTAATTACTTTAGCATACCATATAGCTCGATTTTACTACTTGTAATAAAAAGTCCGAATGTTGACCTAGCATTGAGTACAGACTTTGAACTCTCAACAGCAAAATAACTTAAACAGATCACGCATGGGATTAAAATTTAATCAATGAATTAATATCACACATTTGTCATAAAGTTCTTAAAGGTGTGTTCATAATTGCATAATTAAGTCTGCACACATGCAGATGTACGCCGTTCAGTCTCATGTACTATACAACGTCTGGTTAAGTAATTTGGCTCCACTAAGAGACATTTTGAAAACGCTGGCTAGCAGTCTGAGCTTTATTAAGACGTTGTAAGTCTATTTTAAGTATTAGACCTATTGACCTTCATACTTGTCTCTGCTAGAACACTGAGAAGAATTGTAGTTATTAAAAGGAATTAAATTTCTTTAAACCAGCCTTTTAAATTGTTTTGATTTTTATTCCAACAATAGAGCACAGAGAAAACTCCGAAAGACATCAAACGGAACTTGGCAACATCCTCTAACATATTATCGTACAAATATTCAAGAAAGCGGTTTTACCGAAGGGCATTAGCATGTTAATTGCAAACTGAAATATTGGCAGTCCAATACGTTTAAGCTCAAGATTGCTTTGTGTGGAAAAACATTGATTATTTTAATATATTTTATTTATCTTAAGAAACTCTTCTAAGTGATTCAGGAAGCTATATAAAATGTTTCAAATTTTACTACCTTTTAAGCTGAAAAACCGCTATCTTTTACTGTTTGACCATGCAGAATTTTATATTTTATCCTACGGTCATTTCATCTTTTATTTAAGACAAAACTTGACAAGGTGAAGGATCGAAAGTCTCAGATCAAAGTTGATAGATCAAAGGTGACAGTCTTACCTTGAACAATGAGAGCAGCCAATTCTGTGATTTCATTAAAAGGACAAAGTAATCTAGGAGAGAATAAACATGTGGCATTGCTATTGAAAAGCTGATGAGATGATGATGATGATGAGATGATGAGATCAAATACAATACAATAGATATAGATCTCCCATAAACTTTAGATCTCCCATAAACTTTAGATCTGACATTTCAAGTTTTTAAATAATGCTCAACCCATGGTTTTGATATTGTTTTTCTCAAAGACCAATCATAAGTCTTTCATTCAATAAAAAAGATGCCTCATGAATCTGCAAATATATTGAAAGGGTTATATCTCAAAGCCTTTAATTTTGCCAGGTATAAATAATAGAATAGACAAAAATGACAACATCAAATGTGAATTTAATTTTTAATAAGTTATCCACAAGTTAAACAAAGACTTTTTCTTTCCAAACACCTGCTATTCTAATCATTTTAGACATGAGAACTTCGAAAATCTTGTCCAACCTTTTACCAAATGATAAAACAGACTATTAAAAAGAATTTAGTCCCACTGATAGCACAGTGGTGAGAGTATTCACACTTCTATGTAGCATGGAAAGGTGAGAACAAAATGCCAAGCAGAATGCTTGCCAACATGCAGCTACATAAATGATAAATGCAGCGCAGGAACAAAAAACAAACACAAAATTATTCTCATTATTCATTTATGGTTTAATCTCTTTGAAAATGAATAGTTATCTGGCTTACGGAGAATGAATGAAATTTTTCAGTTCCACCCACAAACATTTAAACATTTATCAAGTTCATGTTGGAAGCAAGATTTAAATAAACAAATAATCCTTCTAGGTTGGAGAGTAATCTATATATATATTTATATATAGTGAGGTGAAGTCAAAATTACTGTTAACCGGCCTGCTAAAAATAGTGCCCGATGCCAAAGAAGCAGAGCTATACTGAACTTAATAACAGAACACGACCGTTGAAGTTGTTACTTAAAGTTTCACGCTTGATGCGATCTTTAGACAACATTTGTATGAGTTGTCTGTACAACAGTTGTCTGAAGATCCCATCCATCATGAAACTTTAAGGTACAACTTCAATCATTGTGTTCTGTTATTAAGTTATATATATAAATATACAAATGTACAAGATTGTTTATGAAATCCACTCATTTCATTTGTGCATGTGTCTGTATGCTATTATCTAGTGGTTAATTTCTCTATTTCATTAAATGTAGATTCAAAATTTTTCTTTAATTTTCCATGTTTAAATTCAGTTTTTGTCACCTCTCATATACTCTTTCATTAAATCATTTAATGCTTTTATCTAGTTAACTAATAACTTATTTTTTACTTGTTAATTATACTGATTACCTATTTTTTCATCAATTTTCCTCAAGAGAGAAACAATTGGCTCTTAGAATTCTACAGTTTTCTGAGTTTACAATTGTTTTCTATCAACCTATTGCAACAATAGACAGAATATGCCATTTCTTTAAAAAGCCTCAAGCTGGAATAATTAAATAGAAATAACCATACCTTCCATGAAGAATATCTCTCTTTAACTGTAAAAATAGCTGATACCTAAGATAAAGTTAGGCAAATGATTAAGGCGTTTTTGCAATGTTACAGAACTAAAATTATTGATTCCCACATGTCACAAAACAGGGTTTTGTTAATGGCCATATATATAAGGGGTTGACACTCTTAATTTTGGAAATCTACCAACATGCAAACCACATGAGGGAACCACATGGGCTATTACTCATTACAGTTTAGATGATGAGTCTAAGTAACTTACCTGGTAATCTCTTCATGAAGTTTTGATGGATTAGTTGGGTAAAAACGAACTCTAAAGAAAAACATGTAGGGTTGCCTTGTATCTAAAAAAAATGCATGCAAGAGATTTGAAAAGTTTCTGTTCATAACATTGATCTCATTTGTCACTAAAGTAGAGCAGAAACAAGTGTTCAACTGAACATTATAAAATCTTTTTTGATTCATTCCTGCCACCATCATAACTATTCTTATCTAGATATCTGATGAAATAACAACAATAACAGATTATAAAGAAATAAAATATATTGTGTTAAAAATGGATATTCATCTTTAAGGCATTTTTGTTCTTCAGGAAATGACAAATTGTTATTAAAATAAAGCAACTAGCTACGCTTACTTTTCAATTGTTTTGAGAGTTCACGATTCAGTTCTAGCCAATGCTGAAAACAATTTGTGTATTTAAAATTAAAATGAATTCAAAATCACTACAATTTAAGAATACATAAATTAATTTAAACATTTAAAGAACCTCTTTTATCTGATTTATCTTCACATCTCATAAGTAAATATTTCAGAAAAACATTATTGATCCTTTTTATGCAATTCAATCATCAGTTATGCAGTAGACAAAGAAAAACTGGACCATCAACCACAAACTGAGACTTGCCAATAATTGCATTCTATATTTAGAAAAAAAATCAAAACATTCAAACAAGACTGGATTGTGCCTTTACAAAAAAATTTGGCAAAACAAATGGTGCTATTTTGGGCAAAAGACGAAGTGCGCTTCTGTGAATTAAATCAGTTTTTCAATTCAGAAAAGCAAATCCTCAAGTTTAGACTTGGAAAGCTTGTTAAAACATAATTTGCAACATGTTAAGGCTTGCTTCTATGGTTGCTTTCAATACATCAACTTTGTTTGTAGTAAAAGGATTCACTTAGCATGCAAAGATGACATTAAAACACATCTCAAATTACCAGAAACAAAGGTTCTTGAAATTTCCAAGCTAATGAGGATAAACAGGAAGGTATAGCCAGTCTCTGGATCAACTCAAATATAACTTTTTTACCTTATAATCTAAATCCAAAATGAACCCACCACTCAAACTGCAGATATTCTGACAGCAAATCTAGTTCTTTTTGGGTAATCCTTTTGGCAACAGCAAATTGAACAGGTTGAAATATAAATTCCCTTATTTTACAACATTACAATTTGCTAAATAGTCATGAAAACAGTTTTCTTAACATCAAAATTTATACCCTTTGCTTGTTGTTATCAACATATCGAAGACCAAAATAGTCCTTTTCGATGAGATCCATTTCTTTGCAAATGAAAGTGAAAACATCTTCTCCTTTGGCATCTTTCTGTTTAAAATATACAAAAGAGCTTTTTCATGCAGAAAAGATTAAGTCAAAAATATAATCTGCCTAATAAATAATAAATGCTTGATAACAGAATGCATAATATTTTGAAGTTACAGGTGCCACTATTAACAGACATGTTCAGCTGAGGGTCGTAAAGTGTAAGGACTTCAAAGTTTTTAAAAGTATAGCATAACATGATGATATCAAAATTCTCAAAGTGATCACATGAAAGTTAAGGAAAACAAGGGAAGCAAGATCTCTTGAACTTTGATCCCATCACATGATTACATGCCAACATATGATTGGCTGGTATTTGACCAATACCCTTCTATGATATTGTTGTTACCCTTAATGGGTTGTTTTTGAGAAGAATTTAAAAAACAACAAATAAGCATAATTTAAGGGAAAACGCAAAAAACATCGTGAGGTTATTGTAAATAATGCTACAAAATCATCCCTGAAACCAAGGTGTTAAGGTTTGCATTTTGCATAGTTCATCTTGAAGGTTATATAAGAATTAATACACCAAAAGCGATAGTTTTGAGTGAACACGTCTTTTCCTCTTTTCAGATACTAGTTTTACTTTTGCTTTGGTGAACAACCATTGCAAAATTTGAAATAGGAAACCCAGACTTTGTGCATTTGACTGTTCTTTGAAAAAAATGCACGACATTGTTGATTGACTTGACAGAAATTAGGCTTTTAAACTGACACGAAAATTGACAAAAATTAGTTTTTTGAACTAAAGGTTAAATCGATTTTCATTTTGGATTTT
Source organism: Catostylus mosaicus (assembly GCA_964019065.1). Classification (NCBI taxonomy): domain Eukaryota; kingdom Metazoa; phylum Cnidaria; class Scyphozoa; order Rhizostomeae; family Catostylidae; genus Catostylus; species Catostylus mosaicus. Next base: position 8,625,145 of record OZ025194.1, on the reverse strand, counting down.
CACAAGAAATAAAGGGCACCTTAGAGTTAGCTTGATTTATTTGTCTATTGCTTTTAGCGGTCGTTTTCATTTATCGTATGTAGGACGTGAGTTGCAAAATTATACGTAAAATTTTACATTTTCTTATGCAGGAGTAAATGCACTGACTATAACATGTTGGTCGACGCAGAACTGTGAAAATTTCCCAAAGGATGATTCTTAAGATCAATGTTAAAACCGTTGAAACGAAGTTTAAACCGAGGAACTTGCTAGGCGACCTAAAACTACCGACCTACCTTGAAATCGCACGACACTTCTGAATCGTCTAACAGTCTTATTTTGCAACTATACTCAGCATCAAGATCTCGTGACTTGCTTCCTCTCATCTTTAAACAAAATCTTGTTCGCTGCAGACTAATAGAGCAGATATGTCAGAATTATCTACATCAAACGCTTTCCATCGCCACTCTTTTGCAGCAAGACATTCGATCAGTAACGGGAAACAGATGCCTCTGCTCCTTCGCTATTGTCCACTAATACACGGGTTTACTTCACAAAACCGCGGGAAACTCGCGCATGACCAGTACAATAACTACAGGTCATGATTAGACTGGAACGACAGCGGAAAAGAAAAAGTTTCTTACAAAGTGATTTTTTGACCCTTGTTTTCTATATCTTATATATTTTCCCTTTTCCTTTATTTAAAGTTTTCATATTTTACATATTGACAAGTTGATGAACATATAAATTATATAAAATGATATTATCAATATTTAATTAATTTTTCCAAGAAATTTTTGCTTCCCCTCACTTTAACTATTTGCAGTAACGAGGAGATAAAAGCAGGAAGAAATGAATTGAATTCTATTAACAATTTGTTACTAGGAAAAACATTAAACTTTGCCAAAAATGTCTGTTACATTCAAATATATGAAATTATATTTTTACATATTTTGTTTTTTCGTGGCCTCCTCCATTGGAACAAACTAAATTGATGACAAAAGAAAAGTCCTGCAAAATGGTCGCTTATCTGGTTTGTTTGAGATTCTTGCAAAGGAATGATGCACATCTCCAATAAAATGGAATTTAAATAAACCAATTGTTATCCCATCAACAGCTTTATTGCAATTACAAATGTATTAATACCAATCAATGGAACTGCAATGAAAATGTTGAGTTAAAAATATGTTTCAATTGCAATAAGAGCCTTGAGTTATCAAAAACTGATGAATATCAAAAATGAAAATAGATTCAAAGACACATCATTTGTACAAGATGAGCTGAGCACGAAATAAGAAGAGTGACCTTCCAAATGCTACAACAATGCAAAATAGAAAACAACGAAATAATTAATCATTTGGCATAAAATGGGAGGCAAAAAAACTCTAAAAATCTACAACAGTCAAATTCACCTACTTCTCATAACAGTTCTCACAGATCTGACAAGGTTAAGGAATTGTTGCTTAATTCCAGGCTCTTCACCAAAACCTGCAACTTGACTTGATCCCCATCCAACTGCAAACGAATATTCATTAAAATTGTTCATCTGAGTTTAACAAGCGAAATATATAACTCTTTGGGCATTGTTTAATGTTTTACTGAAAAAAGTCTGAAACTTTTATCTCTATTCCCAGAAATCATGCTGCAAAATTAAAACAATATTGGACTTGAAATGCGAATTGTTAAGGTCGAATGCGAATCTTATCTTCACATAATAATATGGAGAACTTGTTAAATAAAAATAGTAAGAAACGACGAATTCATAATTAATAACAGTATTAGGCCTAACATTCTATTTATAGATTCATTGAAGCCAAAAACGTTCACCGAACAGGATTTTTTCAATAGCACTTACTTTTGGAAAGGAAGCGTTCCTCGTTAAGGACTGCCATTGCATTTACAACAAGAAGGCAAGCCTCCAACAAACTGTACAATCCAAACGCCATCTTGTCTTCCACGAATCTCTCGCAGAAACGAGGCAGAGAGTTGTCACCTTCTCTCTGATTGGTCAATTTTATGTTAACTACAAAAAAGATTTTTTTCAATTGCGAGATATTTTCATAAAATGCGTTGAGTTTGTTATCTTGTACCGAAACGCTCCTCATCACAAAGGGCTGCAGCAACAAATGGCGGAGGGATGGGGGGGGGGTGTGACACCAACAACCCAACATTGTCAATGCAGCCCTTTTCCCTGCATAGAATTTGAAAATAAGGATACAACTTGCAATAATGTAACCAAATCAAAAACATTTCAACAATAATGGCTGCAGCATAGGTTGTTATGTTTTTTGCCCTTTTATTGAATCCAAGAAATGGTGGAATAACTAAAAACACTCAAATAATTTAAATAATGTATGCAAAAACTAAAGCTGTACATTTATGATCAGTTGAAATGCTATTATCTCAAATTAACACTCCTCCATTGAAATAACCACTGATCAATTTGATTAATATTTTGCTCAAAATCTTCCAATGTGTTGCTTTGAAGTTCATGCACAATTTCTGGCTTATAACTCTCTTTTGCTTCTTCCAAAATTGTTTGGAATATCTCGCATTCAATGTTTTCAGTTAGCTTCTTTTGACTGTAGCCCCTAAGAAGAAGTAAACAATGTAAAATTAATTAATACCACAGATTGACTGCAAACTAGAATGAAGAATCTAAATGGCCTCATATGTCAAACAACCTTTTGCTTTCCTCACCTTTTTTGAAGTCTATCATAAAGAATGGTGTTGTCTGTCCTAAGCACAAAAACAACATCAAACCACCTTTCAGGAAAGAAATCACAACCATGGTAATCAATTATATAGCCACCTTCTGATAACTTTCCATCCAAGTCATCAATAACCTAAAATTAAATACAAATATCGTTAAATACAAGTTAACATCGTCATCTACTTCAATTCTTTTATCATCATCAAAAAGCAAAATAGTTGCAGCATAGAAATGTTCCTACTTCCTGCTGGTCAAACCTTGGCATTCTAATAAACATCGAAAGACTTCTTCAAGGGTCTTTATACTGTAAAAAATCTTTCATCATTGGAAGATATAAAATAATGAAATAGGCCGAGGATAAACAAATGTGATCGATTTTTTCAAATACTCACTCTGTCCTCGTCAAGAATATGACACTGTAATTCATCATCCCAACCTTCATATAACTGCTCATATTTTGCATAATCACCAATATTTATATACGTCATTGCTGCTCTTTCGCACAATTCTCGTCCTAAAAGGGTTTTGCCAGTTCCTGGCGTTCCGGTAATTAGAATGTTTGCATCTCGCCTATTTCCAATGGAAGCCATTTTGAAAGGAAGCTGTCATGTGTTGCTAGTCATAACGAGGCTGATGGGGGTATGAAAAGAGCGTAATGCATACCCCCCTCTATTTCAAGGGAGGTTTAGGAGCTGCAAGGGCTGCTATCCCTAAAGGGTTTTGTTTGGTTTGGTTGTTTTCTAGTCCAATATTTTCATGGCTGCACGAGCGAGCTACATGCAGTCCGATAAGAGACGCCTTTGACTCCAAACAAAAGTTTGATTTACATGGGTCCACGACAGAGTTGGTCTAAGTTTTCTTGCCTCTGTGACCACGAAGAGAGCAGTTTAAGATTTTCCTGCTAATATCTAGATTCTGGGGTATACAATCTTTCTAATCAACCCCCCCCCCCAAAAAAAAACATGCCGCAACAGATGCATTAAGACGACAGGGAAGATCAAATGACGGCTTCTTTTACAACAAATTTATATTTTATACTAATCTAAATAGAACGAAAATACAAAATCTAAATTTATAATGTCAAAAGGAAGCAATTAAAGGCAAAATAAATAATATACTTCTCTACTTCATAAATAATCTAAGATTGAAATCATTTGTTAAGCAGCTACTTATAATCTACATTCCCCATGAATCCACACATGAAACTTGTCTTAATAACAAAATATAATAAGTATCATTTTATAAAAATATGCAGAGCGTCGATCAAATGTAGGGACCAGAATAAGTTTCAAGTGCAAATCTACTTTTGAGGTGTTGTTAAACTAATCCAAAGTTATGGCAAATCATAAATATTGCGAGCAAACTATAATAATAGGCATCAAATAAAAGCTTTCACGCAAATAAACTGACCATAAAAATCAGTTGATTTTACTTACATCGGATGGGTAGATAACCTTATAGTGAAAACACCAGGAAGGGTTGGTTGTATTCTCTAGGTTTTAATCATGGACAGCAAAAATGAACCAGACTAGCAATTAATTAAGTGTTCAAAACACAACTTGAAAACCCTGCATCAATGGTAACGAGGTGGTGATTTCAACGCGTGAAGGAAAATTCAATCTAAACGAAGGCAACATTCAAAGGCATTGAATCGAGGTGATAGAAAGGATATGATCAAATACATTGAGTGGATATTTCCAGCTTCAACAAAATTTTTGCGAACACTGGTCAAAATTCATATTAAATCAAAATTATCTGAGGAATTAGAGACGCTCTTCATCTCTAGAAATATCATCTAGTTTTAATAACCCGCGTTAAAAAAAAATCGGAAAATAGTTATCTACCATGACTCAATGCCTTTAATGTAAAAGCTTATGAAATAAAAATGAACTGCATTCGTGGTATCCCACCGTATAAAATGTATAATTCCTCCCCAAATCCAATTTTTGCAAGCCGAATAAAAACGAATATTGTCTCTGTTGATACGAAGTTTAAAACTACGCCTTCAAAACGAATAAAACGACGTTGATACAGTCTTATGGTGTCAAAACTGCCACCGAACTATGATAAAGCACTGACTGGTAATGAAAAAGATTGACAGCGTCGCTGCGCATTTTGTTGACCAGAAATAATCACAGACCAATCTTTGTTCTTTTTTCAGATCCATGCCTAGACAATCTTGATGCTGCTCTACTTGGTGACCTTGATGCACCTGAAATCTCATCATGAAGAAGGTCTTTGTTCACAAATTTACCAACAACGTGACTATTGCTTGCCTTTTCAGAACTGACGTCATTTTGCGCATTGACTTGTGCTTCGGAAAGATCTACCATTGATCGGGTTGTTGCATCACGATTTAGAAATCGAAGGATCATTTCATTGACACTATAATCAGTGATGAACAAGAATAATCAGCAATAAAAAGATTTATCGCACAAAATGCTTACAAAGCAAAAAGTAATATAGCAATAACAATGTCATTGATATTAATCATCAACCATTAATCATTAATCATTAATCATTAATCATTAATCATAAATCGTTAGTCACTTGAGAGATAAACAGCTGTGAAGGCAAAGTGCTATGGATAAGCAGAATTGCGTGTGATTATTAGTGTGATCATTTAACAATTGTCGAGCTCTTTCCTGCTGTTTCTTTTATTCTGTTACAGCTGGCAATGTCAATGCCATCTCTACTATTGCATTAACTAAGTGTAAAATGCACTTCATACTTTCCCATAACTTACACAAAGCTGTTAATGCCTAACAAATTTAAATAGACAATCACTGTCCTTAACTATGCTTGAAGCTATGCAACACTACTCATGATCGACAAAGCTCAATTCAAAGAAAACAACCAACAAATTGAAGCTTTTCAATCTCTAATTATCTTGATTTCATCAAATCAATAGACCTCTTCAGAATTTGATTTGGGAAAACTCTAATTATTCAATTCTTGATGGTAGGTTGAAATTTCAAGCAGTTGACAAAGAAGTGGATAAATTTACAGCTGGTGTAGATTAAAATCAAAATGTTTGGTGAAATTAAAAAGCTTACACATCTGGTTTTTCAATCATGACCATATGTCCTGCATCTTCAACAATTTCCAAATATGAGCCATATATGACCTAAGACAAAAAAGCAAATATTAAATAGAAAATAACAAAAATTTATGGATACTTGTAACTATATATTTACAGAAGACATTGATTTACAAAGATGGTCAGATAAAAAGCAAAACAATAACCCTAAATCAGAATCATTTCATAACTTCTTTTTACTAAAAAGAAACTTAAAGCAAACTGTGACAGAATACCTCTTCAGTCCACCGTTCTTCCTCCAAGGTAACAAATTTGTCACTTTTACCATAAATTAGAATCACTGGTACAAGTAAATCAGCATGAAATTCTTCATCACCCTGAGGCCAGTTCTAGGAGAGAACCAAAATACAACAAAATTTAAGAAAAATCAAAACAGAAAAACAACATAAGAAAATTCATGAAGAATACAAACAAACAGTGTTTACATATAATTTTCTGTGCGATTTTGTTAAGTTCCCAATTGGATTAAATGCTAAATATTTTGTCCTAGAATTTTGATTTGATTTTTACATCCAGAGATAAAATTTCAATTTGATTCTTGCAATGGTAGAACAGAAATCAAAATAGCATAAAACAACTTTAGTCCATAAACAAATAGTTTTGTTTATACCTGGCCCTGCATGACAGCTTTTAATGCATATGCTGGTAGTGAAAATCCATGGTATTTTGATGCATTTGAATGGAATGCCATCCTAAAAACAATGATAACCTTTAAGCATTCATATTGTCAAACTATTTTCAAAATATTTTTCAAAATGTCAGTGAAGCCATTGCTTCCATAATCAATCTCTCTGGAGGACAACCATGATTATTTCTTGCATGTTTTAGTTTAACATATCCAGTTCAAAGGTTAGAACTTGATGATAAATATAAAATAACTGAAAATGTTTGCTTACGATCGATATTTCTTCACAATCAGAGGTTTCAATGGAACAAAAATTGGAAGTGGAAGGCAAAACACAGAGAATCGTTCAGGTTTTAATGCCGTAGGTGGGCCGCCGCTTATGAGTACAATTTTAGAAACTGCTCTCTTCCGTTCTGATGCAATAAGAGTGACAAATGATGCACCATATGAGTGCCCAATTAATATGTTCCTCTTTCCATGAAAAATATCAAAAATTTGCAGAACATCTTTCGCAAGATTTTCAAACGTATATGACTGAGATGAGCGTGGTTTTGAGCTTTCTCCGTGACCTATCAAATCAAGCGCAATTGTTTCATATCCCCTTGCATTAAAATAAATCATTTGACTTTTCCAAATATCAGCTGATCCTCCAACACCATGTACAAAAAAGATTTTCTTCTCTTCAAGCTCATTTATCAAAGGATAACTTGCATGTGGAACTTGAGTATGGTGACTCTGTAGCACACGAATTGTCCGATTTTCATCAACTTGGATGGTCATAGATGTGCACCATGTTCCTGGCGATTCGTCAGGTTCAATTTTTGTCTTTTTGAAAATGGTTTTCCATGATTTGTTGGATGCAGATGAATTCGCACTAACAGGACGCTGTTTTGCTTCCATTTCAACTCAACACATAACAATTGTGATCATCATAATATATTTGGTAGCTATCTTACCAGTTTTTACAAATTCGTTCATCGTGATTTTCGAATTAACAGCACTTTACAGCGATTACACGAGCATTTTATCCACACAAATTTCGACGTGGTAACAACGCCATTAAACAAGAAGTAAGTGGGATTATGATATTGAATTACCTCTGACCAAAAAGATTAACCTGTATCTTTTAACATTTGTTCCATGGATGAAACAACCCGCACCTACTGCCAATCTCACCCTCCAAGACTGATGAGGTAACAAGTTAAAGGTGGGCGCAATCTTCGACCTCGAAACAATTCCAACTTGCCTGAGTTTGCAAAAGACAACTTTTAGGAATGCAGTTTCACTGGGACGATCGCTAAACTTCTTGAAACGCCTTCTGTGTTTATTTAGCAATTTTCATTTCCATCTTTCTTTACCTTAGATACAGCAAATGTTTTCCTCTGTACATGTCTATTTACTTTCAATTTCGGCGTTTTAATTCCATCAAAGATTTCAAACAAACACTTTTCAAAGTAACCCAACACAATAATCTCGTATTCGTTTATAAATTGATAACAATGGTTGCTAAGTATTACACGGAAACGAGATTTGAAATACCGATTTCCATCCAATTCACTTCCTTTACGTATGCAACTTTGATTGTTTTGTAGTTCTATTTTTTGTTTATGCGGTTTAAGATTGTTTCATTGACTTCCGTTATTATGTTCGATGTAAAATCTCACAGTTTGATTGCATGAATAGATCACGGCTTTTTAAGCTGCTTCCGTTTTCATGGCCCTAGCATTTCGTTGCAATTGGATTCCAAGGACCCTAAAATCAAAGCGAGTTATGAAGGCAATTGCAGTTATAAGTTTTCTCATTGGTACCTTCTTCATTGCGCAATATATTTTAGGGTCAGATGGTGCGAAAACCAAGTTAAAAGGGCCTAAAGTTACAGAACAGGTGCCATTATTGTATCTTCATTGTGTTCTTAATTTATTGTTGAGAAGCTTTTTGTTTGTAAAATTGTTGAATAAAAACTGTATTTCTATATTTAGTTTATCTTCTACGTTCATTTTCTTCATTCATATCACAAAATCAACACGAATACAAGCAGTAACAAAAATAAAATTTGCTCGCGTTTTCAGGTGTATTTTGATGTTGAAATTGGTGGCAAAAAAATTGGCAGAATAGTAATTGGTCTTTTTGGAAAGACTGTCCCAAAAACTGTAAAAAATTTTGTTGCACTCGCAACACATGAGGTATTTATTAAATGTAATTTATTTATATTGCTTAAATGATTTTTCATGTATCCATTTTTATGCCTTATGATTATATATAATGAAATTCCATTTCTTATTTTCAGAAAGGTTACGGCTTCAAGAAAAGCAAGTTCCACCGTGTGATCAAAGATTTTATGATTCAAGGTGAGGCAGTTATTACTTTAAATACCAACAAACCTTATTAAATAATTTCAAACAAATAAAAGAGTATTGCAATGATTATTATATCTTTCTTTGACAATTACAACAACAATCATCAATTTCTATGAGCCCCATTAATAACTGACCCATTATCATTTTGAAAGTGCAATCAACTCTTTTGTAACATCAAAGTTGGTTTTCTGTTTAAGGTGGTGACTTTACTAATGGAGATGGAACTGGAGGTAAGTTTTATTCTATGCTTTTAACTAGAAGTTCTAAAATTGATTTTCCTTTTGCCCATGCTTATATAATTTAAAATATCAGAGGCTCTAAGATTTATGATCTTTGCTTTTGAAATATTCTTTAGGACATAGCATTTATGGACAAAGATTTGATGATGAAAACTTCAAACTGAAGCATTATGGTCCTGGTTGGCTTAGTATGGCTAATGCTGGTAAAGATACAAATGGTTCCCAGTTTTTTATAACAACTGTTAAGACGCAGTGGTTAGACGGGAAACATGTTGTATTTGGAAAAGTTATAAGTGGCATGGTAAGGTTGCCTTTGGATTGGTTACTAATGATGAACCCGTTTGAATTATTTTAATTTTTTTAGTTGAAGAGTTTATTTAAGTAGGGATCAATATTGAAACTCTCAATTCAATGTTACCAGGACCATTTTTAGCCATAGAATTACTTCCACAGTTTTACCAGGGGTGCCACACCCCCATGCCTCCCTTCCCTACACCCCATAGATTACAACTTAACATTAAGACTTGTTTGGGATCATGAAATTCTATGCCTCTTACTTGATGCATTTTTTCTTGTGTTTGTTAAAGGATGTAGTGAGGAAAATTGAAGACACAAAAGTTGCTGGAACTACACCAAAGAAAGACTGTATTATTGCAGATAGTGGAATTTTGCCTTTAGATAAACCTTTTAATGTAGAAAAAGAGTGAACGCAGTCATTAAATTACTTGCACATATTTAGCCCATATTTGTACGCAGTTTTGATTATTAAGATTATGTTACAATTATAGAATATAGAACTATAAAACAATTAAAGCGATTATTAAATTTCTGCCATTTCCGATCAACATCGATCAATGATCAACGTAGCCGAACGAGGGTGACGATTGTTAAGATTTCCAATACCACGGCCTCGTTTACCAACAGTTGTTGACTCGTAAACGAGAATACTTTTAGCTTGGAGATCTTCAAAGATGGCGTCTACGTTTGGGAAGAGAATTCCCTATAAGCAAGATATGCCGCGCGCCGGCGGTTATCCTGCTATCGAATATGCAAGAAATTTACCAAAAAGGGGTGTATCGGGTCTTGCTATGTTTGTAGGATGTGGACTTATGATGTCGTATGGGTTTTATCGTGTGATAATGGCAAATCGAAAATTAAGGTGAGGAGAATTAATTGAACTTCATTATTTAGGCCCCTAGCCATGAATTTCTAAATCCAATCTTGTATTTAGAATGAGTATATCTTTGCTCGTTTCTACCAGCAGTTATTTGAGATTCTGATGCAAATGCCTTAGTTTTTTACTGCTGTAAAACTGGCATGTAATGAAAGAAAGTAAAACGGAATTTTTGAATTGCAGAGAACTGGAGAGAGAAACAATGGCTGGCAGGATAGCATTGATGCCAATACTTCAAGCAGAATATGACAGAAGGTAAGCTAGAATAAAGCACATACATGACAAAAAGGCATAGCACATGAAGAAGATACACAATACCCACACTCTTTCAAAGTAAACAAAAAAATAAACTGGAGCAGATTCAACACAACTGAACAGAAATGAGAAGGTTTTGAAGATCAAAATTGTTTTGTTTCAGTGTTTTATATCATTTTAAAAAAAATTTCACAAACATGTTGGTGTTTTGCAAAGTTTTTAAGTATGGCAATTTTCTGTTGTAGGTTACTACGTGAATTGAAAGGAAATTATGAAGAAGAGGCTTTGATTATGAAGGATGTGGAGGGATGGAAAGTTGGTGAAAGTGTTTACCACACAAAGAAATGGGTGCCACCAAAAGGTTTAGAAATAAAAAATAACTAGAACTCTGTTTGACTGTTTGATAATTGTTTTGTGCCAAATGTTTATGAAAGTTTGCTTTATTCAAAAGAAAAGAATGAGTGACATTAAATCATCCATTGTCTATTTTGATTAGTAACTATCAATTTCCTTCTGTTTGTTTTTGGTGTTAAAAGGCTGTGATAACATAAAAAATGAACATCAACTAAAAGTATGTATTTTTATTTCATGGTATACTTTTATATAAAACCAAAATTCAAAAGCATGCTTATCCAATAAAACTAATATTTACATGATATGTTCAAATGCAATGGTTTTTTCCCAAACTAAAATCCCACCCATTATTTCAAATGAAGTTTAGCAGAAATTTTCCACCATTCAATTTGCCTGTTTTGTCCCAAAACCTTCTCGTCGTCAGTTTTGCAGCTTTGAATTGTTAAATTGAATGGTTTTTCATTTGCATCCATTTTGCAAATCTGACATCTGGTAAAATTTTGAAATCAATTAAACTCAATTAATAACTTTGCAGTGTACCAATTGGAACTGAACTCTTCTGCAATTTGCCTGTCTCAGTTTCTTTTGTTCTGGTGCTCTCTTTTGGAGTGTATGTTGTCCTGTGTGTTGTTTTGAATTCTTGAAATGATGGATCCGTGATGTTTACACTTGAGCTTTTCAACTGTGAACAATTCAAATTTCACTCAATTGAATTTCTTTCAGTTATTATGCTTCCAAAACGGTGAGATAATACCATATATTATAAAAAAGCAACACATGTTTTTTTAAGATATTAAATTAATATTAAACTTAATTAAAAGTACCAACAAAAATATATCTGATAATTATGAATCACCTGCATGATTAGCACTCTAAACTGCAAATGTATTAAAGAAGATAAACATTTACTCACCTTGTTTATTGCTAATGGATTTAAAACCAATTTTGAAACTTGATCATTTGCTTTGAAGTCAGTTTTGTAGGTTGGTTGTGCAATGTGATTTTCTACGAATAAATCAGTTTGCTTGTCTTTAAATTGTTAAGTAGGAGTATACAGCTCATTTTTAAGTAAAAAGTTTACACAAATATATTCAGCAAAGTCTCCAGTGGCATGAATAAGGGGAGAGAGCCAATTAACTTTAAGGTACAGTGGAGGATTGATTGTTAACAGATCAGATGCACTTACTATAATAATCAGTTGGGATACTGCTTTTGTATACATCACCAAGCGCTTTTTCACATGTACTTTTTAACGGTTTGAAATTGTCTTTCATTGTGGTATTATATGCATTAAGTTGATCATCATTTCCAAGATGAACACTTGATGCTGTTCTCAGTTTAGAACCATCAACCTTTGGATTGCGGAAATCTGAGGGTGGCTAAAAAAGAAATCAAAAATTTGGTTAAATGTCAAATTATTTCCCTATCTGTTAAATAGTTACCAATATGCAGCAACATCTTCAATTGAAAGTATGTTTATAACAAAAATTTTTTGCAGCAGTTCATTGCGTAAATTACTGAGGGCATTTTACTCACCGCTTTAAACTGACTGTTATTTGTAGTGGTGCTAAATCTTTCTATGTTCTTGAAATAGTCATTATCACCTTCAGGAAAATTGCTTTTTTCCATGGGCAGTTTCATTTGTCTCCGTACACCTAGAAAATCACACAAACATACAATTTTATTAAACAGGATCACAGAGCATTCATGATGATTATAAAATAAAGAAATAAGTAACAGAGCTGAAAACTCTAGTGACATAAATGATTCAAGATTACCTTTACCAGCTACATCTTGATACGAATCTTGGACTGTTGTCTTGAAAGAATCCAATCGTTGATCGCCCATTTTGAAACTGGTTGATTGAAGCTTCATCAGGGCTTTACTTCTTTCCTGAGATTGCGAATTGTCTCCAATTGGTGGCCTGAAATCTTCCTGTTGTGTTGACAATGAATAAACACATTTCTCTCTGTCTCCTTGTGGAATATGTGTTGCTGGATACTAAAATCATATAAACACAAAAAATATATAAAAAAAACTTGCAAATTAGATAGATGAGATAAATTAAAATCACTTTTTGATTAGCTTATTGGTCTTTCCAATCTTTGAATCAATTGATTTCATTGCAAGTATTTTGTTATAAACTCAAAAGTTCTTACCCTTACTGATTCATCAACTATAACTTGTTTTTGATATTTATTTCCATAAAAATCTTTCATTGTTGTCCCATATAATGAGTCATTGTGTATCCTTAAGTCTCCTTTTATGGTCGCTGGTCCTTCAAATGTGCTCTTATGCTTTATTGGTTCAAGTCTTGTCCCAAAAGGAACATAACTTGATTTATATGCAGATTCTTGCCAGCCAATTTTTTCCTTGTCTCCTGCACAAAACATAATAAATTGCTAAAATTTAACAGCAATTTCTGTCAGACAACCACTTTATACAATGAAATATTTCACAAATGATCAAGATAATACTGTATACAGTCACTTATTATTTTAAATCATTTCTTCTTTTAAAAATTGATCTAGATTTACCTTGAGGAATATGACTTTTCGTCCAGTCTTTTCTTGCTGACACATTTTTGGCATCTTTGAGTGATTTTTCATAATAATAATCATCATGAGTTGTTCGAAATGAGTTTATTTTCTCATCAGAATCCATCTTAAAGTTTGTTGTTGAGAGAGCATAAGGCATGTTTTGATAACCAGTTTTTGATAATGGCTTTGGTCCATAATGATCTCTTGTCACTGATAAATGGTGTTCCCCGATCCGTGGATCCTTGTGCATAATTTTTGCTGGTGGAAGTTGGCTTGTCTTTTCTCGTTCCCCAATATCTTGCGGTGGATAATCATTTTTGAATGTACTTTTAAATGCACCAGGGTTGCTGCTTGCCAGCCACTGTGGTTCATGTCCGATTTTAAAGTGTGACACTGCCAGGAAATGTGTCCCATTTTTTGGAACTTGAATTTTGTTTGTAATATCCATGCCTATTAGATTTGAAGGTCTAAATTATAAAATTTGATAATGGTATTCAGACACAATATATTTGTTCTACGAAATAACCTATTGCTAAAAAAAGAAACAAGATATACCTCAAGCAAGAGCTGATGATCTTTTCAGAAAATTATCAATCAAATAAATAAAGTTAAAATTGGGAGCTTAATGAATTGGCATTGTTATTTTTTGTTCTGTTTATCACATTTTCAGTTCACTGTTATTGTGAATAAATACGTAATTTTTTTCTGATGATTAAAATGATTCACCTTTTATATTAGTTAAAAATTACATCTTGCAAATCAGTCGCACATTGGAAACCACCATTGAAACTTTTGCATGTTGCCTAATAGAGCATCGAAAAAGTTTAATAATCTTAAGAGAGACCAACAATTCTTCTCAAACTTACCACATAAATGTGCAACAAACAGCTTCTTTCCTCGTTATTACTCTCGTCGCAATCGCTATTTGAAATTAAACAAATAAATCTAGGCCATTATGACTTGTAGCCAATAACAACTCTTGTTTCCATAGAAATTCTCCTTCGCAGAGGCAACTTCATTGTTCCTCTCACAAACAGGAAGCTTGAGAATGCTCCCCCCCCCCCCCTCCGTCGCTAATAATCAGAAACACCGGTCACAACTTTTTCTTATAAATTTCAATTCATTAAATTCAGGTTTTTGGTTAAAATTTGTGGTTGACAAAAACTTAAAAGAATATATGTAACAAGAAGTACACATGTTGATGTTGAGCAGAAAGTATGCTTTTTAAAAAGAAAATAAAACATGAGAATAATGAAAATGCGAAATGTAGAACTTAAATAGGGTTACTCAAAACAGTCAAAACTGGCGTGATTATCAGGGAGGGAAATATGAGGTTGAGTTTTGTTGGTTTAGTCACGGCAGATACTTTTGTAAATTTTTAAAAAATATAAACATTGTTGTGTGTGTAATAGAGCAATGAAGGAACGAACGATCAGCAAACCACGCCTATGCCACTCCCATTATCGCGAAATTCGTTCTTTGAACCCCGCAGTTTTAGCGACAGGTATAGCTAATAATCAATATTTATTTTTAGCAAGATCGCTCTCGTAAAACGCTCCTTGTAATTAAAAGGATCATATTTACAATCTCAAGTATGACGGAACAGAAAGCAGCTGAAACATAACTTGCACTACGAGGACATTTTGATTGCATTTTGAATAAAAATCAAGGATTTGATTAAGTCTGTTTTGTCAGGTGCTGCGTATATTTTATTGCCTATCTAATTGATCTCCGGTCTGCCTTGTAATGTTTCAGTCGATACTACGGGTGGCCGGTTTCTTAAAGTGTCGGAAGGAACGACCTCTTGCTCCTCAGCGAATTGAACCTGCCCTGTATGCAATAAATGTCGAAGTATTCATAGTGATTGAAAAATGTCGCTCGTTGGTATTATGGTTCTAAGTATTTGATTGTCTTGACATCAACATGAGTAGAATGAATCGATAAATAAACCGTTTGGAAATCATAGGTTTGGCGGAAGCTGCGAAGTATTAATCTCATTGGAAAGGAACGAATGCAAGCTGAGATTGTTTGAATGTTGTTAACGAGCCGTCGCCTGCCAATGTGGAGAGATCAGTTACCGCAACACGCCTCATGTTAACATCAGATAAAACTCACGGCAATTAATAGCAAACAATATGGAAAAGTTATTAAAAATTGGGATGAGTTACAGGAACATTTTCCTGTTCCTTGGAGCAATGTGTGCATTATGTTTAGTTTTGCAATATCGTTTCAATTACGCTTCTATTTCGAAATGTTTTTCACAGAAAGGGTAAGTGAGTTGAAATTCAACTTGAAGGTGCAAATATGGTTGTTATGTGAAATGAATAAAATGAAATGGAAACGTCATTTACACTCTTTTTCACTCTTTGCTTTTATAGTCTTATTAAATAGTTGACGTTTTTATTCGAATTAAGCTTGAGAAACAACAGGACTGCTCACCTCAAGGTACAAATCATCCTGGCAATGGAATTTGTTGGACACAAACTCAATTTGTCAAGCCACAAGCTCAAACTCATCAATTCCTTTTTTGTAATTTATTAAAGCGAATTAGATTGAATGGTCAGGGGTGGTCATTCCCAAAGAATTCTCACCTGACCTTTATCAAGCGGGCAAAAACAGACCAAATTGATCGAAAGAACCACGTTTTTAAGCTGATGTCAACACAGAACAGATGTCAATAAGGTCCACAAAAATTATCGGCTTTAAGGAAACCAAATATGATAACTTAAAATCTTGTTGAAATCTTTCACAGTGCAGATTTCTAAATAGTAAAAATATTGAAACAAAAGGAAAGGAGAGGAAAATGCCGAGAAGACTAATCAAGCTTTTGTACCACGAATTAACACATGTTGAAGTTGCCATTAGGGGATGATATGACAGTCCTATTTAGGAAGCAGGCGCCATGATTTGTTTGTGAGACAATTTTCCGTTTAACGAAATCCACGAAATCATAATTTACTCTCTTTATAACTAAATAATTTTTTAAAGTTAATGACATCCATCTGGTAGTAATCACCGAAATTAATGATTTGCATTGCTATGAATATTTTAATCATGATATTTAAACGACTTGAAAAATACAAAAAACCGTGTGTTGTACGACTTGTGGTGATGGTAGGTGAAATGTGAGATAAGGATCGCATTGCGGTCACGGTATTATTCAAGGTCGTAGCCTGTGGCACGAAACGTATTGTTGTGTTTGAATGCACAAGTAAAGAAACACATTCTTTAAAGTTATTAATCTTGACGCCGTCTCTCTTTTAGTTTGGTTTTGAATTAAACGCTCTATGCGTTTAAAAGGGCTTTAACCGCTAAATATTTTAATCACTGTTACAGATCCAAAAGTACTGAAACGAATGAAATAGAAACAAAAAGGCGATTAAGCCTAAAGCAATCAGTAAGGGGTTGTTCACATATAATGTTAGCAAGACTCCTAGACTTTTCATAACTTATTATACCAAGTTTAAAACGAGAACAATCTTTTATGGACCCTAATATTATTACACTATTTGATAATAAAGTAATTAATACATTGAAGGAGGCAATATTTACGTTGGTGTCATATGCTCATAGTGAGATGATTGCTTGGTAAATATTGGACACATTCTTGCAAGGTTCAAGAAATACAATACATGGGATTCTTCGATGAAGAAGAGTCGATTTTACACAGCTCCTTATCACTTCAATAGCATCTCAATAGCTACCATTAATTTCCTATCAAAAACGGCCAATTCATTGCTTCGATTTGACATTGCATTGATTTTATTTTCAGGTATGTTGCAACAAGAGTAGTAGAAAGAGTATATTTTGAATTGCCATCATCACCAACGCCAAGTATTAACAAAAGGGACATGACAACGAGAAACCAAGATGGCCGAACCACAATCCCGGAATTCAGCACAACAACCTATCCAATTACAACTAAACCAAATTGTCAACCACAAAATTATGTTGTGTTTTTGAAAACTCATAAAACTGGGAGCAGTACAATAACTAATATTTTAAATCGTTATGCAGATTGGAACAATCTAACAATTTTGTTACCAAGTGACGAGACATTTTACTCCTTTAACTGGCCTAATAAATTCAGATTGGGTTATGCAAAAGACAACCATGGACAAATGCCAAACATTCTAGCTAATCACGCTCGATATAGCAGGAAATCTATGAACCACCTCTTCCCTCGCGAAAGAACTTCATACATAACTATTCTGCGGGAACCTGTAAAACAATGGGAATCAACATTTAGTTATATGAGTTTCCCTTATATTTTGAACATTCACAAGAAGAAAGACCCTCTCGATTTCTTTCTCAAACATCCGCCATCACTTGAAAACATAAAGAAGAATGCTCGCCGTTTCCCGTCTATATTTCTGATAAAGAACCCATTGTTCTTTGATCTGGGCCTCGATTACAAGTATTATGAAAACACCACAATGATAAGGAGGGCTGTTAATACAATCGATAAAGATTTTGACCTCGTGCTGATGATGGAGCATTTCGACGAATCGATGGTTCTGTTGAAAAGGAGGCTATGTTGGAGCATCGATGACATCGTTTTTTTTAAAACGAATGAGAGGCTGAATAAAAATAAACGTCGCGTTTTGACCACTGAGCAGGAGGATTCTATAAAGAAATGGAATAATGCAGATATAGCTCTGTATGATTATTTTGTTGATAAATTTTGGAAAGAAATCGAGAAAGAAGGTTCGGAATTTTACGATGATTTGCAGGCGTTGAAAAGTCGTAAAAAATATTATTTTAATGCATGCGTTGCGAAGGAAACAGTGACTGAAGCATATTCATCAGTTTACGTTAAAGGATATGAAATGAGGAAAAATCTAACATCAGAAATGAAACTATTTTGTGAACGAATGTTAAGGAATGAATTGCTGTATCAAGATTATTTCAAATCTAAATACGCGAAAAAAGTGAGCAATCTTGAGGCAGAAACTATTGAGAATTTTGACGATCAGTTTGAAGAAGCTGAAGTTAATGTTGAGGAAGGATCATTATGGGGCAAAGAGGGTAAGTCGTACGATTATGGACTGCCGACAAAAAACCCAAGACCACCACCATCCAGGGCTACGGTACATAAAAGATTTCGAGCTGAGAGAGACAAGAAAAAGGCTATAAAGAGTAAGACTGATGCAACAGCAAAGAAGAAGAATGAACAGAAGAAAAATGGAAAAGAAGCTAAGAAAGATGATAGCATACAATTGAATAATAAGGCAACAAAAACTAGTAAAAGCCAGAAAGAACAAGAAGTTTCAAGTGGTTTAAATCCGGATAATGACAAGAATACAAACGAAAGGAAAAGAAAAACAACATCACCAACAAATGAACCACAAACAACAGCACCTACAATTCCGATAACATTAGAAAAATATAAAAAAGATAAATTAATGACTCTTGAAAATCACATGAAAGAGCTGGATAGGACGACAGAGGAAATAACAAAATCAACAGATGCACCATTGATTCATACAGAAGCAGCGACAGATAAGTTTACTACAGAAGCGAGAAGTACTGTCAATAGAAAAACAGTGAATGCATTAAAGCCAACACCAGAAAGAGGCGTAAAAAAGAATAAAAAAACGATTATACCAGAGACGAATGTGAGACCGACTACGAGAATAATGACGAAAGCTGCCGAGGATTATATTCGTTATAAGAAGCAGACCGAGGAAATGGAATCATCAAATAAGAAATTGGAAAAGGATGACCCGAAAAGATACGATGGAAAAACGATTGTTGCAAGTAGAAGTAGTCATGGCAAAAATTAAATTATTATCAACAGTGAAAAATAAATTATAAAATATTTATACAATTATTATAATAAATTGCATAAAGATTATTAATTTTTATCGGTTAATTGCTTTTTTGTGCAAAGACAGGCAATTACTCATGTTTGTATTTAGATAATTTTAATCTGGGAGAATTCAGTGTAAAACGTGTAGTATTAAAATATTATGAGATAGATATATTCTCGTTAACTGAAGTGATAATGAAATTGAGAATGTTAAAAGAAATCAAAAAAATTAAATTACAGACAGGAAATTTGCCCAGGAAATTTTCAGCCTATATTGAAATTTTTTGGGGTCATTGAATAAATGGTGGGGTGTATTGTGATTGCATAAATGTATTAATGTTTAGTGGTTGGGAGAATTGGAGTTTAAGATTGTTTATCTTGATAAATTATTGGTCAAACCGACTTTTGATGTACCTTTGCAGATTCAATCTCTCGATTTGTACTAAACAATACGATACAACGGAACGCAATACAACACAACACAATACAATGCAATATGATGTAACGCTTGGTTGCGAGGGAATCTTTATATCGGTCTCTGCGCAGGCGATGTTCCAACTGGCCTAGAGCGAGATGAAGAATTTGTCGTTTTTATATGTAGTTTTTTTTCTTTTACTTTTAACGATTATTGGATTGATTTATTCGCGAAAATTTTTGAGCAAAATCATTATAAATAAGAATTTCAAAGTAGTAAATGGAAATGAACTCATGTCACCAATTGGTAAGAACATTTTATTTGTGAACATTGCGGCCTCTGAGAACAACATGCAGCATTATTTTTGGTTTTGTGTTGCATTGTATTGCAATGTTGTTGTGTTGTATTGTATTGTATAGCCTTTGTCTCGCACTGCGTTCCATTGTGTTGCATTGTATTGCATTGTATTGCATTGTATTGCATTTTATTGCTGTCTTGCAATGCATTCCATTGTATTGTATTGTATGTTGTATTGTGATGCATTGTTTAGTGTTTGTATTGTATTGTTGTGCATTGTATGATGTTGTGTTGAAATGTGTTGTATGGTATTGTATGGTATTTACCCCAGTATTTAAGATCCAGAACAGGCTTAGTTGTTTTGTTATATGTTGTTGTCTGTATTGTATTGTATAAGAATGAATGGCAGATCAATTGTTTAAATTATCGCATTGCATCACTCATTGAAAATGTGACATTTATCGATGAGACTTTACTATATTGCATCATAACTGCTGATTCTAAAAATTTCATATTACCTCATAAAATACTTACTAAGATGATTTTTTTCCAAAAACAATCTTTTGGATGATTGGTTCACATTGATGTCACAACTAAACAAAATAAAAGGAAGCATTGTTTAACCCAGTTTGCCCTATAGCAAGTCCATCGTTTCATTATATCATTGACATAAACCCAATGTTTGAGAGATGCTTTGAAGGGCTAGTTGCATTTGCATAATGTCCCTAGCAGCCTTCTTTATCATCTAAAGTCCTCAGTCAAAATGTCTTCTAAAGCTCAGAATGTCAACTTTTGATTCTAGGAGAATCTGATTCTTGTGTTAGAGATGAAAACAAATATTCAAAAGTAAGGTTCTTTTTATTGTTCATTGGCTACGCAAGAAGTGGAAGCACTCTTGTTGGTTCAATTCTTGATGCACACCCAAATGTTGTCATATCCAATGAATATGGCATTATTGAAAAGTTTCGTGACTTCGATGGGATGCAGAAAACAAGGCATTTTATCTTTGATCAGCTTTTCAAAAGCTCAAGGGCCGAAGCAATCCACGGACAGAGAGCAGTAAGTCACCAAGGACTGTTCAACTATCATGTTCCTAATCAATGGCAAGGGAGATATAATTGCTCCATAAAGGTAATTGTTTCATCAAAATTTTGACTAAATAATTATATAACTTAGACAAAATTCAAATTTTTAAATAAGAGCTAAATTTGCAATATTGATTAAGAATGGATAATTGTTTGCAGATAATTGGTGACAAAAAGGGAGTTGGTGCATCACGTTCATTGCTTCAAGAAAGGAAAAGAGTTTCTTTCGAGGAACTGAAAAAGATTGTCAATGTACCAATAAAATTCATTCATGTTTATAGAAATCCATATGATAATGTTGCAACTATGGTTTTAAGATCCAATGATCAAAGATATCAGGCTTCACAATCAGAATATAAGGTATTTCTTAAAATTATGTTGTTTTCTATGTTGTTAAAACAAACTGTATTGTTCCAGATCAACCATGATGTTATTTAGATGACAATCAGGGGCCCACCTGATCATTCTTAATTCATTTTATACTCTTAACAATATTTGTTGTATTCTTTCATATGTCATTAAATCTGTTATCATACACAACAATTAACCAAGTTTTTAGTTCCATAAATACTGTTAATAACTAGATATCCAATAAAAATAATCTAGAAAATGAGAATCTAGTCGAAATCAAAGAGAAATATCGAAGGGTATGTTGTTTCATTGATTTTACAATGAAATTATTTTTTACGCAATGTTTGAATTATAATATATTTCTTTTCACTTCTTTTCAGCCATATCTAAACATGAATGGATTGTGGAACAAGATCCGCCAGTTTCTAAAATGGGTAAAAAATGTTGAAGCTTTGAGACAAAGATATCCTGAAGATATTTTTGATATTGATTATTCTCAGCTGCTAAACAGACCGAAACGTATTTTGAAAAAAATGTGCAAGTTTTTAGACTTGCATTGCAGTAAAGATTATCTGGAAAATTGCAGTAGGAAGATGTTTCGAGACGAGACAAAAACAAGATACAAAATTGTTTGGTCTGAAAAAGCAAAACACTTTTTGACAGAAAGGCTGAAGACGCTCGCACCGTACAGAAAATTCACATTTGGACCCGAAACTGAATTGAGACTGAATAATCAGATTTAATATTCATACGAAAAAGAGATGGCTGATTTTGAGCGTTAGAAATTCATAAATATATATCGATATATTTTGTATACACTGATGAACTTTTTATATTTATTTTTAGATATTTTATATTTCATCCAACTTTTTCTTTATCATATAATTCAGTTAGCGTTTAATCTAAAAAGCAAATTAGAATGTATTACGTGAAAAGTAATCGGTGTCAAGATAATAATGATTATTGATAATGCCAAGAATCATGCACATTAGTTTGTCTAATTTACACGGGCTCTATCCTTGTACGGAGATAACGACGAGAATTTAAGAAATCTGAAAATGGAAGAATACCACAGCAAGGGATAGGCCAACCCACATCGCATGCAGTGCATCAATCAAAATTGGAACAAACATTCTTAATCTCTCTTGAAATTTCACTGAAGTAGTTATTTAAGAAATTATTAAAACCTGAATGATTCACTTTGAGGACTCTTTATTTTGGATTACATCAAGGGGAGTCTCGATGGTCAAATAACTTATAAAATTCCAAAATTGTTTAGCAGATGCCCAGTCTGCAGTTAAACGAGTTGGGAGTTCAATCGATTTACAACCGGGTGCGTTTGAAACGAAAATTGTGAAGATGATGTTGACGAAATCTGTGTGGCTATTTGTAATGCTTGTTTTGATGATAAGCAAAAGTTACACAATAACCATGAATGAAGTTCAATCTATGAAAAAAGAGTTAGATCAAGGTAATAATTCCTTTCTGTTATGATTTCATTTTGGATCTACTGCTCGCAGTATCGTTAAATTGATGAAACAAAACACAGATCAACCTCAATCAATCCCAATCAATCAATCAATACAATAGAATATTTTATCAATCAACCAATTATTCAATCAATCAAGCCATCGACTGATCGACCAAAAGATCAGGAAGCCCAATTTGTGTTGAATCAGTTAATCATCCAATCAACAATCAAGTGATAGATTTGATGATGGATCAATTGACTGTACTTAGTACAAGATACCCAAATTTTTTGTAACCTAGGTGGCAATTAATTATGTGTTTTACTTGTTTATATTTCTGTATGTTTATCTTTAATTCTTAGTAAATCCCGTCCAATGGAATGGCTATATCTAAATTTTCTAATTCTAGTTTAGTTATGATTACTATGACCATCACCAAAGCATTTTAAAGAAACCAAAGCTAACATCATCTTTTTTAAAAAATTAAAACTAAGACTCTGAAGCTTCTCGGTTTATTTTCGAATTAAGAGTTAACTATTTTGACAGGCTTCGTTATTCCTTTAGTCTTGTTTACTCCTACCTATTTTAAGTTGAAAAACACCTAAAAGGCATTTTGTAATTGCACCCAGTGCATTTATAGCTTCCAATCGCGATGTATTGTCTAGCGCTCAGTGGGTACATCTTCAATTGCAGCAATGATATGATAACTAATAGTATGTTAGTTCATAATGCAACTAGACAAACACGTTGATATATGAGTAAAACACGTGAAAGAGTTTCAGTGAAGAAGGAGCACGGGGGTATATGGGGTTTATTGGGCCCCCCTTCACTCAGCAAGTGGAGGCAAATCGGGGAGAATTAGGGAAAATGTAGCCTATATTCCTAAACCATTTTCTTTTTTACCGTTTGCTTTCTTTTAAAATCCATATCTCATGGAATTCCCTCGACTTTAGATGGTAATTGGTGGCCCTCATGTAACCTTTGGTAACCTTTCATAACCTCTCGTTACCTTTGGTAACCTTAGTTAACCTTTTGCAATCTTTAATGACCTCTAGCAAACTTCGCCTTTACACCTTCCAACCCAATCTAATTGAGTTGTTTATGTTTCTGGTATGTAAAACTTAACATGAAATGAACGAAAGAAAGAATTGTGTTGTCTTAAATATTTTAGAGCTCAAGGCAATGGCAATGCAGGGAGATTTGAAAAAATCTGATCAAAAAGAATCAAAAACAAAGATTGGAGGTATGAATTATTTGCATTTTGACATTCGCATTTATGTTAAGTTTATTCTGCAATATCTTTCAAAAATCTTGTTATTTCTTTTGATGATTTTTTAAATATTCCTTACTCAGATGTGGCATACGAAGAGGTTGTGAGTGATTTGATCAAACATGACATCAAAGATTCGTTGAAAACATTTAATATCCCCAAAGGTATGATGGCATTTTTAACTAGCTTTAACTAATCCAGACAGTCAAGATGTTAGGCGTTTTACATTGCTCAATTGTCCTGCAAAGGATCTACCACTGTGAAGGGTGCTGCTCCGCAGGCAAGCATATAATGAAGGATGATGTATTTTGATTGTGAAACACAAGAAACTGTACCCTGCACACAGCCTCAACACCTGTGACATAGCAAGAGCTGAAGAAATTGAATATGCTTGACTTGATGGACCTTCTTAGATTATTTTCAAGGGTTCAAGGGTTCTTAGATTATAAGTTATATTCGATTTCATCTTAGCAGATTCAGTGAACGAGAAAGCAGCCAGTGAATTTATTAAGAAACTGATTGAAGATGAGAAGAAAGCACATGAAGATGGTATGAAAATATAACGAATTTTAAGGGTTTTTGAGCTGAGAAATAAGTTAAGGAAGAAGGTTAAGCTGATGGTTTACCATCTATTGTCAACGCCTGGCATCGCTCAGAGTATATTGTACAGTAATATTGGACGACGACCCTTAAATTTTTCATTTGCTGTCCATTTTTCTTGATTTTTATACCGTCACAAAAATCTGCTTCTGCATTATTAAACATGGGGAGGTAAACAAAATAGATCCGAGGGCCTCGAAAAGTTCCAAAAACTAAATGCCCTATTTTTGAAGTTAAGAGTACGAGTTTTGCCAACGATATCAATGTTTTTGTATTAATTAATTAACAATTGCATTTAATTAAATTACATTCGATTTCATCAGCTGATGATCTGTTGCTCGATGCATTGCTTGAGAAAAAGGAGAAAAAGGAGGCCAATGGTACTGTTTTAAACTTTCTCACTTTCTTTTTATCTCTCAACATCTATGTAAGCAGGAACGTAGGAGTGTAGAGGGTACGAGAGACAAGTGCCCCAATAATTGTATCCACCCCCAGTTTGTAGAATTTCTCCCCTTTTAGAATTTTGAATATTGCCCCTATAATGATATGTGCATACCTTCCTTACCCCTTCTACAGCGAGTCTTCCCTATTGTTATACTGTGCCCTTCAAAATTTAGAATGCTTAAAATTTTCCTGTATATAGATCTTATTTCAAATTGACAAAAATTTAATAGATAAATATTTTCATTAGTATTGCCGAAGAAAGAAGCTATGGAAGAATTGCAAAAGCTGGAGAAGAAGGAACTGGAAATAAAGCATAAGAAAGGTTTTATAAATTGATTGATTGATACATTTGACGAAATTCGTTATTCATGTAGTTCCCATTAAAGAACTAGATCTTAGTGAGGCTATGAAATTAAAATATCTTCATTCTTAAAGAGGGAGGGGAGGGGGGGAGGTACATGTCATCAATATGAATAGCTTAAGAGTCAATCAGGTGGCCCATATTTATATTTGAATAACTTTAGTTGCAGTTCATTCTTGTGATGATAAACGGCCAGGTTGCAAAAGATTGAGACACTTATGCAAAGCAAAGGAATACAAATACATTTTGAAGAAAAAATGCGCGTACACATGCAAATTTTGCCGTAAGTATTTTGAGTTTAATTATTTCATTTTCTTGATTTCATGAATCATTTCAACGCAATACGAGACACTTAAATTCGGACCATTGTTAACACCAGATCCATGCAAATAACAGAACTGGCAAGTCACTATTACGAGGAAAGATTTATTCTGTCACAGCCCGGTTTTTCACTTTGTCACAGTCAGTCGAGGGAAGCATAACGTGAATTTGTTCTCGATTAGATTTCAATGAAGTAATGAATGAATTCAAGAATAAATAAATGATAGATAAAGGAGAAACATAATGAAAGAAAGATTCGGCTAACGAGGAAATGACGGTTAATTAAAAAGTGTTTTTTTAGGTAGATGTGAAGATACTTTGGGAATAAAAGTTTGCCGAAAACTGATGCGGCAATGCAAAGTTCCAGGTTACATTGAAAGAATGAAGGATTATTGTTATGACTCTTGTGGATATTGTAGTAAGTATGAATTTCATCAATCCAATCCTTTTAATTAAAAACAATTCACCCCCTGTATTCACCTCATACCTTCACCTCATACCTTCACCTCATACCTTCACCTCATACCTTCACCTCATACCTTCACCTCATACCTTCACCTCATACCTTCACCTCATACCTTCACCTCATACCTTCACCTCATACCTTCACCTCATACTTTCACCTCATACCTTCACCTCATACCTTCACCTCATACCTTCACCTCATACCTTCACCTCATACCTTCACCTCATACCTTCACCTCATACCTTCACCTCATACCTTCACCTCATACCTTCACTTTATAACTTCTCCTTGCAGAATTCCCGTCGCCACCAGCATGTCAAAATTCCCAATTTGGTTGTTGCTGGGACAACATGACCAAAAAGAAAGATGAGCATGGATCAAATTGCCCGGGTGAGTTCCCCCGAAATCATCGAATTGCCTATTTGCTAAATTAGAATGCAAACTTACTTTCTCTTTGCCTTTGAATATAGATCATTTCCTTTCTGATAGAATTTTCGTTCATCTTGCTAAGTCTTTTGTGTAAATGTAAGTGCCGGGGGATATTGGGCTCTAGGGGTTGTACTAGCACATTCATTGAAAAATAATTAATTAGTGTACGGATGCGCCATATTTTATTAATTACCAGAGGGGCTTATTCGTTTGAATTCAGCGCTCAACTTTGTGTTTGCTTTTCTGGACAATGTTTGGAAAATGGAAGGAAAAAATGGGGATTGTTTAAATGCTAGGATGAAATGATTGTTGTCTCGTGTTTGTTCAAAATCAATTATTAATATTTTTAAATCGCCAAAGCAAATTTTGAATCAAATATTATTTCGCAATGGTTTTTTTAAGTCCATTTGCAAACACATTGAGCCAATTGCATTAGAAAAGTAAAAATTACCAGAAAAAAAGAACAAAAATAGGTTGAAGCGTGCTTATCATATAAACAGGTCCAAATCGCTTTTTAAGCTTCAGTCTTATAGCTAGATATATTTGCTTCTCCACGCCAATTTTTGGATTAAAAAACCGTCTATAAGAAACCAGCACTAAAAAATCAGAAGAGGTTAGCTACTGTACTCGAAACGAAAGAAATGGGTTGAAATTGATGGCATTATGATTAATAAAGACTTGATGCAAAAGTCACATAAATTAGATTATTTGACGTTTGGATTTCTTACAAAAGGGATTGTTTTGTAGCCGCAAGAGAAAAGGGGGGAGGAGAAAGGGGGGAAGGGGATAAATGGAGAGAAAGGGTTTAAAAAATCTATGATAATCATAAATACAATAAACTATGTTTTTATTTTCAGTTTGCGCAGACAGATATACAACATTATGCAAAAATTTCATCGAATACTGCAGAAAGCAATCAATGCCTGGAAAATTCATGAACAAAAATTGTCCAAATACATGCGGATTATGTCGTAAGATATTTTGATTAATTCAAAATTTCAATTGGATAACTTTCATTTCCTGTAATAGTAGCTGAAATCAGATTTTAAGTTCTGCGTTGATTCATATCGAGATGTTTTATCTTAATCTTTAATTTAGATGAATGTACGAAGAAGAAGGACAAATCTGGTTATGAGAAACTCTGTGCAAAGTGGCACCAAGAAGGGTACTGCAATGTTTTGGACATCGGAGAAGTCTATTGCAAACACACATGCAGCTGCAAATTACGAGGCTCATAAGTAATCATAATTAGCACGCACTTCTTTGCTGCAGTCAAACAGTACAATAAAGATGAAAACAAGTAAGCAATCTTTCAAACGAAATAAGAAACTGCACTCAAATGAAAATCATTAGAAGGGGTCTTATTGTTATGCTGATTTCATGATATTGTTCTTGTCCTTGAAAGCAAGCTGTGGAGGAGCGTGATGGAAAATTTGGCCTGAATTATTACTTACGATACAAAGTTTCGTATCGTGTCGCACCGCGCTGTTAGATGTGCTTGAAAACTAATGCTAAACCTATTTGATATGGGTAGTATATGTGCAATCCTTGTGCATCCCCACCTTAAACCCCTCGAATAACCTCTGTGACCCTGTATGACGACCTCTGTCACCATCTACCAAACGCACCATATGACCTCTATGACCACTGATGAACCCTATGACCCCTTTTCAAAATGGCTGCTCTGACGAACAACAAACACGAGGATCCCTTTATGAAGATTAAGTTAAAGCACTTTTCGTTTTGTAAATCATGATATTTGTATTACTACAATGCATATGCTATAACACTGAATCAGTAATTGCTGTATATTACGTCTGTTTTTATTCATTTTAAGTTCTTTGGGTTCTCTCGGGGTGACATGACACAGATTCTAGAAATCTGTAATCTTGGGATAGCTCATTTCAGCGCTTAGACTGTTCGAGGATTATGCCGCTACGATGCCGCTGATACTTTTAAACATGCGCTATTGCAACCAGGGTGGTAGTTATTTGGGTTGTAAGGGATGTTGCATCAATTCAGAAATAAATTACTTTCGACCATGTAGAGCAGGGGCGAAGCTAGAGTCAGAGGATTGGGGGAGGGGGGCAAACAGTTCTGGGAGTGAAATTTGGCCGACTAACTGAAAATCTTGGCCAACTCGAGAGCAATTGGGAGGGAGGGGGGTGGCGGTCATCCCCCTGACCAGGAGTACTTCTGCTGCTTGATTCCCAGCTAACGCCATTTTATGTCCGCTTTCAATGTGTATTATAAAAAATACATCAATGACTTCAATAAATCTAGACCGCAAAATCCAAAGGGCTCAATAACATAATACGAAACGTAGTTAGACAAGCCTACACAGCTTCAAGGTAAACCAGGTGCACCCCGGGTGTCAGATGACAGCTAAAAACAATGCGGACGCAATCTCCGCTTTTCTTCGATATCGTGATTCCATAAGCCTGGCCTCGTATCACTGGTGGGATGAGGGTGTCAGCAAACACAAGTGTAAACAAAAAAGAACGGTTTATGAGCAAGACTCATCGACAAAAGAGCAAATAATCGAACAGCACAGAGCAAGCTCAGTTTCAAGATGACTGTTAACACAACTCACAACACAACAGCAAATGGTAGTCTATGGCCATATGAGCCGATGGATCCAAAACAAGGATTGATTCTGTTTCTTATAACGCTGCCTGGCACACTGGCAAATATCGTGGCATTTTTGGCGACTGCCAAGCTCATTAGACAGCAAAATGCAGCACCAAATTACCTGATATTAGCATTGAATTTCACAGATTTTTATGGCATCGTTTTCTGCACACTGCCAACTCATCTTTGCTACCTTTTCAAGAAATGGGTCGGAGGTAACGCTATGTGTAACTTCCAAAGTGTTTCGACAATGTTTGCGAGTTTAGCGTCGGGATTTCTCGCAACTGCCATGGCTACAGATCGACTTATGGCAATATGGAAACCATTCTTATACAAGAAATATGTAACACGGACAAAGACTTTCGTTACAATCAGTTTAACGTGGTTTTGTTCCTTTTTGATTGCCATCCTCCCACTGGCTGGTGAAGGGTTTTTTGTAAGAAACCTCACCGGAACTTACTGCACGATAAATTGGTTTGCAAAAAGAACAGGGAATCAAGTTTATGCGGTGTTTTATGCTTTGCTTGGCATCATTTTGGTGACAATCGTCGTTTTCTGCAACATCAAAATCGTGTTATCATTGTTAGCAGCGAAATCTAAGCGGGGAGCCTTGCACGGGTTTGGAAGCGGGACAGCTGAAGATACAAGAAGCAAAGCAGAAATGCAACTTGTCAAATCTGTCGGCGCAATTTCAATCTTGTTTGTTATCTGCTGGTTTCCGTTTATGGTAAGCTTGTCTATATTTTGCATTCTTCAAATTTTTCCAGCCTGCACTGTTATTAAACGTAGCATCATAATCATAATCATCATCATCATCATCATCAATCATCATCATTATCACCATCATCATCATCATCATCATCATCACCATCATCATTATCATCATCATCATTATCATCATCACCATCATCATCACCATCATCATCATCATCATCATCATCACCATCATCATTATCATCATCATCATTATCATCATCAATCATCAATCATCTAGATCAAAACCCCTATTCTAGCGGCAAACACAACCAGCTGTTTTGACAATTTCATCTGCTAAACACGGGTAAAACATAAGACAAAATGAATTTGTGGTCCCAGTAGTCTAGACTGTTTCAAATATCTCACACTTTTCCCTTCCCTTTTTGAATGGAAAGTGTGGCGGTTGGCGACTTTGAGCAATCAAAACCAAAATGATTTGAGTATTTCCATACGTAGCTACCTGCAGGAAAGTTGAAAGAGCCTGGTATTTATGACGTAATGTTTCCATTTATTTTAGTACAAAGTACATGCCAAGCTCGCTTAAACACTCCTTATCCAAGTCACTCAAATTCTGATTAACGTATTAAGAACTAGCGATAATTGTTTAAAGCGTCATGCTTATTGATCATATATCAAGCAAACTATTAATTAATCATGTTACTGTTTAAAGTATGTTTACTCGCAATAGAATAAGAAGCCACTGTTGTTTAATCGTGAAATCGAGAACTGGGTTTCTTATAAACACGTGTATTTGCAACGTCGACTACCAATTGCTTTATCACGCTTTATGACTCAGCTGTAAAAGGAAACAAGGTAGAAGATTTTAATTATCCTTCCTTTTAAACTTCCTCATTTAATTGAAATTGAAATACCGAGCTGAAACATCATCTGAAAATGGTTTCTTTTCAAATAATGTGGGCTGTTACGTCATAGCGGGATTCTTCGTTGTGAGAGAGTTGAAAAAGCAATGAATCACCAAAACAAAGGATCCATTTGAACAATCGATGATTAAAAGGGTATGAAACAAAGACCTCAGAGTCTTGTTGCGTAAAAGTGAGGCGGTGAGGCGATGAAAAAGGTCTTTATCCAAGGGAAGTAGGCCTTTGTTTTGAGATATCTTGACGTTGTAGAACTCACGACCCGTTCAACCAAAGGTGATTAAAAAACCAACAAAAAAGAAACTGAAAGATCACACAAACATCAGAGACGAGAAGAGACAACATGAATGGAAGTTCCACTCAGACATTGTTCTCGAATGCTATATTCAATGTCACAAATATTGGAACAAACAATGGCACATATAACGTCACAAATAATGGAACGTTTATCGATTCGAGCTGGCCCTACGTGCCCATACAGCCAAAACAAGGCCTTATTTTATTCATAATCGTGTTAACCGGCACTGCTGCAAACACGATCGCATTTCTTGCGACTTTGAAACTCGCCATGAAGCAGAAGAGTGCAATAAATGTATTGATAATTGCCTTAACAATTACAGACACATATGGTATTGTGTTTTGTGCATTACCAACTCTGCTGTGTTACTTAAAAAGACAGTGGATCGGTGGCGTGCCCATGTGCAATTTCCAAGGCGTCTCGACTATGTTTGCAAGTCTGGCATCAGGGCTAATGGCAACAGCTATGGCGATTGAAAGACTGTTTGCAATATGGAAACCTTTCTTGTACAGAGAAATGGCGACGAAGAGAAAGGCACTGTTTACCATATTCATAATTTGGTCGACAACATTGGCTATTGCACTCTTTCCACTCGTAAAAGAAGGGAACTTCGTGAGGAATTTAACAGGAACTTACTGCACCATAAATTGGTTTGCAAAAAGCACTGAAAATATCGCATATGCTGTCTTCTATATAATCATGGGCATAGTTCTGATAATTATAGTTTTGTTTTGTAATATAAGTATAGCCGTGAGGTTATTTTCAATTGGAAAAAATAGAGAAAATTTACGAGCAGATTCCGCCAAAAAACGCCTCATGGAAAAAACATCCGATGCCGGTGTGGATGAAAATGGGAAAAGAAAAGTGGCACAAAGATCAAGTTCTGCTGTCGAGATAGTTAAAAAAGATTTGGTGAAAATAAAATCAGCGAGTTTGTTAGAAAGACAACTTGCGAAAACAGTTGCAGTTATATCAATCTTGTTTGTCATTTGTTGGGCTCCGTTTACAGTAAGTTTACTAGGAAATTCACATCAGAAAAAGCACGAGAACCCTAAAATCACAATGAATTAATGTGATTTTATTTCTAATTCAATTCAAACTCATTTTTTTTCTTAATGACAAAACTTTTAATCTTTAATCATAAGAAGAGAAAAATATAAACAAGTGATATCACAAATGCAAGGCCTGCCTTCTAGAAATTTGTTGACTAATTTTGAAAACTTATATCAATAATCTATGAACTGAGCTCCTCAAATTAAGGTTCTATTTTGAAAATTGATTTTATTCAAGTAAGCCACATTACAAAAATTCTTCTGCAATGAACATTAACTTCTTAAATAAACATAATTTAAATATTTTATGATGTGGGGTCTTTCAATTGCAATAAACAAAAACAAAAACAAAGTTGAATTTGGTAAAATACATCAACATCTATCAGTTATTGCCTTTCTTGCTAAAAAGAAAGATTCTGGCAGAGTGACAGGCCAGAGCAGGAAGTTAAGTAACACTTTAAAAATGTGGTGACTTGGATCTACATCCAATTCATTCACTGTTCATTGTGTGAAACATTTTCTAAGAAGTGTCTAATGGAGTCATGCTCAGCATTTTGCTTTGTTTCACATAATTTATATACCTTGCACAACACAAGACATATTTCATGTCATCTAACAAATGAGTATGTAATTTCCATTTCAGATTCGCATCATCTGCAATCTCACTGGTGTTTGGGTCAATGCATGGGTTGACGTCCAAGTGTCAAGACTGCTTCTTATCAACTTTGTCTTGGATCCATTTCTATACACACTGTCAAGAAAACAATGCAGAGATATTGTCAAGATGTGGTTTTGCTGCTGCTGTTATTCAGCAAATGGGCAAAGGTAGTCTAGTTTTGATTCTGATTATTGCAATGTGTTAAGAGTGATGTAATCAATGTTGTCCATGCCAAGGGATGGAAATGGAGAATAAAGAGATGTGATAGCATGAGAGTTTAAAGGTTTTTGAACAATGGAATACTGATTTACTGATGCTGACGTGAAGGAGATACCTGCGTCTCTTTAATGGGTATTATGTTGATGAACTGTTTTATACATTATGACGATTTATTGCACAAATGAAGGTCGCACAACCCTGCTTCTTCTCTCAGTCATTGCAAATCAATTTAACACAAAACCACTGTGCTACATGAGCTTGACATCCTAGTTACATTCCAGTAACGATGCCTTTACTATGTTTTTGCTTTCAGGCATTCACTGCTGAGACATTTGTTCAGCAACATGCGTAAAAAGCATGGTTCTTTCCTCTCATCAAGTCTTGGTGGATCTGGCCATAATGTTAATTCAACAGCAACAACATCATCCAACATCCAACTTTTGCATGTCAAAGCAAGTTCAGAGAACACAACCCCAGAGCATTCAATCACTGAAGCAGTTGTCCATTCATCTGTTGTTCATGAGTCAGATGCAACACCAAAAGTGGAGTTGAGTAACCAAGAAGAGAAACAGGATGAGTCAACATTCAGTGATATGCATGAAGCCAAAGATGATAATGATGAAAAAGATATGATGGAAAACAAGCAAATAAAAAGGCTGCATTCTGAAATGCATCATAAGGATGCATCAGCTACATTAGAGAAGACAACCTCATTACCAAACCTTGCTGATAATCAAAAAGAGGCAGAGGATGATGAAGTGAAAGTTGATGTTGGGTACATGTATGATTTAGCATTCCAAAGACAAAACAGCAGCAAGTAATTAACTGGTTTCATGATCAGAGGGTACAGGGAGGCAGGGATACAGGGAGGCAGGGAGGGGGAAGATTAGATATGATTTATGTCTCCAGGTTTAATGGTCTACATTCTTCAACAGAAACAGACAATCTTACTTATAATATAAAAGTTTGTTCTATAGATAGTTTCAGTTATACCATACAGGAAATTAGTTTATTAAGCAACCATTTTAATGAAGAAATCGGCACCAAGAGCATGCATTTTACAGCATGTGATCAGATAATGTTGATCATGTGATCAAATATTTATTTCATGTGATGTAATAAGAAGTTAGAATTTTATAAAAATGCATTGTTCACATTAATTGCTCACAGATTTATCATCCGATTCATTAATTTAAAAGTATTTGAATGTAATTGTAATGTCTGTGATCATCATTCTGAAAATGTTGGAGTGATTCATAGATTTGATTAAATTTTATTGAAGATTTTATTAAATATAACGTTTAAGTATCAGGTTAAAAATAGTTGTATGTACTTAATTTCAGGTTTAATTATTTTCTCAGTAATTGTATTTAATGACTGATTGTTATCAGTTTAGTATTGCTTAAAATCATTAACAATCTATTTTGTTGATTACTTCCAGAAATCTAAATATTATCTGCAGCCATTATTTAGATTGTGCCAAAGATGGCAACAGTTGATGAGTGTTATAACAGGTGCTGCCAGTCAGTATGGACAAAGTCAACAACAAAGTATTCTTCAAAATGTACAATAAATGCCAAAAAATAGCTTTCGCTTGATTTATTAAGAAAAGAATGATTCATACCTAATCATCATCATTCTGCTTTAAACATTTCACCATCTCTTCTTTCAATGAGTTTAATTTTTCAGAGCGGTCTTTTAGCATTGTTAACAGCAAATTCAGTTTTTCATTTCTTTCAACAAATTTCAGTGACATCTCATAGGCTTGTTTTGGTGTCAAATCTTTCCTTTGGTCTTTATCTGGCATGGTTATAACACTTTCTAAAAAGGAGTGTGTGTGTTTTTTATTGAATTAAAAGAATCATCTGTTACATTAAAAAGAATCATTGGACTAAGGATTTATAAGGAATGGGAAAAAACTTCCACTAACAAGGTCAAAGAGACATGGTTTTGATCCAGAATGCAGAGTATGGCAATGGCGCACCCAAGCTAATTCTTAAATGCCTAAATAAAGCGCACCTGGGCACCCCTAAGATTTAGTGCAGTGGTACCCAAAGTGTAGTGGCACACCTTACGATTCTTGTACGGTTTTAGCGCACCTGCACCTGTGGTGTATGACTGTTGGCGCACCCAAGATCTTGCCAAGATCCGCCATACTGTGCAAACGGGGTTTTGATGGCGTGGAATAATATTTCCAAATTTTTCATGCATGAAAATTTGCATTTTTAGGTGGAGTTCAAACAATAAAAGGATGCAATTTCCGATATCTTACCTTGGTAGTATGTATAGACTGCAAATCATGCCAAAGCTATGCTTTTAATGTTAAGGACGGTCAAGGTCAAGAGAGGTTATTGACCGTTTGGCAAACAACAATGAAACAAATAAAATTTAGGCTAATCTTTAGCAACAGCATACCATCATCTTGCAAAAGATTCGAATCATTGTTCCGATTCGTGTTGTAAATTTTCTCAACTGCATTTGAGGATTTAAAAACAATGTCATCTAATGTTGCCCTTTTGATGTCATCTATGATCTCTTCGACTCCAGGGGGTTCTGGTGGATCACCATATTCATCCAATGAGATTTTTGGCATGTTTGATGCTGCTGCTGATGAAAAAGGTAGAATAAAAATATAATGTAATCAACTATGAATTAAAAATTCGCAAAAACAAAATAAAATATTAGTTATTTATGAAGCAGTTTGAATCTGGTTTTCGCTCTGTGGCCGATCTGGACCAAAGAGACATTCAACTCTGGCAAATTAAAAATTGAAAAACTCTCACCAGCTGTCACGACACCCGCCATTTTCAAATATTTGTTGTATACTCGATTTCAAAATGAGGCTAAATAGAAAGGGCCTCCAATGCAGTTTCTTAAAACACACTGAGAGGGCAAGAGAACGTTTACGTTAAATAGGAAAAAGCCATCAATATTTGCCAATATGCCAACTGTTATTTTATTGGATGTTTCATTGTCAATGTCAAGACGAACAACTGGATTTGATGGGCGAAAGTCAGACACACAATTGATTCATCTTGCACAACAGGGAGTGCTTCATTTTTTGGATGAGGTGGCAGAAAGAAGCAAACTTGAATTCACTTCTTTGGTTATTTTCTCATCTCTTTGGGAAATCGTTGTCCCATTTACAAGGGATTTTGCTACATTGAAAGCTGGTTGTCTCTCGATAGACGTTTATGATAAAACGCGGATTGAAAACGCATTGCAAGGAGTTGAGAGTCTTGTCATGGAAGAATGGGGAGGTGTTATGCCGGTTAATTTGATTCTTGTTACTGATGGGAGGGTTGGCGTTGGTTCTGGTTCCCTCAAAGAATCACTCAAAAATTTCAAATCAGAAGGTGGCGAGTTCCCGCTTCCATTCAGCTTCCCATGTAACCTGTCAGTTGTTTGTTTAAGTGACCCAAAAGCAGATGAAAACTTTACAGAAAATATGAATTGTTACAGAGACCTTATCAAGCTTAACGACAATCATGGAGAGATTTATATACCTGAAAGTCCGTTAACACATTCTAGTGTTGAAGAGGCATTTAAGAAGATTATTAAAACACACTATGAGACTTATGTGGGCACCCTGTTTTGTGGCAATCTCAACTCAATTGTTACTCTTTTGCCACCTCCAAATTTTAAGAATAGTTGGTTAAGTATTCTATCTTCATACAGACCAGAAAAAAAGAACATTTCAAACATAAAGATGCCAACAGAAGTGCAAATTATTGGATTCCTCGATATTGCTGACTTGTCAAATCCTCCTTATATTAGTAGACATGTGGTTTTGCCAGTTCCAAAGACATCAAAAAGTTCTGATGGAAATAAACTTGTGCACGCTACAGAAGATGATGCAAAAAGTCCTTCATTTTGTGTTCTTTTGCATGGAAGCTTAAAAATTGAGAAAATGGTTGCCATCGTTCAGCTCGGGTTAGAGAAATAAATTTAATATAAACAGAATCATTCTTTGTTATTTAAGATGATTCTTTACCATTACCTGAAAAACAGATTTATTGTTTAAAATTACCCTTTTAGTTTGACACTCTAGGTGTAAGAAATTGTGAGAAAATTACGGAAAAGACACCTAAAATAAACAAACTGCGAGATCGAAAACTGCGAGATCGAAAACTGCGAGAAGAGAACGTGTGAGATGGGCAACTTGACCTTGGTTGACGTTTTTCCGTCATTGGTTTGGTGGAATCCTGTCATCAGTCCAACCAGGAATGAAACTACCACAAGGTTCCTTCATTACACAGGACAGATTAAGAATTACTTTAAATAAACCATTTCCCATCTTATCCCCGCAACCTTACCAACCAAAGTAAATGTGATATCTATCGATAATTTTAGGCCTGACTGGTTTGGTATGCTGCATTCTTGGTCTGATAACAGAAAAAAATCAACTCTGATGCTTTCGATTTTTGAACCAAACGCATCAATTTCATGGCTTGGAAGTCTAAGGGGACTGGGACCAAGTGCTGAGTTGAGTCCAAACCCCTACCAATACGATCAAAAAGAAGATGCCGAAGAAACGCCATTTCCTGTTGCCCCCAAAAGACGTCGAAGTTATCACTTACAGCTAAATGTCGTTTGGATTAAGAATGCTGGATTGCAGGTTTGCATTTCAAGATGTTTGTTTTAAACACAATTACCTCAGTTTAATGCTTAAAGTTTGATATGATTGGTGAGATATTTATTTGCTTTGAAAGGCTTATAATAACTTAATATTTATCTAAAGATCTAATGTTCTTTATTGAGATGGGTTTTCTGCCTACAAATTTATTTTCTTGAGCCATCAAGTCTCACAATTTGAGGAAAAATAAATTTTGATTGACTGGAACGATGTTCGTTCCATTCGTAGTCTGATGTTCAGAAAGTCCTGCGATATGCAAAGAAACTTCCAGAAAAACAGTCTGCATTTTACAAGGTAAATACAAAGATTTTTTCATGTTTTCTATAGATATTCTGTATCAGTAAGAAAATAATTTAATCAGTGGCAATTTCTACCTTTGAAATGGAAGATGTTTTGTGCCGCAACCGTTTCATTTTCAACTCAAAATGACAAAATTGAAATTGGACACATTTTTCTATCATTTCGGTTGCTAAAAATTGTTCTTTTATTTTTATTTTCATTTTAGGAACTGAACAGAATAAGAAGGGCTGGCCTCTCTTACAGCTTTCATCAGCTGATATACCATGTTGCAGATCTACTTGAAAAAGAGGCAAACAATTTGTCGAGTGAGGTTGCACGTTATTTGATGAATGCAGCATCTGAAATGAGGCTGGCTCCAAAAAGAAGCCTGACAAGAAATATAGGGCCTATTGACGGGAACTGATTAACTTTCTCGTTTGTATTTTTTATCTTTGATCTTTAATATCGTCCTTTACGTAAAGAAACAAAAAAAGTTAAAGCAGACTTGAAATAGCATACCTCCAAATGTTTGTTGTGTTGCTCTCTTGCGCTTACTAGTGGTACATTTAAGACGGCGAAAGACAAAAACTCCAATTTTACTTTAATGGATGAAGTGTAAACAATTTATCCACTGCAAACAATTTACAAGTTGCTAGAAAATGGTAAGTTGTTTCAACGAAAAGATATTTCTCAAAAATAAATTATAATAAAGTTATCAAAGCATAATTCATGAAATTGTTAAGCAAAAAGGAGAACACGTTTCGACAAAGAAAATTCCAAATACAAATAATAAATGTTCCCCTAAAAATAAATCATTCATCACATTCATTATAAACATCACTTTTTTATGAAACAGTGGAGAATACAACGCTGGAAAAAAAATAAAAATGGTACAAATATTGAGTTCGCCTTGATTTTTTATTCTATTTCCATAATTCATCAAACTTCAACTATGCCTAGTTTTACTAGATATATTTCTAAAGGACTTCTTTAAAAAGCATAAATAGCAAATACCACACAGTTGGGTAGTTCGTGTTTGCATCTAATAGTTTCTCGGTTGTCCATTTCGTAAAAAATCTCTATTCAAACTTGATTCCTTGCGCAAGAGGTAAATCTTTGCTGTAGTTGATGGTGCTGGGAAAAAAGAACATGTATGGAACATAAAAAATTGTGAAGGTAGAAAAATTAACATGGAAATAGAAGGCTGCGCAATGGCAATGCTATGATGTAAAATAATTGATTTATATCAAATTTAATGAATATTATTGACGAAAAAATTGAATACAAAATTAATAATTTATTTTAGAACTTCATCCACTTGGTAGAAAATCTCTTCCATTATCAATTGAAAGAGATTTCACAGCGTCAAATTCAAAGCTTAAATTTTAAAAAATTACCACGTCGATCTTCTCATGTATTGTTTCCATGCATCACTTCCAGATTCCCTTCCTCCTCCTGTGTGCTTCTCACCACCTGAAATTTTGTCAGATGACATATTTTTACATGAAATAAAACTAAAAAGAACTCAAAAGAAGATGCAGAAGGAACCCCATTTTCTGTTGCCCCCAAAAGACGTCGAAGTTATCACCTACAGCCAGATGCCTATGGATTAAAAATGCTGGATTGCAGGTTTGCATTTCAAGATATTTGTTTTTAAAACAATAACTTCCGTTTAAAGCTTTTTGATATGATTGGTGAGTTAAGCAAATCGAATCAAATCAAAGTTAATCAAACCAAATCAAAGTAATTCGAACAAAATCAAAGCAAAAACAATAATGATGGCTGCTGTTAAAAATGCAGCCAATTACATTAAAGACAACAAACAGATGGTTAGGCCATGTTCAGCTCTCTGACATTGAAGTAGTAATTTGAATATCGCAATGCATGCCGGTTGCTATATGTAAGAATTCAAATCACTAACCAAAAGCACCACCAATTTCTGCACCACTGGTTGGTATATTGACATTGACTAGGCCACAATCTGAGCCAGAAGGCCTGAAAATAAAGTATAGTGTTCAAGCAATGAATTGATACGGCAAATCCAGATAAGGCAGGCAAAGATTCTTGTCTTATTCATTTTTTTAAAATACATATGTATCTCTTTAATTAATTAGTAACTTGGAGGTTAACTTTATTCAATTGATGGTTTACAAAACATAAACAGTGACCTGGACTATGTTTCGCAAGAGAAAAACACTCACCCAATCCATTTGAAAAGTCGTTCAGGATCTTTCGTGAATAAACTGCTGGATAATCCTTGCTTGACTTCATTGTTCCAGGAAACTGCCTCCTCAAAGCTCTACAGTATGACAA
The DNA here is from genome assembly GCA_964019065.1 of Catostylus mosaicus. NCBI lineage: Eukaryota > Metazoa > Cnidaria > Scyphozoa > Rhizostomeae > Catostylidae > Catostylus > Catostylus mosaicus. The sequence goes on along the minus strand of OZ025194.1, from coordinate 8,584,769 downwards.
AATCGAGTGATAGTGTGATCGAGCGATAATGTGATTGAGTGATCGACTGATTCCGTAATTACGGTAGAGAGAGAAAAAGACAGGGGGAGGGATTATCAACAATCGTAACCCATGGCGTCAATCAATAAGAAGAATAATAAGTGAGACATTAACCTAAATTGAAATGAATTATATGAACATACCGAGCATTTGATGATGTATAAAATGGGTGCAAATGTTTCTGTATGAACCGCTTCAGCATCATGGGATATGTCAGCAATAATTGTTGGTTCAACAAAGAAACCAGGTCGATCGATTCTCTTTATTTAAGAAAAATAATTAATGAATTAAAATGGCAAAAAAAAACAGATGGTGGTTGTAGTTAAAACTAAAATGTTTGGAGAAACTGTTAGAAATCTAGAAAAATCATGGCAATGCAGATTTTTCGATCCACAAGTAAAAGTAATTGGTTTATTTCATGATCTTGAAATCTTGAACCTTTTACTTAGCTCTTGTTATTTTTTTTACTTTGCTATTAATATGCATTTTGACTAAACTTTTTTGATAAAAAAACAAAAATCAATGATTTCAAATCATATCAAAGCAGGGTCATGTGACATGATCTCTAAAAGTATTAGGAATTAAGCATTTTGTTTTCATGCAGGGTAATTCGAACAAACACTGTTTGAAGAACACTTTGTGAATAATATCTTGCACTTATGAGTAATATGTTTCTAAATACCCAATGTAAAACGTTGCCTGACAAGAAAAACCCAAGGCTAGACCCATGATGACGCATTTAGTAGCGTAAAGCAGCGTCCCTTGGCGAGAGCTAATGTGAGTTATGCATGAAAACCTTGGGGATTATTTGCAAAAAAGAAAATTGTCACTTATAGATTTAAATCTAACACCATTACTCAAAATTGATTTTATTCGCAAAGTAGTCCTTACCTTTCCACCGCACACAAGTCTTCCACCCTGAGAAGTAAGAATAGAAGGCGGTAAAAGGCAATTGGAAATAAGCGAGTCGGATGGAAGATTGAAAAAACCATTTTGCAACAATTAAGAACAGCTTGAAATATTTTAAAAAATAAACAAGAAAATCTCATACTTTTAATTTTTAATTTGAATTTTTTGTGGTATAAACCCAACTGGGATTGACATAAAAATGCCAGATTTAAAATGAGCGTTTTCCACATTTCCAAATCGAATGTAAAATTTTATGAGATTCATTTTAATATAAATGATTATAAAGCACAAGCGAAATGAATGTCCCAAGTTTGATTTGGGACAGAAAACATACCTGGGCCTGGGCAGCGTCAACCATATTGTGATACGCATCAACTGCATTCTGGGAATGAAGTGGTCCATAAAGAGTACCCTCTAAGAAAAAAAGTGGTTAGATCAGACACCGAATGAAAAATTAATAGCATGGAAAAATCCAAGACCTCAAAATGATGGTGTCAAAGAGATATAAAAGAATCAAAATATAATCCAGAATTAACACATACAAGCAGCATTGTTAATCCTAATAAAAGGTGAACCAAACAGAAGAACAAAATGTAACGTACCGTCTAATGGGCTGCCAATTCTTACTTGTTTATATGCATTTTGAAGTTTATCAACAACTTGATCGTAGATTTTGTCATGAACGATCTGAAACGATTCGGAAACTAGTCTTTAAGGATGCATTTCAGATCACATTATTTGAAAGCATTGAACATTTAAGCATATTCTATTTATAAAAGTTTCGTTATTATTAGTTAATTTTGCAAGTAAAAAATTGGTCTTTTACGTGGGATAATTCTTGAATCGCCTTGTCCCTTGCAGGGGCGGCGCTAGAAAATTCTTTTAAGGGGTTGTCCAAATGCTTTTACAGTACTTTCGAGAACTTTGTTCGCAATGAGACAATAATAGCCTTCGAACAGTCTCAGCACTTTTTGGCGTAGTTCCATCTTTTGCCATCAAAAGTTAAATAACAAAACATGTCTGTATGATATAATTGAGACAAGCTGACGAAGCTGACATAAGGTCAGCTTTTCCCATGTTACCAGAATAGAACGAGTGTAGGATGTGTTCCATTTAAACACCAGCCAACTCAGCAAACTTGACCCAGCCCAGGTTTGGTAATCTAGTTTAAAAGCAAGAAAAACAAATCGCGCAGCATGTGGAATTAATCTCAGGTATTTTTTTCAATTTCTCAAAGCCATATGAGTGAATTTGTAAGAGAGGATAAACAATCAATTTGCATAGTCTTCTTTTCGCCAACTTTACCACTAACTTTCCGAATCTACCGAGTAGGCAGCTAAAACTCCCAGATCTGACGAATCTACCGAGTAGGCAGCTAAAACTCCCAGATCTGACATTTGCCATCCATAGGGAGTTGACACCCCCCAGCCCCAACAAACCCGTTGCTCCACTCCTGGTCCCTTGATTTTCCTTTTTTTTTTATGCTGATTTTGTTTCACTCCAACATTTAAACAAAAACACACGTCTCAAACAAATGCTCACAACAAATTTTTGGAACGCGTTTCAAGGACATTTTTCTTTTATGCAGAAACAGAAAAAACTTCTGAAAAGTTCTGGAACAATAATTGTTTTGAGTAAACTCACAAGTCTTCTGGTGGTCGTGCATCTTTGGCCAGCTGTTCCAACAGCAGCAAAAAGAACTGCTGGTATTAAGATATCCAGATCAGCATCATCCATGGCTAAATTATGAGAATGAAGGATTTTAAAACGGTGAACCGTGTAAACAAGAAAACAATTACTCAAAAACATGTTGAAAACAATTACATCTAAAAATCTTGTTTAGCAATGAAAGCTGAAGAATTCGCATATAAGACATGTGATATCGCTACATATTCATAAAACTGATACTTTTTCGTACAAGAAACAAAGGCGTGGGTCCAAAAGAGTTGCGTAAACTAAGACGAAAAAACATCAATTTCAGAAATATCTAAGAAACAGTAAACATATTTTGGCCGGCTACTAGTTTTTCATTAGACTCTTATTGCCTTTAAAGCCAAAAAGTTCTTGAATACAATAAAAGGCCGAGGATAATCATATCACCTTCAACGATACGAAATAAATCCAATCTCTTGGTGACGGCTGCGTTATGAGCCCATATTGTACGTGCAATGTTTAGTAGACAAGATTAGAACCTGTTTCTAAGAGCTCTTAAGAGTTATAACGAATACATTAAATAGTACAAAAAATGGATCTTTTCCTCTCAACTCACATCACAATCTCGATGTTAAATCATAAAAATAGAAAAAAATGAAAATCATAAAAATTCAATACCAATTAGAGCATTGTTTCCGCCAAGTTCCAAGAGAGATTTACCTGAAAACATATTATTAATACTTTAAACAAGGCAATGATAAATTAGAAACTTAATAAAACTTAATGAAACAGATCTATATTACAAAAATGTAAAATTTATGAAATAAGGACTGTTAGTCTAAGATTTATCATAATGCTTCTTAGTTTATAGTTAGTTAGATAGAAGACACTAACAACAAAAATGGCTGGTTAAAGTTAGTGGAAATAAATGCATAAATAGTAAGAATTTTTCATGATTATAGAATCAAATGAGGGAGTTAACAAGTGAGAAATTGCTAAGCATGCTCACCAAATCTATTCTGGACTGCATTTCCAACAAGATGACCAATCTAAAAGATGCAAAATAAATGCAGAATAACTGCTAAACTACAGAAATATTAACATTATTAAAGACAACTTTCAATTGAATTAAAATAATGACAATTATCACCACATAAATTATTCTTCGTTTATAGCAAATTGTACTTAAATTCAACACCTACAAAAAGTGTTGTGTGTATGTGAATCCAGGGGCCCACACTCAAGATTATACATTTGGTGAGACTAATTCCATCGCAGTAATTGAAAATTATGAATGCAATCATGCAAGTAACAGTGAGGCAACTTTAAGCCATAAATAAACTTGACTTGGTATTTCAACCATAGGACATCGCGCATGGCCTCATGTTTCTCACTTGCATATTTTTCAGGAGCATCCCCTCACCCAACAACTTACAACACGTTTGTGGTGATCTGTAACAGGCTTCTAGCCTATATTACAGTATTTGTTATGTTATGTTATGTTATGTTATGTTATGTTATGTTATGTTATGTTATGTTATGTTATGTTATGTTATGTTATGTTATGTTATGTTATGTTATGTTATGTTATGTTATAAATAACAATACCTTTGTGCTTCCAGTGAATGACACTAAATTCAGACGCTCATCTTTGCTGATTGCTTCCCTGTCAAAGCAGAAAAAGAGGCTTGCTCTCAAATCGAATTTCTTTATTTTTAACTACATCTTACTACTCATTCAAAAATCAAATCTTTTGCAACAAATTGCAGTTTATAAAAAGGACAATTAAAACGACTCTAATGATAATAATTTCAAGCCAAATAAGAAACAGTTGAATTTGTCTCTTACCCAATATCCGCACCACCGCAAATCATTGAACAAATAGAACCAGGGTAGTTGTTTGCTTCAAGAACATCCACCATTATCCTGCAAGGATAGAAAAGATCTTAGATACAAATTTGTGTTCTGTCCTTGCGTTTTGGTGTTCTTTGTCATATCTTTCAATTACCTATATCGTCATTCCTCAACATTCTGACAGGCTGCCTCCCCTAACTTAAATTCTAAACTAAACTTACTTTGTGTTCTGTCCTTGCGTTTTGGTGTTCTTTGTCATCTTTCAATTACCTATATCGTCATTCCTCAACATTCTGACAGGCTGCCTCCCCTAACTTAAATTCTAAACTTAACTTACTTTGTTGTAGCAACTGAAGTTAATGGCGTTGTTGGTGCTCCTTTCCAGATCTGCGTATTTCCACATGTCAAACTAATGGCTGAATTCCAACCAAAGACAGCAACCGGGAAGTTGAAAGCAGTGATAATGCCAATCGTTCCAAGTGGATTCCATTGCTCCAAGAGACTGTGATTTGGCCCTGAAAACAGCAATTGAATGATCAGATGTTAAATGAGCTAGCAAGGGTTGGTAATATCTAGGAAACATGTCCATATGGGCATACAAGTCTATAATTGCCTTAAATGTATTATATCGTAAGCTACAAATTAAGGTACATGTTAAAAGTAGTTTTGCTTAAGCAAGCTTACTCTCAGAAGGCAGAACTTTCCCATCAATCATTCTTGATAAACCAACAGCAAAATCACAAATATCAATGAATTCTTGAACTTCTCCTTCACCTTCTGGAACAATTTTACCCATCTCAATTGAAATCTGATAATAAAATGAAACAGCACTTGCTGATACTTGTTGAAACACTTTATGGGCAACTGAGTTTAAAAAAATAACAATTCAACTCATCTTCTATGACTTTCAAAAGGAGATAGAATTTGGAGTCAAGAAATCATCAAGGGAATTACTTGAGGAGTAGAGGGTGGTTTTACTTCTATCCAAAATAAGGAAACATGGATTTTTACATGGAACATTTGGCTCTTAATAAGTGAGACCATTTCAAATTACTGTGGGGCAAAGAAGAGTTTTTGCAGAGCAAATGAATCTCAGCCACAAATCTATTGTCATGAAGTGGTGCCCTTTAATGCCAGTAAAGAATCATTTAAAACACCATATTTTGTTGCCGCTTGCAATCATTAATTGAAGTTTTTTAAATTGCAAATTAATAATTACAAGTTTTCCAAGTTGTGTTTTCTTCTCTCTAAGTGCATGACCAATCTGCCTGATGATCTCTCCTCTGTGTGGTGCAGGAACCTAAACGATTAATCAAAATACGAAAATAACAAAATGATAAAAAAATAGGATAGCACATAAAATGTAGTCAGTTTGTGAATCAAAGAAGGGGTGATGGGGTTTTCAAGGTTTACATCAACCAAATACATCCAAAATTTTTATTTCAAAGATCTTCATATCTCAAACTGCTTATGCTTGAGGCCATTACAAACAACCAAAAATACACATATGACTTTCCAGGGATAAAGGACTTCCCAAGCTAGTGAGGGGGGGGGGGAGTGGCTTAGCCCATTATCTCTAGAGGGGTGTAAATGATGCAAAGAATCATAGTATTGACTATAGCATAGCACAGAATCATGGATTAATGAAAATTTGCAAAAAAATATTGTTTTGGATTACCTCTCTCCAAATTTTTGATGCTTCATTCGCTTCCGCCACTGCAGAATTGTAGTCATCCAAAGTTCCCTTGATAGAAAAATATAAAAAAGCATTATCATCAATTATTAAAACATAAACAAAAACTTCTTTGCAACATTTAATCAAAAAATGAATAAAGAAGATTCCAATATCAAAAATTAGCCAATCAACTTAAAATATGATGAACCTTTTGAATATATAATCAAGCACTGTGAATACCTGTCTAACATTTGCAATTGCTTCACCGGTTGCTGGGAAATATGATGTCACAACCTAAAAAAGAACAATGATTAGCACAAAAATATTACAAAATTGAATTTGGTTGTTGGTACGACGAAATTGGAGTTAAATTCATTTTAACTTACTTGCGGACATGCCCCCAACACACCCCCGGAAAAACCTCTTGAGAGTTTCTCGCTTTAGATCGAGGCCAGACAACCTCACAAAGTTAAATAAATAAGAGTATTAAATGAAAGAAACGAAATCGATGAAATGAATTAAATATCAATACCTCTCCAGATGCGCCCCACTTTCCAGAATATAGTCCAAGATTCTCCTCACCTAGGCCCAAATCTTTGAGGAAACTGTATTTGGGGTCATTTACCAAATAAGATTGTTTTGACACCCCAGATGTTGCAAGACCATTCCTTAATGTCTTTTCAAGCAATCTGAATGATTTAAAAACTCCAGGGGTTCTTGCAGTTCTTGTAACTTTGAGTAAATTCATCTTTCTTGTTAAAATGGTGAAGCAATTGCGACGCTGAATGGGACAGGCATCCAAAACAACAACAACAAAAGGCCTGGGCTGTACAACGTGACAAACCATCCAGAGATGTCTTGTCATGCTTCGGCAACAAAAAAAACATCGTAATTTTCTAGTCCAGGAAAGAGTAATCTCATGTCTAACGAGTAAAAGTGCGTGAAATTTCCCTACGAAAGATTTGCCGTACAACAATTCAAATAAGCTTCTTTCAGTATAGTAGTAAATCTAAATGTTTTTACCCCTCGACCATCAAAATGAAAATATTTGCAACAAAAAAATTTGGCAAAAATCAATTGATTTTGCATAATCGCGGCATAAAATCAGGGTTGTATTCTCAATTTATCTCCGTTTCAAGATAATTTCCGAGTGCATATTTTAATAATTGCAAAAGAAAGTGAGCAATCGAAATTATGGAAATGAGGCAAAGAAATATAAAGGGATTGGAGATAGGTACACCTCGAAAACTTTTTTTTATGCAATTCACAAAATAGCAATAGACTATTAAGAGGCTTCACTCTCTGGTAGAAGTAGTTGGTAAAAGAAGTTAATTTCGTAAGAATATCCAGGTTTTCACTTCGAATATTCTTTCTGCAAGATTTGAGTATGTTTGCCGATTGGTTACTTTTTGCCTCTCCGAATCTCGGGGTTTTCAGCTTGTCCCAAATTTGTCTTCAAAAAGCACTTAAGTTGTATTATATATTCGCCTTCTCTTCTAATCATCAGAATGCCTGTTGATTGAAAAAGTATCGACTATCGCCCGCCATCAAAACCAGAAAATTCTTGCTATTCAAATTACAGTCTTAAAGGAAATTGCTTTCAGTAGCAAATTCAAAGTCTCTAAAATTTTCCAAGTTAAATCAAGGGCTTTTAATGGCACGTGGATTATGTTTATGTTTTAAAAAAAACAAATGAAAATATTGATCAGATCAAACATTGATCTAACAGCTGGGTGTAATTCAGTGGCACTAAGAAGGCGGCATAAATTAACCTTATTTGTATCTTTACTTCGCTGGGGGTAAACAAAGAACCTGCTTTATGTTCTGCTCTGAGTATAAAAGCCAAATCATTTCTAACGTGGAGGCCAAGCGACCGGTTGAAAATAAAACTCTCTGACAAAATCAGAGATAAATCATTATGCTGACTTCTAACCCAGTAGTAAGTATCATTAAAATCAATTTAAGACTGATTTACACGCTCTAGATTTTTCGTAGCATTATTCCAATCATTTTTTGTTTACTTTTAGCCAAGATTGTATCGAACAGTTGTTGATGAAGTTGTGAAAAATGTTCGTGAATCCTTTTTAAACGAAGGTGTCGATGAACAAGTTCTCCTTGAGCTAAAACAGGTAGGAAATTTATTTTAAAACTCTCTGTTTATTTTGATAATATTTGGTCAATAACTTGTTGACAAAAAGAGCAAATGCTGTGCTATTTTTACAGGCAAAGCCCCAACGACACACAACAGTTCCTGGCAAGCTGTTTTGCGATATACAAACGCAAACGTTTTTAAATATAATTGATAAAGTTAGGAGTAAGGATATTTGATAATCATTTGCAGTAAGTGTTATGAAACTGGCAATGTCCAAGATAATTAGCTCTCCATGACCTTCGGGCGTCTTCAACTTGTAAATGTTGTCCGGCACTGGAAGCCATATTTATACAATCATAAAGGATTGCAAAGGACTATGGGAGACACGATCAGGTTGTGACATATATCCGCTTAAGGTGGTAGATTTTTGTCGGTATAAACAAAGATGGTAGAAAGCGACTTTTACACAATGAATTAAGGGAACGCCCATCCCCTCGCTACCTCCTGCTTTTAAGATAAATGTGGTTATCAACGGCAAATTATAAATTTTGATGAAATTACTTCAGGGATGTAATTTAGGCAAACCATCACAGTATTTTTATTAAATCGACAACTTTTAGTACATTTTATATTGCGAAGTAACAAAATATTACTCCCTTTATCCATGAAATAATCGTTTGATTTTTCTTTTATCATTTAGCTATGGGAAAGCAAGCTTTTGCAGTCAAGAGCAATTGACTTCATGCCAGCAGATGCATCTGTTAGAATGAATTTAACCTATCCTCTTACGATCCCAGTTTCTCGTAAGTACCATAACTAAATTTGACGATTTCCATTTATGATTTTGGTCAAGAGACTCATTAGCATGAGCAAGACAACAAACCATCACCTTTATAAATTCCATCTTTCTATAGATTTCTACCTTCCTTTCAAGCATCATGTCCCACCTGATGTGACATTGTTTATTGTCATTTCTATTTGGAGAAGTTTTAAAAAAATTAAAAAAAAATATTTTGTGGTATGATTTGTTTTAGATGAACAAATGAGAGGCGAGAAAGTGACAGTTTCTGGACCATTGGTTGCAAATGACCCAACAACAGGACAGATGGTGTATGTCAGCCATCATCCAACTTTGGCTAATGTCCAACAATTGGTGTGTTAAAATGTTAAATCCTATTTTAGTGAATGATTTATGAGATTAAGTTCAAATTTATTTGCATTTATATTATTGCAATGTATGATTGCATTGAACAGCATCTTCAAATAAGTCTTGAATCAATCTTTCAGAGTGCCCCAGCTGCCCAAGCGGCACTTGCCATCCAAGGGACAAGTCATGATGTTGGTGCGTCATCTGCTCTTGGAGCTGCTGGGCAGCATACCATTGTTACCTCTGTGCAGCACATGCAAACATCGTTACCACAACAAAGTCAGCAAAGTCAACAGCACCAACTACAACAACAGTTGCAACGATATCAACAACTTCATAGAAAGCATCAGATACAACCGCAACAACATCATCAATTACAACAACAACAGCAGCAGCAGCATCAGCAACAACAAGGAAGTATCATACAACATACTATTCAACAGCAACAACAACATAGTCAGAACACTCAACAACAACAACAGCAACAGATTCAGCAGAGTACTGGGATCCAGGTTGGGTTTTTTTCGTCAAGTATTTTTGAGTATTGCAACAAAATCAAATGATTATGTACATAATTAAGTGGATTTTTTTAGCCAATGTGGAAGTTTGGCACATTTATACAATATCCGTGAGCTCCATTAAAATTAAACCATTGCCTCAATCAATTCCTTACATTTGTAGTGTTTTGTCATGAGTATTGAACCTTGATGATTGATGTTTTCCTTTTTCATTAATCATCCAACGAAACAAAACATCCATCAAAATAAATATAAGTTTCAACGTGACGTAACTAATTTCTTTTGATTTATTTTTCTGCCAGGTTTTGCCAGGAGAACCAGCTACTACACGTAAGTGCTTTGTAAAATGTCTTCTTTAAAGAAAGTTTAATGAGGAATGAGATGATAAATTAAATATTGTTCAAATATCGTAAGCCACTCAAAATCACAGAGGAAACAAAAAGGATGCTGATTTTGAAATATTTGTTAAATTTGATCAATTAATTTATTCCGACCAGGTTTTATTGATGTTTCTTATACTCATATTGGTCTTCTTTCCCTTTTTTCAGTGTTTGGGATAACACCAAGCAACAGAGGACCGCGGGTCATTTACACACAACCAGTCCAGTCTCAAGATTCTCAACAAAAACAACGAATCATCTCATCAAAGGTTTTCTACTAATTCTTCTCCTTTTTGCAAGATAAACGTCATATTTCAGTTTTTTGTTAATGTTTGTAAAACTGTCATGAAAAAACCATGTTTAGACGATGAGTGGACGAACATGGAAATACATCTAGAAAGGGTTTCTATTAAATCCATACTTGTATTCCGATGTTATTTTTTCACTTTGTTTAGGAAAGCGAAACCATACCACATCACACGAAACTTCATCAAACACCCTCACATCAGATCACATCACCTTACATTACGTTACTTAGGATAGATATATGCATACTATACACGAGACCTTTCATATTGCAGCAAATCATTCAAGTTGATGGTGCAAATGACAGTAGTAGTGATGACGATGATGATGATGACAATTTTGATGATTATGATCATTATCCAATCGGCCCGGAACAAAGAGACGAACAAGATGCTGATAATCTTGAAGGCGAGGGTGTAAGTTTGTAGAAATTCTTTAAACTTTTTTTATTATTTTCTTCCATATCTTTGCTTCGTTTCTATTCACTCTTCAACTTGTATCGGTTATTATGAATCTGATAAAAGTCCTTATTTCAGCTCGTAATTCACATTATTTATCTTCACTGCAAAGATTGTAAGAGAGCGGCCTAATCAAGTATTAGTTTCTTGAGAAACTCTTAATATGTTTATCCTTGCTAAATTAATGCATTGATTTTCAAACAGGAAATTGACCCGTTGAATACAGACGATGACATCTCGGATGAAGATCCCACCGATTTATTTGATACTGAGAATGTTGTTGTTTGTCAATATGATAAGGTAAACCCTATTTGTTGTAAAATAACATATCTCGGCATCACCCCTTAAACACATCACAGCTGTTTTCCATTGCCAAGTATAAGCATTACGCAGTACCGTTGGGAGAGAGGGGGTAGCCGGGGTAAATTCCCATTGCCCGGGTCTGAAGAAGGGCCCGCAAAAAGTTTTCTTAATGCAAAAGACGTAATTTCGATTGATGTCGTCATTCAGTCGTGAATTGCTTCAGACGGGGGAGCTGAATAATATATTAGTGGGGGTTGCCTTTGCACCGCTGCACCTGCCCAAGGGCCCGTGCCGTCCGTAGCCCCAGGGCTCGAGCTAGCTCTCGACGGGCCTGGCGTTACCCATTATACACTCATGTTTTCCCAGTTTTATTTATCCTCGTCGTTGATTATCCCGCAATATAAATATTTCATTGATAATTCTCCTGGATTTCTTTTTTAGATTGCAAGAAGTAAAAACAAATGGAAGTTTTATTTAAAAGATGGAATTATGAACTTGAAATCTAAAGATTATGTGTTTCACAAAGCAAACGGAGAATCTGAATGGTAAAATGGATTAAAATTTGGAAGCATTCCTGTCAAATATAGACATACAACAACTTAATATGGTACAATCTCAAATGGAGTAGTGACTTTATATGGTAATTTTTCAAAAGGGACTTCCCATACACGGTACTACTTCAAAATTAGTTACCCTTATATGGCATTAGCTGTAAAGAGCCTAACCTTATATGGTGCGATTTGTAAATAGATTAGCCTAATATGGAGCCTGTCAAAAGATAATTACTTGTCGCTGTTTCAAAATGGATGTCAAACACGTGCAGATCTTTGCAAGAGCTGAAATGATACTTGAATGAGTAGGACCAGATATTAGATGATGTCATATGATAACAAGACTCTTATTTTCAATGTGCGTTAACACCAAACAGCAAAATATTTGTATACAAAAAGCTAGGGCCACCAAGCAAGGAGGGGGGATAGGGTTAGTTGCCTCCTTTGGTCTTTCATAACATGGTGAGAAAATGAGACATATTTTTTTGATGGCAAACACATGGGAATTCATCAAACACAATTGATACTAGTTTGAAATTAATCAAATGCCATTGTATGCAATTATGAATAAATTTGCAAGTTTAAAACTTAATCCAATGAGAAGCCAGAAATGATTAAGAAATAGTTAATAACGATGTGGTGCTTATTACACTTGGAAAAAAGGATATTTGAAAGATTTGAACCCAAATCATTCGAAATTTCTTTAATTCGAATTAATGTGATTCGAAGTTTAAGTAATTAGAACATAATTGTAGTTCAAATTACGGTCACACGGTCACTAGCTGGAGAAAGGTCCACGAAGAACATCTAAGCCATGGCTGTTTTCTATTGCCTGGTGAGGAAGGTCTGCCTTCCGGTATGTTTTAGTCCGGAGGAAGAATAACAACTCTTCTGCACTTTGCCATTATAATTCGGACTTTAATAATACTAGCCTATCCCGAGAGAATTCGAATAAGTAGAGAGTTTGCAGTATAGATATATATATATATATAGAGCAGTACAAAGGTTGCTCAAGATAAGATAAGTGTTCGAAAAAGATAAGAAAATGGCCTGGGAGTGCAGGACGCTATACTTTGGAATTTTCTTATGTTATCTAAGAATGTTTTTCTTTATAATTGATTTCATATTTGTTAATGCAAGGCATAATTATTAATATTAATTTCTCATTGAATTCGCCTTTTGAATTTCGTTTTTTGCAATTTCTCCTACGTTCACAATTAGTTGTCATTGTTCTCACTATAATCGTTATTTTTCAGCCTCTTAATCTAACCTTGGTTGTAATGTAATCTAGAAAGCAATCTAACCTAATCTTATCGAACTAATTCAATCTTACCTAATATAATCTTATCCGATTTTTTCCTTATTTGATCTTGGTAATGCATCTTAATGCGTAAGGTAAGCACATAGCCATTATAAGGTACTTCTTGCTAGGAAGATCTCTTTGGTTGGAAGTTAATTTTTGAATTGAAAAAAGTTGGAAAGCATTCTGACTGAGTACAAGCAACTTGTGATATAAAAGGAACGGTTTGTATTCAAATTTCACCAGATGTTCAACTGAAGCCATTCTTAAATTGATTAAAACCCTTACAAAACCGTACAACTGTACAAGTACTTAACAAAAAGTACGGATCATCAAATAATAAGCATAAATTATGCAACATTTGCTTCATAAATTGTATATGGCTGTTGCGTATTAATAATCAATTAAGGACAATGGCAACCCCTTGACAACCTAATAATATTTCCAACTCAGATTGAAATCACAAATGTTGCAGCTGTACAGGCCAATGCCTGAAAGGAACAGGGAGTAAGCATTTGGGATCTCGACTCGAAAAGTATACACTTCAATAGCAATTTAAGGTTAATCACTTCACAGACAGACCCCCGGAAATATACCAATAACTTTCTAAAGATTCCCAGTGTCCAAAGCAAAGGAAGCCTTGTTTTAGCAACAGTGCAGTATTTCAATGGTGGAATGTTTCGACAAAGGTGGAATGGATTTCCTCAAAATCGCATTATGTCTTGGTTAGAGCTGCTTTGTTATTGGAAGACGGTTTCACTTTTTGTCGAATCTAATTTGCTGTAAATAGGATCATTTTTTCACCGTTTTGGTTTTTAGCAACGCTATACAATGTTGATGAAAACAACAAAGAATCGTTGAAATGATACTCAAAGATTAACAGAAAAACGATTCTCAACCAAAGAAGTAAGCAGCTTGCACTTTTTTCCTTCATTTTAGGATTCTGTGGCCACAGCCTACCTAACGAAGATTGAAATTTGATGTGTTAGAAACAAAGAAAATTAAAAGAAAATAATATGCAAACAATGCATAATTTAGAAACGGATAGACTAAAGGTTTGATTTTTAAGCTGTTGTTGAATGTTTTTTGAGCAGTATAAAGCTGAGAAGCAACGAAGAAAAGCATTCAAGAAAACGAAAATACATACGAAAAGTATTGACAGAGGAGAAGAATAATGGCAAATGATAGGCCCAGCGCGAATCCACGTATTGAAATAGACTTGCCAGGAGAGCATTTGCTCCTGGAAGAAGGTGGCAGTAAATTGGGTGATCAAGTAAGTGAAGACTTATCATTTAACTCTATCAATGCCAGTGAATCAATCACATTGCCCAGTATGACATATAAACCACAAAAGCTACGGAACAAATCAAGGTTACCTCGTCCTTTAAAGTTGCCGAAGTCATACCAGCCAAGGTACTTGTCACCGTTGGAAGAACAAATTCTAGCACAGCGACTCAGCAGAGTGCCAGAAAGATGGAATGAAGAATACTTGGAGGAAATGAAACAATCTAAATTGTTTGTATCGAAAAAGGTGAGTTCAAAAGAAGTGAATAGAATTGTTACCAGATTATCAGCAACTGCGAAGCAAGAAGAACCAACAAAGCCATCTGAGGAGGAGGATTTATTTGATTTTGAAAAAGAGACTAAAGAACAAGATGACGGAGAAAGGAAGTTTGATCAATACGAGGTTGATAGATTAGTTGAAAGGCTGAGCCAAACCAGCCTGCGCAGTTCAACAAAGAGTGAAGATGTGAAGGAGCAACCTGGTCCACGCTCTAAGTTGACACCATACGAAATGGATTGTTTGACAGACAGATTAAGCAGACCACGAATGTATAAAGATGCAAATGCGAAACGAAAGAAAGTAGAAGGAAGGTTTATTGGAAGAAAAATGACAGATGAAGAACTCAAAACACTTGTGCAAAGACTGGCATATAAAGGAATGAAAAGGAGGCAGAACAATTATGAAAAATCGAAAAGAAATATGCTGGGGTATTTTGCAGCTTGGACACCCTGCGATGCTGATTTGAAAAAATGGCGTGAGGTTAAGAATGAAATGTTGGATCAAGATGATAGATATTATGAACATTATTGATTAATTAACACAAAATTATGTCACTATTTTGCTTATTGTAAGACTTCACCTAATGAAATGTGAATTACTGACTCCAACAACCATGAAATGTCTTTTGCCATACTTAGAAGACAACAACAACAACAATGAACAAATAAATATTGTTTGATAAATTTCTGCAATCAATCATTGATTTTGTCAAGGTTATGATGCATAATAATTGTTGGCTCATACATCTTTTTTATCATTTTCTGTCAGGGTAAACATCTCCAACGTGTAATTCTGATTTTCCCTTAAGCATTTAAAGCTACAAGAATACTCCCAAAAAAATAAGAGGATAAATGAGAAACGATGATGTAAATAAAGGAATAAATACATTTCTTTTATATTATGTACCAACTGTTTTTAAAAAACGTAGCCAAGGAAATGTGCAAACTACTAACAGAAAATAAAATTAGTTACAAAGGTTTACATTAAAAGATTCTTTTACACCAATACTAAAACTATTTCTGGTACTGATTCTAATATATTCACATCGTGATCGTCTAGTCGACCCATGTTTTAAATGGCATAATATATTCATTAATTTTATGGAACCCAGTACATTTGTTCCAAATAAATTGAATTAATGATCTCCAAATAGAATTAACGAGTTTTTACTTGAGGATAACATATTTCTTGGTTTCCATTTATAAAAAAATTAGAAAAATCGATCTTAGATCTAAATTGACCATTATTGTTTAATTCAAAAGTGACAATTATTTAATAATTATGTTAATCTAAAAACATTATTGCAAAATGATTAAAATGCTGCTGATAAGGTTAAATATGACACGGCATTTACTAAATAAAGTTTATAAACATTGACATGAGACATATGTCAATTCAAACATTTCTTATTTCCAAAATTTATGTTTCACAATAATAGATATGAAACCATGTAAATTAATCACTACAAGCAATAAATCTAAATTTTCCTTTTAAAGGTCCGTCTTAAAAAACATATGCACTATAATGTCCACATATTTGTGGCCTATCTCATCTACGAAATTATCTTTAAAAAATCAATTACATAAACTGTTATCTTACCTTTTTCTATTTCGCGCAGGGATCGGCGGTGGTGGTAGGTCCATCGATGAACGATCTGCAATTCTCATGGGCACAGGTGGCGGGGTATCAGAAACTGGCGCCATATTCGGTTCAGACTGACGTTTCTTGAGGGGCACAGGTGGGGGGAGTTGCTCGATTGGGGTCAAACCAATTTCCTATTGATGAAAAGAAACAAGATCAATAATTGACCTCAAAGTGACAAGTATTTTATCCTTTTAAAACATAAATCCATGAATACCTTTAGTTCTGGATCTTTATTAAACCTTTATTAATGGATACCTTTACATGTAATGCTTTCATCATTATAAATATTATTTTCAGATCTGAAGCATTGCGAATTTTTTCAACAAAGTGAATGCCATCTGGCAACTACAAAAAAACAGAAAATAAAAGAAAAAACTTGCCTCTGACATCTTCTCACTTTTGATCCCAACATATAGATCTTCATAATCAGGCGTGTCGTCTTCCTAAAATTATGAAACAATTCTTTATTATTAAATCAATAATATTAAATTAAAATACAATTGAGTGAAAACGATGCACTTACATGCAATCGTGCTATGCAATACGATGCCGAATGGGTGGATGGTAATCCTTTAAAAATCATAAATGCTGGTTGTATTCAAATGAATCAACAGAGAGCATTACCTGTCCGCAAGGAATTGTGAGAACATCACCATCGTCATTTATGGCAGTCTGGAATAACAATGTTTGTATTAAGAGAAATACATTTGAGCAGCGTCATTGGTTAGATTAGAATTAGGCCCAGCCCCCTCCCCGATGCTACGAGAAGTTTCATGTGTTCAAACTGTGGAAGCAGCACTTGCTGAAATTAGATTCAAGTCAAAATTTCTTCTCAATAAATCTGAATTAAGAATACTGAATAGGCTTATAAAATCATCAGATTGGCAAATCAGAATATGTAAAGAAACAGGCTTACCTTGCTATAATGATTAATCAGCTGATGAAGATTTGCAAAGACGTTGGGTAATCCAACTATGACGTATTTTCCGGAACGGGTTTGTTCGATGAAGTAATGTTTACAGCGGATCGATGTTCTATTAAAAATAAGGGTCAGATGAGAAGTAGTGTCAGCAAATTGAATGATTTATTTAGCCAAATAATTGACATAATCGTACCAACAAAGTTGGCTGAGCATAAATTTCTGAATGAAATTTGTTTAGATTTGGAGATTGCACCTTTAAGATGCTGAATGAAATGCATGTCTTAAATTGCATGTTCAAGTTGCATTAAACAATGAAGTCAATCCTGTATATCCGGTGTATTATGGAGGATTGGCATGAGCCAATGGAAATAATATTCTACTTTGTAAAATATCATTCTACCCATGTGGATTGTGCGTACATGAATTTCATTGCAAAACTTTCCACACAAGTAGAATCTTTCTGACCACCAAATACTGAAGGAAATGTTATAACATCAGGTCAAGTCTAAAAATGGAATTAATTGAAACTCATTTTTGTAGTATCAAGTTGTATCAATATTGTGTTAATACGGCGGGTATATTCAACAATGTTTTAGTATCAAATAGCGTCGATATTGTAAATACTAACCTGTACGATAAGGAGTAGCCAAATTTGCTTTCACTAACGCGAATAAGAAAGCAACCAACTGGTTTTTCGGAAAGTAATCGCTCAGCTTCTCTGAAGAAAGAAATTTAAAATCAAATAACACCATCGGAGGAAACCAATTGGAAAGTTGAACGAGGTGGTGGTTGTACATGGCATGCTGATGGACAAAAAAGATTAATATGATTATATGACCAACAAACATTTAAAAATGATGCAGGAAAAGAGATGGATGAATTTCCCGTATTGCTATGATGTGAATTATTAACAAACCTTCGAGGAATTAACCCATGAAACCAAACAGCAGGACTTCCACTTGAACCATCAACAACACCTTTTGGAATCTGTGTTTCCTGGAACCACTTTGCAGCTCTGATCAGAGAATTCATATAATTGCATTTTAAAAGTGTTTAAAAATCAGCTTATAGTGTTATTATTTTTTGAAACTTTTGCATTCTGCAAACAAACCGAAAATGGGCCAGTATTAAGCCTCGATGGTAACACCTCATTGCATGAGATTAGAAATATCTGGACCGTTGTAATAAAAAAATTACTTCATTGAGATTAATAGTTAATGCAGACAACAACAATAACAATTAAAATAAAGAATAAAAAGAAGGAAGAGAGGTCCCTGTGCATTAGGGCTACTAATTTAAAATTAATCTAGGAAAGGACACCATTCAAATTAACAAAAAGAAAAAAAAAAGAAAGTCAAACATATAATGTCTGAAATCAGTCATGGTTAGGCCATTTTAAAAAACAAACATCTCAACTCACGCTTTCTTCGTTCCAATTCTTCCAAACTTTTTTTCATCATATTTTGGAATCGGTTTAAATGCATCTTCTTCTACTTCAAAATCATCCACAAGTTCAGTTTCCTCTTCAACAATTTCTTCTGATTTCTTTCTTCCAAACCGAATCTCTATTTTCTCCTTGTGATCAACCATGTTCGAAGGTGGAGGTGGAAAATCAAAATTATCCAAAGGTTGGAATGATGATGGAGGGGGCATGCTTTCTGCAACAAAGAAAACGAAAGATCACATGCCACATCTAATTCAAATCATCTTGCAAATGTAAACCATACGATACGTCTTACAACTAACAGATACCACCATAATGCAATAAACATTCAACCATGAAGACTTACTGACGTGAATTCGCTCAAGGGCTGATTCCTTATGCAACATCAAACTCCCATTTCTTTCGATATGCGAAATAAAATGGCTGATATTTTGTGCCTCTTTTTCGGCGATAATTTGAATCTTTCTAATTCTTCTCCTGTCGAGAAAGCCTCGTACGCCTAAGGTCAAAGAATAATGCTAATAGTGAATAAAAAAAGTTAATGTGTTTATTAATGTTTATCATTAATTAATTAATGTATTTATAAAACGAATGATACGTTAATTGTCTTTTGCAGATGAAACAAGAAGAAATGCCCATAAAAAGGAAGTGTAAATAAAGGAACAAATGAATCAACAAAATATAGGAGACTTTAATGAAATGTTCATATTTCTGAAAAGGACTGACTTGATTTAAACAATACCTTTTTGAATGTTGATGGCACATATGTCTAATTTGTGAATGTATTCTGCAAGCAAGTCCAAATGCCAATACTTTAAGAATACTTTGGAATGCCTTTAACAAAATTAATAGTAGAACTTGAAATGGAAGAATGAAAGATATTGAACAGATTTAATCAATAAGATTAACAAATTTTAAGACAGAAAGGATTGACAACATAAAACAACATCAAAAAATATGCATTAAAACCATACCCAATTTTCCATTGCTTCATTTTAGCAGTGTGCAAAATCCAAGCACATGATTGCGAGGTTGGTGGTAAACTCAGATCGAGGGAAATGCATTTGTACCTGAGAAGGGAGCAATGGTTCTTATCAGTCTTGGTTGAAAGTAAAGAAGTCCATTTAAGGAAATATAAATTCCTTTTATGGAAATCGAAGGGCTATTTTCAGACAATACGATTTCCTTTTTTGGAATGGACTCCTTTTTAGGTAATATGCTTCTGCATTTGGAATATTTTAATGAAAACAGATGGGCCTAAAGCCAGGCATTTTCTATGACAAATAGTTAAAGAATTAGATAAAAATTAACTATATAAACCGCTCACCTGTTTACAAACTCTTCAAATGTGAGTCTCACTGAATAACCTTCTCTACGAATTTTTGTCGTTTCAAGAATACCCGTGTAATTCAGCTGCAAATTAAAAGGAAATTAATAAAATGATAAATCGATTCCACGTTTGAAAGTTTCGTTTGAATAATTGGTGCAAAATCTTCTCATGATTTTCAATAAAGAAATGAAAAATGCAGTTTATCGTAAAAGAATTATCATTTGAAGATTAATCTACAAAGTTACCTGTCTTTTCACATAATCAAAATCAAATTTGTCAGGAACCTAAAAACAAAGCATTTTAATTACCAAACTACAATCATTTCAGCAAAACTAAGAACCAAAGCATACTTTCAACTTTTTTTCATCATTTACAAAAATTTTGAATTCGTGTTATTTATTTGTAAAGTTGATTGTTTATTTGCAAATTTATTTTAACTATGTTTTTGTTTTCTACATTGGTCTTTTCTACATTTGTTCCGCAAATCAAAACAACGTTTTCATATAGCAGAGTTTATCAAGTGCAAATGTTTTAGTTAGTAAAAGAAATTAAACGATAAAAATAAATAATAATACTTTTTCTGTGTTTGGTTTTATGCATCGAATGAAATGCGGGGCTGCACCATTCAGTTTCTCCATCAATAAAGTCAATGAATTCTAGAAAACATTCAAGAAGCTACAGTTGCAATATGTCATCTAGCTATTTTAAAATGGAGAACGATTCACATAAATGATATGATTGAAAACCAAAAAGCCCAGAAATCTAAATTCAAATATGGTATTGTTAACGAACCTGTTCTCACTCGATAGTAAACAACACAAATATCTGGTAACTCACATGTTTACAAAACAATAAAACAACAGGAATCGCTTACACTCCTTGTAATCCAAAAGTTTAAGGGAGAAAAGTATAAAAACAAGACAGATTATTATTAGCAGACAAGAAATAACCTTGAATTGTGTTCCAACAGTAACTGCTTTTTTATTTGCCATAAACTTTTGCCTTGATCCACTTAGTTTCTACAAAATTAAACCAGGTATCGTAATCGTATAAATGTATATAACTCTTTCTGATCCACCAAACAAATGGTATAAATTGTGAAATACTGATGATAAAATTTAATGTCACCTTTGGCTTTACATCCCCTTTTCCCTTGATAGTGTATCTGCCTTGAAGAGCAAGAGTGCCAGTTCTCGTGATGGTTGCTGCAATAATCAAAAAAATTTCCAGCAACGAAATGAGAAGCTATCTGTGTGTAATTACAACACAATGATTCAGTTTTAAACATTTATAGAAAACATTTCGGCAACGACTTGAGCTGTTTTTTTTCAATTATAAATTGCGACATAATGATGCAAAATGAACGACAAGTGAAAAATGGGAGAAATATGATAGAATTTGTATCACAAGCAAAAGAAAACATAATGCACTGTTGACAGTAAAATACAGCGAGTAATGAAAGCTCGGTAGTCTATTTTAGTGACGATAGAATTGGGATCATTGTCTACATTATCGAAAGGAAGTCAGCACATTAAACAGAAAGTTATGACGAACGGTAAAAGCAAATCTAAAATTGTAGTCTGGTAAAATTGTTGGACAAATTAACAAACTACAAACCTGAGAAAATTTGAGAAATAAGTTTATTATCACTGTGTTGCAGAATCTGCACCATTCCAGGGGGAATTGTGTCTCTATTCTTCTCAAGAAATCCTTGAGTATCATATTGAACCTAAACAATTTAATGAGAATTATTAAAAAAGGGAGCGCAAATGGTTACATTTATTTTACAAATTACACAGTGCGATGATTTAACGAAGTATTTCACAGCATAAAAAATATTCAATAGAAATGAAAAAGGATATGATCAAAGTACGCTGTTTAATTTCTTTGTTGAAAAGACATTTAAATGGTTTTCAGAGGAAATATAATTATTCAGGTAAACAAAAGGTGGTGAAACAATTAAATCAAAACATCATTCAATGTCTATAAATTCAAGTTTGTCTCCCTTTTCTATAAAATACTGAGTAACAAAATAATTATCATTTATTTTATCCAACCACTTACTTTGATAAAAATGATTAATGATTTATAAACAACGAAAAAGTTAACCATATAATAACCTTTCCTGCATAATGATTGATACAAAATGACAAACTTGTGTCACTCTTGGGGCCTTGGAACACTTGTTTGACACCTCTGAAATTTTGAGCAAGTTTCTGAGTAAGGCTGAGATTGGTACTCTAAAAAATCAAATGTAAATTCAAATAACTAACCCAAAGAATGAAATGGAAGAATTTTTTAATAATTGTGTTTTTGATTCACATCATTTTTAAAAGTAAACTTCAACACCAAAAAGCATCGTTAGTCTTGAATCAAATAATTCTTATTCTTTTTCTAAGCAAAACAACAATGAAAAAAGTGTAATATTATAGTTCATATGAAATATAGTTTGGAACTCCAATATTCTGTTTACCTGAGGGAAATGACTTTCTTCGTCTAAAACCGAAAGGAATCCGACTGGTTTTCCAAAGAAAAAGTCCTATTTTAAAGAAAAACGGTTAATGTGCGAAATCATTAAATTTCTTTATAAAAAAAGTATTATTTATTTAGCTGAAGTTAAAGAAAAGGGAAATTGTGAATAAAGGAGAAAAAACAATAGGAAATAACATAATGATTAAGCTATGATTTCAATATGTTTATCATTATAGTTCTTATTTATCTGAGATTTAGGACTATTTTCATAAATTTTTGGATTCGCATCACAATTTAAACAAAACTTATCAATTTTGCAACTTTTTTTGTCTTTGAAAAGCAATGAAATTAAACCACGAATTTTAACAGCTGAAATTAATTTTCAAACAGAACAGCATAAACACAATTTAACAATTTTACGAGCGTAAAAATTTTCAGGTTTAGAATCAAATAGAAGTTTTACATACAAGAGCAGGCTTGTTATCAGAAAATTTGATATCACTCCAATCAATACCCTCTCTATGGTATTCATCTTGTTCCCATTTAAAAATATGCTGAAATAAATTGAATTTCGACAATTAAAAATTGCTGCAATCACATGCGTTTGCAAAGTTTAGAACTTTGATGTTTATTAGCAACAGAATCATTTTTAGTAACATTTAAAAGCTTAAAAGTGCGTTGGGCAGTTCTCATTATCGAACAATTCAAAACCTCAAGCTAGACTTTTTTATCTTTTTATTCGAAGGTTTGTTTCATATTTACAAAACATTATACATTTGTTTGCATTAAAATGAATTTGAAATAGATGAACAGAAAGACGAAGAATTCCAAAACCTGGTTGAAGAAGAATTGAAGTTGTTCATTCGCCATGTTTATGCAAATTTGCTCGAAAGAATTTTCATCAAAGTTTTCAAAACCAAAAATATCCAGAAGACCTAAAACGAAGCCATACCTGACATAATTAGCGTGCCAATGGGCAATTATACATAAAATAGTAATTTCATACTAAGTTAAGGGCTCGACACTAAACGAACAACAAAAATAAGAAAGGTGTAACAGAAGATCATGTCTTAAACGAATTTATCAACGCTTAAGCTTAGAAGATATTTATTGTTTTAACTCAATTATGATTAAGGTTGAGGTACAAACCAATTTCATTCGCATCTGCAAGACTGGAAGAAAATTCGGGAGCGACCAAGCGATTGGTTTTATTGACAATCCAACTAAAAAGTCGTCCATATAAAGCCTTCGCCATTGCATCACGGCAATCTAAGGAGCAAGTGCCAGCATGATCAAGGAAAAATCGAACATAAAAATTAACAAATGTTATTATATATGCTTACATTTCTTTTCGTTTGTCAACTGTAAAGGAATTTGCTCATAATATAATGCGTACAACCAATGATTGTAAATCATAGAAACTCCTTTAATATAAGGGATGTATGATTGAAACATGATTATTGTAATTACAGTTTCAAATTAATTAGAAGCATACCTTGTGATTGCAATCTGTTGTATCTTCTTTTAATATGACTTCCTCTTGTAACAGTGACAAAACTTGTCAGTACGTCAGACAGTTTCAATGAATCTAGGCCTAGAAGCAACTAGAAATCAAAACATTTAATAAATATTTAGCTTAGAAAAAAACAATAAATTGATTACTAAAAACCGTTTGTTTGTGTTGGATTAAATGCTCTGATTATGGCTTGTTTTAGAGGATTTGATTTCCATCTACTTACCTGAAGTGTTCAAAACTTTTGTGGAAACTCTGAACAACTATTCTGTGTTATGAATACAAACAAGCAATGATGACTTACTGAGGCTGATAACAATGCTTTGTTTTCCTTGACACATGCAAAATCATTTTCATCCAACATAATCTCAATGTTTCCAAGGTGCAAAATGCCAGCCAGAATCTTATGCATATCATGCTGCTCCTAGAAATAAAAGATGAATGCTATTTCAATGTGAATGTTTGATTTTTTTGTGAATGTGGAGTAACCTGCTCATTCAATTTGAAAACTGGTTTAATATACAAAATAACTCATACATACTTCTTCTAGGAATCCCACAATGTCCATAGCATTGCAAACATTGTCATATTCTTTTTGCATGGCGATAAAATTTTTTGACATTGATTGTATTCCATTTTTGATGTACCTAAGGTAGAAAATATTAAATAAAGAAGAAACAAAAATGCAATAAAATTAGTCATCTTAGACATCAAAAAAATGTGACAAACAATTATCTAAATTTATCTTGGAAGGTACAAACCTAAATGAACTTGATTTCTCCAAACAAAACTCATTTAATTTCTCCTTTGGCAAGCCAGCAAAAATGTAGTAAAATATGTGGAAGTTCTGCTCTCCAAAATGCTGATGAACAACTCTTGACTTTTCCAGCAAATACTCTGAAATTTTGGCACCATCAACTGCAAAGAAAAATCCACTGGAATAAAATTGTGAATAATCTTATTTCTTTTTGTTGCAAATGGGGTAAATTAGTTTTTATTTTAACTATTTGAATTAGAAACCCAACTTTAAATAAATCAATGATAATAACTAGATAGTAATTATCATTAGTTGTAGTCAAATGATGAATCATAAAAATTCAAATAAATTACTGAAGATGTAGTTTACCTTTCTTCTCCTTGAATTTTAGTTGAATGTATTTTCCAAATCTGCTTGAATTATTATTCATGACAGTTTTTGCATTTCCAAAGGCTTCTAATAATGGATTTACCTGTCAAGTAATTTAGAAAAAAAATTTTGAAGCTTAATTTGTGACAGGTGATAACATGAGCTGCATCTGACAAAATATTTGTACAGAAAGTGGCAATGAATTCTTATTTATTTTGATCTATAATAAAAGTACATTACTGAAGACTTGTTTCCGAGAATTTTGTAATTAAAGTATTTTGACAATTATAGTTTTTAAGCTTAATAATAATTTGTTTTTGACTTACAAGCAAGATTTGTTGATCAAGTTCAGATGACCCAGTAGACAAATCAATCAATTGTCTTATCATCAATTTGCATGTCTCTGTCTTGCCAGCACCGCTCTCACCACTTTAAGAAACAGAAACTCGTGAATACCTTTTCAGGAAAGTGTTAAACAGCTATTGAGCATATAATGCTGATAAAAAATTGTTACTTCTAGTAAAAACTATGAATCAATGCTCATTGTTGAACTTCTAATCATTAATCAGAGGCAAACATGTATGTTGCAAACAATATCTTCTTTAAGTATAATTAAGACAATCTCAGTGATATCTAAATTTCAAAATACTTAATCATGCCTTCCAGCTGAATGATAGAAAAAACACTAATTATGAAAAATATTCTTTAATCAATAAAGGATGAATAGAAAGAAGAGTAGTAAACAGAAAGTAACTTAGCATTCTTGATCTTTGTAAAATTGTCAATAAAATACCTGATAACACAGCATTGATTTTCTGGGGCTTTGCTTCCCAATCCAAGCAAATCTTGGTAAGCCTTGTCAACAACAGCAAAGACATGGGGAGGATTCGTTCCTTGTTGTGCAAATTTATACAAATTTGAATACTATAAATAAATTAAAAATATAAAAGTAGCTCCTTGAAGATATTGCTGGGAGGTTTTGAAATCTAAAACTTTATAACTTACCAAATGATAGCTGTAAAAATTTGCTTCAAATTCTAAAGTAATATAAACATATTTGCAATATACCTGTTTTGAATAAATTGGTAATGGCTTGAATGGATTGACAGCAATTAAAATATCCCCAACATATGTCTGAAATAAATACATAACTGGGTATAATGAAGATGAAAAGAAGCAGTTGAAACTGAATCATACACATCAAATGTACGCCCAAATTATGGGCAGTTTGTGCGGGTCCAAAATGTAAATACCTTTCAGTATGCAGGTTAGAATGTGCATTATGTTGACATAACAAAGTATTATATGGACGGAAAGGAAGGGGGGGGGGGGAAACAGAGAATTTAAAATGTTGACTCTGTTTGCAAAGAATATAAGCTTACATAGATGGTTTCATGTGCATATCGTTTATTCAACCGATCGAGTATCAACTGCTCATCAAGTTCAGATAATTTTGCGAGATCATTGCCTTCATTGTCCGCCATTTTATAAACAATAAAACAATGTTAACGTTTCCAATTGAAGTGAATGACCTTCGCAGAGGCTTGCATGTGACAGTTTGGTGTTTTCAGTACAATAGAGTTTCAACATAATCAACCCCAAACAATGCGATATAATATATTTAATTTTAAAAATATTAAATCGGTTGATCTCAATAGATAAAACATAAAGAAATCACAAGCTCCACAAGGAAGTCCAAAGGAGGCAGTTTATAAATAGCAGAAATCAATTTAGATAGAAGATGTGTAAGAATAACAAACAAAGCGAAAGTGAATGCATTTAAAAAACTCACAGCGCAGCACAAATTCCCAAATAGTTTTTAGATTTTGTCTCATTATGCCTGCCTCCTCTTCTACAATGTCCCCTCGACGCTGCGCAGGCGTTGTTAGTTGGGTGTGCAAGTTTGGTATTTGGATGATGATGCAAATTTGTAAAGGAATTTGCAAACTGGGCAAGATTTAATGTTTACATAGCGTATAAGGAATTGAAATGCTTTGCATAGCAATATTTAACATTCGTTGACAATAAGAGAATCATTGATATTAAGGTTAATTTGAAAAGCGCGCTGCAAAAGCAGTTCAATAAAGAGAAGTGAAGAGGGCCTAACTTTTGCAACCAGAACTTTACCTTGTTTGTTAAGTCCTGGAAAACGCATAGTGGAACAAACTTCATCGGGATGAACTTGCTTTTATTGTAACTGAGAGTTATTGAGAACTGGAATGTCGACATCAAATGCTTACCCGATTGCAGGGTACAATTCAAATGTAAGTTAAAACTATTCTATTGCAACTTACAACACAATAGGTGTAATAAAATGGTTGCAAAAAAGACCTGTTACTAATTGTAAAATGATGGGCGGTTGCTCAAATTTCCATCGACTGTTATAGATCTTGCCATAAATTATTTAGGGGTCCAAACGTCCCCTATAATAAGACAAAAGTTGATCTGTCAAGTAAATTAAAAGCACTTATACAAATGAAGTGCAGGGTAAAGTTGTATTAAACAATTAAATTTTTTCTCAAAATGCTTTTTTAAACTTTTATTGTGAATAGTTCTTTGCCTTTGACTCTGAGCAATTATTTTAAAACAAAAGGCCTATTGTTTTAAATTGTTTCTGACATATTTTCATGTCAGAAATTATGCTAATGTGGTTTGTTTGATGTGTCTAAATCTGATCCACTGAACCATTGAAGTATCCTCATCTACCATTTAACATTTACAGTTTCATGGTATACCTTTCAATTGCAAACAATGCAACCTGGATACATTCTGTAATAAGAAGTAAAACCATAAATGTACTTGATTTCCATGACATTTCTCAAAATGGCTTGCAAGTCAATGCTCTTCACACATCGTATTCAACTGCATCTTTTCATGCAAACTTTGAATTTTGTCCTTTTTCAGGTTAGTGGTACATCTTTGCTTAGAGTTTCAATCATTTCTGGCTTGAATTTAGCAAAAAAAGATATATTTGGGCTAAGGTAAGCATTAAATTATATGTCATTTTGCATGTCATTGGAAGTAGGTCTCCAAAAAATAGTATATAAGACCTAATGTGATAAAGATGAAGTTACTAATATGTTCATCTGTAATTTATTCCTCCTTAAATTTTATGGGAAAGGAAAATGAAAACTTTTAAAAGATGATATTGCTATTTTGTTCTTACATTGTATTGATTTCTGAGATTGACTGACTGTCCCTAACATATCAACCTTTTCTGTCCAAAAGTGATCCATATTGCATTGTGAAGCTTTATGAAGACAACCGAGAAGATATTATTGCCCAGTCGCAAACACATACCACAAAAAAGGTATTGCATCTCATATCTAATAACCATTTGTCATAATACTTTTTGCAAAATTCAATAAACCACTGCTCTAAGAATGGCAAAATAATCAAAAAGACATCCCTTGTCTTTTTACTTATTAACAAATTACAAACTACTTTACCTAACTTTGAGAGTTTGAAAGTTGTCTTATTTGAAACATTTTATATCTGTTCCCTCTATTGCAGACACTAAATCCAAAATGGAATGTTACTATGATGTTCAGGGTGAGTTAGATATTTATGTTTCTAATTGTGAAGATGCAACAAATCTTTCAAGTTTTGCCCAAAGTTTTGCTGATATTGTCCATATGTTTCTTATTTTCTATTTATTTATTTATTTATTTTCTATCTATTTTCTATCATTAATTTAAACAGGTTAAGAAAGAAACATCACATCTCCTGTTTGAAATTTATGATGAGAACAGATTGGTAAGGAACAGTCTTGTTTTATCTTTTCAAACTAAAAGTCTGATCTACGTTCAGTAGGCCATGTACTATAAAACGCAGAACATGAAACCTTTCATTTGTATTTTGTATAATTCAACTCAAATAATTATGGTTTAATATGTTTTACAAAAACCAAATTATGGTTTATATTTGTCAGATATTAATTATTCATCCCTTTGCTAACATGTCTATATAATCTTTACAGTGAGTGAATTCAAAACTAATGAATGAATTCATTCGCAATGTTTTATTCCCACCCTCAGAATAATGTACGTATATAACTATGGAAAAACGCTACAAGCTGTAAGGCTTGATGTTTTGGAGATAATTTTTTGTTCAAATTGATTATTTACTAAGCTGAAAGAAAAAGTTTACAATTTCATTTTAAGAGAAATTAATCACATTTTTATAATTTTTAAAATGTTGTTTATATTCAAAGAGTAACAGATGCAAATATGATCACCTTGTCATTTATTTACAAAATATTTCACTGGTAGATGTAATAATACCCAAATAATTATCATGATATTATGATACTTATGATCAGCTAAAATAATTTTAGAATTAACTCTTTTTTAGACCCGTGATGATTTTCTTGGTGAAGTTGATGTCCCATTAAATGCCATTCCAGTAAGTTTTGTTCTGCAGTCATCAATATTTCATTTCTTATGTATTCAGTTCGGTAAAGCAATGAGTATGTCATTTGCTTATATTTATTTATTACTCTTAAAAGCAATCTGAAATTCCATTTTAATAGAAAATATTGGAAAGAAGTGTTTTATGTAGTTTTTAAATTTCCATTTCAGACTGAATCCTCAAATCTTGAAGTTCCGTATAAGGAGTATTTGTTGCAACGACGAAGGTAAAATCGCAATACTGCTGATTGGTTAATAGACTGATCAACATTGATCTGTCCCCATTAGTCATTATTATGGAGAAAACGTGCGATAAAAACTAGCTGACTTAAATCAATCAGTCAATCAATCAATCAATCAATCAATCAATCAATCAATCAATCAATCAATCAATCATGCAAAAAGCCATGATATCTAATTATGATAAAAATCCAATTGACATTGTTGCCTGTATCTTTTTTCCTCTTCCTAATTTGCCTCTGTTTCCCTCCTCAGTCGCCGTTCACATGTACGAGGACATTTACGATTAAGATTGGCTTATATCCGAACTCAAGATGAGAGTCCAACTCCATCATGTCAGTTTTTTTTAATTTGATTTAAATGTCTAAAGCAATGTTCTTAATATGTATGATATTAAGAAAACAGCTTCTTAATCCTTTAAGAAACTCTTCTCATCTCATGTTCCTTCCTTTTATTTCTTAAAAAGCAAAAAGATACTAAATCTTATCCTTTCTCATATTTACATTTATATCAATTGTTGTTTGCTAAAGCTGAAATTAGTTTTCAAGTCATCTGTGGTCTTATTTGACAAATAAAAATGGACTAAAACCGAGAATTTTGTTATTGCATTGTTAAGTTTTAAAACTTCCAGTTTCTTCCACAATCGTATATATTAATCACTGATAATATTTCATATGTAATACTAGTGAAAATGAGTTTATGAATGATTATATATTTGGTTTTCAGCAGATTCAGATGATTTTGTTCAGGTTGCTACTTCAACAACTGAGCAAGTTTCAGAGGTAACTAAACTAACATTCACATCAACTGCAATTATATTTACGTGTTTTTACAGACATCAAGATACTTTTTGCCTCGTATTTAATTGGTTAACATTATCAGAATACATTACTAGAACAGAGCTGAACTAACGATGAATAAGTGATTTCAGAGATCTACAAAAGACTTGTTCATCAAATCTTTTGCAATCTATTGAATATTTTGTCGCCAATTCATTTCTTTACAATAGCTAATTCCAAATTGTTTTGAATGCTTGCTTCCTGTAGCCTGGTTGGGAATCAATAAATTTAAGCGATGCTCCTACGAGAGACATACCGGCTTTTGCCAGGGAACTTTCCACAAATGAAAACGATGAGCCACTTCCTCGCAACTGGGAGGAAAGACAGGTTAGTCCAAATAACCACTAACTGTTGGAAATGCAAAGTTTTGGAAGTTTGAAGTTGAAAAAAGCAAGAAGTGGCAGTAGATGCATAGTTTAGTATCTAAAAAGTAGTCTCTTTGTAAATGAAAATTGTAAATTCTTCGTGAAAATCAATTGAAACACAAAAAAACCTTTATTGTAACTCACCATTGTCAAATTTTCTTGATCTTTGACATCAAACGGTATTGCGCGGTAGGTATCTGATTTATCTTAAATGTCCGTGAATCACTTTTGCCGAATCAAACTTTTGGTGAAGCAAGTTCCATCTTAACCTAATGAGTTGTTAATTTTGTTGCTGGTTTGTTTTTCTTTTAGGATAATAACGGTCGAACATTTTATATGAATCATGCAACCCGTGAAACAACCTGGGTGCGACCGAGATCAGCTCAGTGAGTTTCGCTTTTGCAGTTTTAACATCCGCTAATGCAAGGACGGTCATTGTCAATGCCATCTCATGTCATTTCATGTATCATGTTGAATGTGACAAAGCTATGTGCTTTTTGGTTCTATTCGGTTCGTTGTAAGCATCCTAGACCAAGAGGAATGCAATACAATTGTAAGGTTTTTTATGTCACATCACAACTGATATGAAACAATTGATGCACAAGACATAAAATCCATTTCAACGAACAAACTCATCAAAACAAAGTAATCATTATATATTGGAAATTTTTAAGCCACTAAAAGGAGACAGTGTTGTCCATGAACGAATCACAGTCAGTCCAGGCTGACAAAATTAAGCTAAAAAACAAAAGCTGCTGATCATAACACCATTAAAAGTAAAAGTAAAATCATTTGTTTGAAGGACTATTCTTTTAAAATGCACAGTTCTTATCATTAACTTCAAAGGAGTTAATTAAACTGAGTACTCAGTGTTTTTGCATTTTCGATATCAAACGAGAATTAATTCTACGATTTTTTTATCGTTCGTCTGACAGAAATCAGCCAAGCGAACAACAGCGAGAACTCGCAAGAAGAATGGAAAGAAATTTTAGCATAAGGAGACATATTAGCGTGGAAAATGATATGCAGGTGGGTTATACAATAAACATTTTATGGCCATAGAAAAGATGATGAAGATAATGACTTTTTTGTTTATAAATATGAGGTACATTAAAGCGTTAAAGATCATTACCTTCGTATTAGTTTCAGGTGGTTATATATAAGTTTATCTGAAATACACCGTTAAATGATGATTATTTTGGTTATAGTGTCATTTCCCTTAATGAGAAATCTAGAAATGTTTGATGCCTGGGTAATGTGAGTCAATTAGATGTCCAACAAGTTTTATTTGAAATCTAACAATTGCTTTTTTAAACCAAGTGATCTCAATTTGTCATTGGCACAGTAATTGCTCTTCTGTCGATTAACAAACTGATGAGAGCGTTTGATTGCGATAAATTTTTCATTTCCTCTACACTCCATAATCTTCTACTATAAACCTATATTTCTCAACGATTCACAACAGTTCGACTATTTTTTAGCGTTTTTTATTTGTCTTTCTTTTACATTTTTCTTTCCATTTTCATATTTATTTTCTTATCTTTATTTGCTTCATTTAATCTACTAAAAATATCTACATCTCCTAGTCCTGATTCTTACTAATTTTTCCTAGTTTTTCTATTTATTTTTCTCTTTGTTTATTCTTAATAATTTTAAATTCATTTCTATCAATTTCAGAATGTTCAAAGTAACCCAGATACCAATCCACGAATCCAACACATTTCGGTAAAGCAATCCATTTATTCACTGCTTTTGTTTGTATTGCAAATGTTTTACACCCTCACCATATTACTCCACGGCTGCATTTTTAATGTCTTAGAAGTAACTACGGAATTAACTACGTCTTTTGTTATCATTTCTAATTCCTTCAAAGCTGTTTACAACTTGAGATTATCTTTGCATTTAGGATCAATCTCGAAAGTTCTTCCTTCTTAATCAACCCCCACTGACTCACTCTTTCCTTTTTACTCGTATTTTATCAATAAATGTGATTTGTTACTGTTACCATGGTATCAATGATGGTATTTGTTCTAAATTCGAAGGTTGAAGAAGCTCAACAGCATGATAGGCTAACACGTGCTCCATCACCATTACCTGCTGGTTGGGAAGAACGAAATGTGAGTGTCACACGAAAATGCTTCACAATTGTTGATACCACAATGGAGAATAATGTCGACATGTTTGCTTATGTCAGATACTGACAGACCGATTGATTGATTGATTGATCAATTGATCGATTGATTGATTGATTGATTGCTTGACTGATTGATTGATTGATTGATTGCCTGGTTGATCGATCGATCAATCGATTGATTGGTTGGTTAGTTGATTGATTGAATGATTGATCGATCGATTGATTGATTGATCTTTTTGATGATTGATTCATTTATTGATTGATTGATCAATTGATCAGTCGCAGCAAGCTGCTAACATGCTGCATCATTTTGTACATTTCGAATGGTTCATATCAGTTCTGACTGACTATGTTCTTTACAATAATCTTCTTAAATCCATTGCTATTGGTCTCTGCTTCATCTCTGTTTATTTATCAAATTGATAATTACATTTCAGGATGATAGTGGCAGGACTTTCTACATTGATCACAATTCTCGATCAACAACATGGGTCAGACCACGAGCGTATGTTTCTCTTTTTAATTAATGATTATTTTGATATCTTCTTCATCTCTTTTTCTATCTATTTATCTATTTCGAGCATTCATATTCACAAACAAATTCTGGGAACTTTCTTAATTTTATTTATCAACATTTTAGATCTTCATTTCAACCACCACCACCACCTGATCAAGCTGAAATCACAAGCATAACATCATCTGCGTCATCAGAAGAAGAGCAGCCACCCGAGAGCCCTGAGGGAACCCAAGAGGAGCCGATGCAATTGACGCAAGTACGTTTGCAAAAGCCATATAAAATTATTTA
Source organism: Catostylus mosaicus (assembly GCA_964019065.1). Taxonomy (NCBI): domain Eukaryota; kingdom Metazoa; phylum Cnidaria; class Scyphozoa; order Rhizostomeae; family Catostylidae; genus Catostylus; species Catostylus mosaicus. The sequence continues at coordinate 8,550,777 of OZ025194.1, read as the reverse complement.
TATGCAAGTAATACTCAAGAAATATAAGGATGGATTGGCTTGAAATATAACTGAGATAATAAAAATTGCATATGATTTTATTTATGGTACTTGATTTACTTTTTGTAATGCATTTGATTTCAACTGTTGGAAAATGGCTGACGTTTTACACCTTGAATTTATCTTTCCAGCGTATTCACCCTGATGTACCAAGCATATCCGAAATTGCTTTGCCACCTGGATGGGCAATGCAACTTGCGCCAAACAATCGTGTATTTTTTATTGATCATAACAATAGAACAACAACATGGGTAAGAAACTTAATGGTATTCCTCTCTTTGAATATTACTTCCCTCTATTTTTATGAATGATAAGCAATCAGGTATTGCTTGAATAGTCTTGGCTCTGAGCTTAACCTTGACAAACCGTTGTTTAGGAAGGCGGTGTGTCAAAAAGTCTAAGATGATAATGATATGTCTGCGCTTATCATTTTATATTATATATTAAACTAAATACTTAAATACTTTCTAGATTGACCCACGAATCAACTATCAAGCTGCTGTGAAGGATTTAGGCCCATTACCAGTACGTAGTTGTTGCTTACTTTTTGCTTTCTTTTTTCTTACTTATAGCTCACTTAATGCTCACTTAATGCCCACTTAATGCTTAAATAGTCCTGATACATTCAAGATTATGTTTACACCAGTCATTTTTCAGTTTGCATGTTTTTGCGTAAAACATTGCTTTTTATTATAATAGCGTTTACAAATGTCTTAAATTTTGAAATTGCAGCCAGGATGGGAAGAACGAATCCATCAAGATGGTCGAGTTTTCTTTATAGATCATAGTACGTTTTCCATATTCTTATTGCATCTTATTCTTATATTTTATATCTTATTGTATCTTATACCTTATATCTTATATCTAATATAATATATCTTCCGTTATCTTTTATTTACTAATTTCTTTTTTTGAAACCATACCGTTTGAATTCTAACTGGATTTTTCCCTACTTTGGATAGAAGTTAAACTGTTCCTTTCCTAATTAAACTTATTTCGCTCCAGTAAAATTCTCAAATTCTCAAAATCAATTTTCCTCACATGGATGGACCATTCTTTCAAACTTCTTAAATGACACCACCATCATTGAATTATTATCAAAACAGATGTGGAATTGTTTTCATATCAATTTGGTTTGATATGTGTGTTTGTTATTTGACAGATACCCAATCAACACAATGGGAAGATCCCAGGGTGCAGAAAATAAATGCAGCCAAAAAGTCACAAGTATGTTTGAAATATTATGATTCATACTTACACAACATTATATGACAATGCTTTTAATATGATACTTTACCTTTGGTATTTAAAGTTTTTATTTACTAAGTGAAAAGAATTGAATCAAGTAGTTGATAAATGAGAGAAAGAATAACAGAGAAATTAATGAACAGTGGAAATATGGGAATGGATGAAGAAAATAATGATGACTTGAAGGAAGAAGGTAGTCATCGATTAATTCTTATTTCTTACATATGAAATCAGTTGTACGTATTGAAGCTTTTAGTCATTAGAAATGTTCATTTTGTAGGCTGTTCCATATTCAAGAGATTATAAAAGAAAATACGATTTTTTCAGATCAAGATTGCGAAAACCGGTGAGAATTTAATTTTTGTATTTTGATTTCACTTTTGTATCTGACGTCGAGAGTTAAATAAAATTAAATCATTAATAGATTAAGACAACTGGCCTTAATCTCCAAGCAATCTTCTTTTTACAATTCAATTTCTTCCATTTTAAGCTTAGAATCGAAGAATGCAATAGAGGATTGACATGCTAAATTGATTTTGCAACGTTGTTGCATCTTCCAACATCTCCATTGATTTACAATTCTTTGTTATTTTCGTAAGGAACACGTTCCAAATAAATACGAGATTCGAATCCGAAGAAACTCAATTCTTGAAGATTCATATCGAGCTATATTTCTGACTGTTACAAACACTGACCTTCTTAAAACAAAATTATGGATTGTTTTTGATGGTGAAGTTGGCCTTGATTATGGTGGTGTGTCAAGGTATGATTCTCGTTCTAAGTTTTTCTAAATCTCAATAAAACTTTGATTTCTGGGACATTTTTTATTCCTTTAAGACATCTGGAAGCATTCAAATGAGCAGGTTGTACTGAATGGCTGTCTTTTGATTGATAAAGATATTGATAAAGAATTTGAAAAGAAAACTTTAGTTGTTTTTTTAAGATTCTAGAGGTTATTCCAGTTCCTGAACTGCCTAATTTATCTCGTTTCAGGGAATGGTTCTATCTTTTATCAAAAGAAATTTTCAATCCATATTATGGTCTATTCGAATACTCTGCCACGTGAGTAGCAGCCTTCCATTTTCTTCTTTATCTTCATTGTTGATCGGTGCCTGCTCCAGAAATATTATGCTTCTATGGCTGGCAAGATTGATGAAGGCTGCTGAAAACAACATTGATGTTAATGCAACCGCCAGATAACTTTGTTAATAAGGCGAAGAGTACAACTTTATGATACATTTTTTGACCTAATTAATCAGCTTTTATTCATATTGTGTTTGGGTTAATGAAATGTATGAGTTAACATTTTCTTTTTTCCCTAGGGATAATTACACCCTTCAGGTCAACCCCAATTCAGGGCTTTGCAATGATGATCATCTTTCATATTTCAAATTCATCGGCAGAGTTGCTGGAATGGCAGTTTATCATGGGAAACTGTTGGATGGTGTGTTATTTGTAAATCCATCTTTGCCTCTTTGTTACTAAATATCCTTTTTATTTATTTTTTATCCATTCTATTTGCCTATCACTGAAACATACCAGCAAATGGCAGTTCTGTTGACGGTGGAAATTTTGTAAATCATTCCATTGCAACAATAAGACTTCTCTTTTACTACATTTTTTGTGGCACAAGTTATGCCTGGTACGCACTTCCCCTTTACTGTTTGCAATATTTTCCAATCAATTATACAATGATAATTACTTTAAATCAGGGTCTCCTTCGTTTATTTCAGCTTTCTTCATTCGACCGTTCTACAAGATGATGTTAGGAAAGAAGATTGCTCTCTCTGACATGGAAAGCGTTGTATGTATCCAAGATTTTTTCGGTCAATTCCTTTTAATTCGAATTCCTAGGGCGTCGTAAAAATCTTCGAAAACCGAAAGTTCGAATTATAATGGTTCGAATTACGAAAATTTGATTGGTTTTTGAAGGTTGTTATGACTAGGGAAGGATCTGAATGTTTTGTTGGACCTGGTAAAAGTCGAATTCAATGTTGACGAATTAAACAAGTTGACTTGTCTGTTTGATAAAAATTATTCAGTTTTTACCAATTTATAACTTTCTTTTGTTGCGGTTGATGATTGTTCTTTTTTAAAACGAGGCGTCCCAGATGAATTTGGTTGCATCTGAACCCATATGATACAATCTTTTGAGTTAATTCAAAAACATATGCGCTCAAGATTTGACGCAATGTCAAAATGATCATCCTCACCTTTCCTATTAACAAATTAAAATTCTTTATAGGATTCTGAATACCATAACAGTTTAAAATGGCTGCAAGAAAATGACCCAGAAGATTTAGATCTTCGTTTTCAAGTGGAAGAAGAAGCATTTGGAAAAATAACAAGCCGAGAGTTGAAGAAAGATGGCGCTGAAATCAAAGTAACTAATGAAAATAAAAAGGAATATATTGAGTAAGAATTTTTCCCTTTCAATAAAACTTGATTTTTAGGAAAATTTTAGAGCTTTTTGAAACAATAAAAACATAACTGATATTTTTAGGACAAAGATTTTAACAGCATTTTTTATTTATATTTTGTCTCTAAATGTTAAAATAGAAGCCCAGAGATTATTTTACAGATTTCGTATTTCAATGTTTGTAACCCCTAACCCTTCATTCGTTTTAATCATGATTAACATTTTCTGTTTTTTTTACTCTGACATTAAATATTTCTAATTTATTGTCAATATCTCAGCAATTAGCGAGTGCAATGAACTTTTCTCTTCAATTTTGTAGTTTGGTCATTAAATGGCGTTTTGTTGATCGAATTTCAGACCAAATGGAAAAGTTTAAAGAGGTAATTTTATTTCAATTAAATGATTCAAACCTGGGATAAATTTTCCCCATAATGTTGATGATATGTTCATTCAAGATTTGTGCACACAGATCAATGAAGGTGCCTTTTGTGTCACCTTCAGCCTGAATGTTTACCATGGCAGGAAACGATTGATAATTCTTGTAATTTCAATCACTGTATTTGCATGTCTAATTCAAATGCACGTCTCAACAATTATGAACTCAATAAATTGAATTTTTTTTGTATGTGAAGGGATTCAATGAAATAATTCCGCGGGATTTGCTTCGCATTTTTGATGAAAGAGAATTAGAGGTATGAGTTCATTTCTTTTTTCAGCTCAAAAATTTCAATCATTGCATTTCATAAAGTTAAAAATGATGCTAATAATGGATTTTATAGAATAGTTAAATCTTTCAGATCTTTATTCCCCAGCATACTCTCTATAATTTTCATAATTTCAAGATGGAAGTCTCAAATGAAACTTTTTAAATCTCAGTCATCATAATTTGTGTATAAAATCGATCTTTACTCTTTTTCAGTATCTTCTTTGCGGTTTGGGGGAAATTGACGAAGATGATTGGAGAAAACATACGAATTACAGAAGTGGTTACCATGACAAACATTACGTCATTCAATGGTTTTGGAAGGTATTTCACTCATTACGAAGTTTATTTGTTTTTGGTTTTGACAATTTTATGGTTCTATGTCCTGAAGGAACAGAAAACGTTCTTGACTTTTGAAATTTCATTTTTGAATTGGTTTCATTACTTTTTCATCTTTCTCAGGCTGTTTGTACATTTGATAATGAAATGAAGGCAAGACTTCTCCAGTTTGTAACTGGAACTTCGCGTGTACCAATGAATGGATTTACTGAACTGTACGGGAGTAATGGACCACAAAGGTTCACAATTGAAAGATGGGGTGACACACATTCTCTACCAAGGGCACATACTTGGTGCGTATTTTCATTTTTGCCATTTCCCACTTCATGAAAAGTTGAGTTTAAATTGATGTTCTTTCGTAGTAAACGTTTTTCAAATGGTTTATGTATCTGAATTTTTCAAATGAATTCAAATGAATTTTAAATCTAACATCTTGTTTAACGTTGTAACATGTACGAAATGTTTTAATGTACAAAAATTCGTCATTTCAGCTTCAACCGATTGGATTTGCCTCCATACACAAGTTATCACGAACTAAGAGAAAAGCTGCGATTAGCAGTTGAGAACACTGAAGGTTTTGAAGGCGTTGATTAAATAAGAAATCAAAACAACTTCATTTTGTATATGCAGCCCATGATTATTAAGTATCAAATTATATTTTTCCACCCTTGCTGTTATGTCTGCCCGTCATGCTTTGAACAAACGATGGGAGAACGCAGAACCATAGCTCTGGTGCTATCGCTGTGAGTTTAAAAACAATGTTATGTTGCTGGAAGATTGAGGAGTAAAATTGGATTTTGGCATGAAAAGACCAGCAGCAATTTAGTACCATACGAAAAGAAAGTGTTAGTTGTTGCACCCGCATTCTTTAAAAAGTTTTAGGATCAAAGTTGATGATATTTAATAAGTTTATTTCATACTCTTTTACTCTCAGCAGTCAAATATCTTCAATTCACTTCCATCCGATTTCTCTTGTTTTGAAATATATCATGCCAAAATATTTTTAAGACTTATCCACATTTAAGGTAGATTTCAGTTGTATGTAATTTTATAAAATGAACTGGTATTAGATATACTAGACATGGAATTATGCATGTTAAACTGGTGCTTTGTTACCCGAAATTGTCAAATGAAACGATGCAACGTTGGCAGAAATGATGAAATAATTGAGTTCTTTCATTTGATTCTTGTATAATACGCTTGGTTTATGAAACGCGAAAATAACAAGTCCTATTAATTATTCCTTATAATTTAATTCTTAATTTCATATATACCATTATTCTTAGTTAGACGTTTATTCGGGAATTCCCTTTTATAACAATCCTAGTTAATTCCACATTTAAGAATATTAGCCTCATGGATTTAACTATTTATGAATCAATCAAACTTATTCTTTAATTAAAGTTATAGTCGGCCAAATTGCTTCCATTAACTTTTGTGTTATGGGATCAAAGTTAATCAAACGATAATAATTTTTTCGATGGCGTTTAATTAGATGAATTATATAATTAGTTGATGGTTCTTAAAATTTCATCATGAATATTTATCTTTTAATTGCAATATTTTCTTAATTAATAGATCGTTCTTTGTGAATCTATCAAAGTTCACAAAATTATTGTCTACAATTGGATGTTATATCTCAAATCAAGGGAAGGAAGTTAATTTCGAAGTGATCATGACGCAGGAATTTGACACTGATCAGTTCACCCACCACACAGCTTTACGTTTAGCATCAACCCTATGATGTTAATGTCATCATTATACTTAAGGTTTGACAAACTAGGTTTTGTAACACAAGATTCGAAAAGTTTGAGATTCCATCTATCACATTTTTGAACAAAACTTGTTTTCCATTTTATGCTTACAATAAATTTCTTCTTCTGTGATAGATTTTATATTTAATACCTTGATCTATTTTTACTGTCACATGTGGGGTATTCTTTGGTGGATATAAGGAGTGGCTACCTGATTTTTCCTGATAATTGTCCCTCTGTCAAATTTTGATGGGGAAAAAGCATATGAGCATATCCCTACTTCCTGGAAAATTAACATAACAGTGCTGGCCCTTTTTGTTACAATGTTTCATGATGTTGATGGATGTTCAGAACCATTATCCCACCTTCATATCTCTTATACATAGAACAACACCCAAACCCAAGGTTAAAAGCACAGAAAATGTTGTGTGACATACAGCTAATATATACAAAAACTGAAAACTATCTAAAAACATAAAATAGTTTCTTCCCAATGTCCCTTTGGTCACACCCATGCATCAATTGCGGTGACAACTAGATGGTTAAAACGTATATTAATCATAATACCCTTGGGTGTCACCTCAAAAGTCCTTCAACCTATCTGATAACATTTCAAGATAGGTTTCTGCATTTTCTCAGCATTAACAGCCATTATCAGAGTGGTTACAAATCAACCTTCAATGTCAATTTCATGGGAATCCTTTGATTCATATTTCAATTTATCCAATGCTGACTCAATCATTGATGAGTTATTTACAAGACCTGCTTTTCCAAATAATAAATTATCTTGTGCATTTACATTTGCTCGGTCTCTGTTATCATCCATCCTTATCCTTTTTGCTGGAATTTTTCGACTCAGCTCATCTTGACTTGATCTTGGTGTTTGTGTTGCATCTTCTAACAATCCTTGTTGCAAACCAATTGCAGTCGTAGGCCCACTTGTTCCACTTTTATTATTTGAACCAACTTTCTGTTGCACTGCCTTTTGCTTCAATGCAGATCGGATTTGTGCTACAGATTTCGATTTTATGTGCGTGCTTATTTTTTCAATATCATTACCAAATCTTAAAACTGCAGCTCGTAGCATTTCAATTTCTTCTTCGCCCCATTTTCCTTCTTCTGCTGTCCCTTGGCCGGTCTGCTGATGTTGCAATTCCATTGTCATTGCGCCTAAACGGCTGAATGAAACGCCCGCTGATTCAAAGATCTCTGCTACTTTACTGGCTGAATTCATGTTTTGTCTGTTCGTTAGATGAAACTCAGTCTTTTCCTGTCGTCTACAGTTTAGGAAATGGTTTAATTCACCAAAATCTCCGTGCAAATCTTCCAAAATTTCTCTCGCAGCAACTTCGACTTTCAAGATGGCGCGCGATCAATTTTTTGATCGTTCTGTCCCGTTGCATCATGGGATATTATCCTTGCAATTGGCGGATTGGAGGACCTCTGGAGTCCATGAACTCAAACATTTCACACAATTTTTGCCAAAGTATTTAGAGTTAACATATTTTCTGCTATTCAGGATTCCCCTGTTTTTTTGCTAAGAAATTTAAATTTTTTTGAAGAGCCATTTGGTGATTTGGTGACAGCAAGAGTATCACAATTGTGGAACCTGTTGGACACCCTCCAATATTATGTTTGCAATTCATGCATAAGAAAGAAGACAAAGTGACATATATTTTTGTTAGTTTTTGTCATAAATAAAAGTTAATATTGACTCATCCAATGTCAAAAAATATTATGCCTATATTCTCAGCATAAGTATGAATTTGTCCTTTGATCTTCAAAACCAAATATCCCATAAAAACCACGATCTCTATTCTGTCTCCATTTTTGATTCAGCAACTTTGATTTTTTGTTCAAGAAGAATCTTCTGTTTTGGAGGAGCTGTTGATAAAAATAAAGGAATAATTTTAGGACTTTTGTAGTAAGAGATTAGAAATGATTCAAGGAAAAGGATAAGGTGAAACATGAGTTGCAATAAAGAAGTTACTTTATAAGACAAACCAAGAAATTGTGAGCTTACCTTGTGGAGTTTTAATCAAGTTTATATTTTTCTTCACTTCATTCTTATCTGCCTCTTTAGCTAACTCTTTGCCTGCTTTAAATCTAAAAGAAAATTTGTTTTAAAACTTTGAGATGCCATGTCATTGTAATCCATTGATCATAATCATGTCATCATCATTAATCACCATCAATCATTATCACCATCAACATTACCATAACAATCAACAACAACAGCATCATCATCATCATTAAATTCTATATACAAACCTGTTTTTGAGGTATTGTTTTTGTCTTTTTTCTTTTATTTCTTCGATCCTTTTCATGGCATGAACAGTTTTTGACCAAGTTTCTCTGTTGTATGTTACTGGTACATTTCGTCTTGTTTCAAACTCAAATGCTGGATCCACAGTAAGTTCTTTTCCAGCAGATTTCCTGAATGCTTTTGTCCATCTTACTTTTCGTGGATTTCTCTTCATTTTAAAGGCTTTATGACATTTTGATCTACAGAACTTGAAAACCTAAGAAAACAAAAAATTCATTTTCAAACAGGTCTTGCTAGGCCATTATTTGTTGCCAAAATGATATTTTGGCCCGAATATAATTTAAAGTTTCAACAGCAAAAATACGAATGAAATGTGTCCTTAATAGTAAATGATAAAGATATACCTTACTATCGTTCCTGACAAATTGTATTCCATGGCCAGGATAAACAGGAGATGAGCAAAAAAAACACTTTTCCACTCTCATGATTTAATCTTGTCGCCATTTACTCCTTGCTCGTGATGGTGAAAGAACGCACCAACTTTGATTCCCTGTGGTAAATGCTCCTTCGTTGCGCACAAGAGAATTCCTTCAGTTGAAAATGGCGGCAAAATGTGCAAAGTTGAAAAGTTGTAAGTAACTGGCAAATAGAAGCTTGTTTTTGCAACAATTTAACGTTTGATATTACAGGTACGTTCATAAATTTGTTTGCAAATGCATTGCAATTTCTCAAGCAAGCACTTAGAATTCAGGATTCGTGAGGGGAAGGCACAAACTTCTAATTGTTAACTTAGGCCCAACCACCAACAATCGTTAGAAAACGAAAACAATGGTCATAGATTTAAAGTGGATTTTATCAAAGATGAAATGATAAACAAGATATTTTTCTCTGTTGAATATTTATTTTAAATTCCAAAAGTTGATGGGATTTTTTAATTCATATAAAGTTGATAAAATGCAGATGAAAATGAAATGCAGGCTATGGGTGTGTGCTGCAGTGTGTGTGGCAAATACATCTGATCACTCTTTCCAGCTACCTATGACTATGCAATTTTATGTTTATAGCAATTTGAAATATAAATTTTATCAACTACACAGTTTCACATCATGTTTATGGACCTTAGAAGCATTGGTTATAAGTGCAGCAAATGTTTATTGTGATGCAATCAAATAGAGCACCCCCCCCCCCTGATCATCCATATTGTGTTGCACAGTTTTTTAATTTTCATTGCTTTGATTTTTAATCAGATTTCAAGAATTGAAATGGAGCAAAGATTGATGCCAGACATTTTGGACATTAGAGAAATCACATTCACTAATTTGCTACTACTTGACTTTCGTCCTGAAATTTATGAAGCGAGGCATCGCTGCCCATTTAATAGGTAATTTTTTATCAACATTTACATTTGCAAAGGATAATTCTAATCTGTTGAAACTGTAATTATTGATCATTATTATTATGCTTGTTATGACACTCTTTGCTTTCTTTCTGTGCCATGCCTATTTACATGTTTTGATATCTACATGTTTGATATTTTGTAGAGATGCTTTTGTATTTCCAAACAAGAAAGCCATGGAAGCAGTTTTTTACTTTTTATTCACAAAACTCAATTCTGATGTTGCACAGGAAGAGTTCAGGTTTGTGCATTTCTGATTAAAATTATTCAAACCTATTTATGTGAAATTAATTTAGACATTATCTCAATTTCTTAGATCAATCCCAATTACATAAATTAAACTAAATAAGAGGAAGGGTTAAGCTCTGTTTGTTTAATGGCAGTTAATGTGATTAAATCTATGTTAATATGCTTTTTTCATAGGCATTGCTGGCCAATTCACGACAAGAAACAAGAATCAGCATTTCGCAAAGTTTCAATTCAATGGCTGAACAGAATTAGTAAAGTATGTTCGTAACATGTGTCTTTTTGTTAATGAAGTGATGAATTAACTTATCTTTGTTTACTTTGGGCAGACCCCGTGTCCCTTAGACATATGAAGGAATGCAGGAAATGGCTTGACTAGTAGCCAATAATCGAATTCCTAAGGGGTGCCATGGAACTATCTGTGCTGAAATCCGATTGTTGAAACAAAAAGTCCTTTCTTAAAAACAAGGAAACTGATACCATTTTTGCACAAAGATGATGTTGCAGCTTCATAAAACAATTTTTATTTGGCTTAGCATCATAATGTTACAAAATTTATGAAAAGAAAAGTGGCATAAGGTTTGAAAAACTGAGAGTTGCTTTTTATGAACAGCATTTCTTTTTGTTTTATTCCTTTTTTCTGATAGTATACTTTTTACAGATTATGACAAACCTAGTGATGTTCATTCCTTCATATTTTTGCAGGAAGTTCATGATTCAAACATTCCAAGGGTAGTTGCTTCTGTTCTTCTTTCTCCAGGAGGTAAGCTAAACTATGATACATGTTGCACTTGATTAATTTACAACGGAAGAGTAAGATTGACAATGAACCTCATCATTTTGACACATCAGTTACAATAAGATGTGGTTCAATGTCATTCTTACCCTCCAATTTCTAATCAAGCAACAATTTCAACATGTTGTTTTTTTATTGATTTGTGTCAATATTATCTAACTTGCTGTTCGTATTAAAGATATAAAAATCGAAACTAAGTTTACAGAGAATCCTTATTGTCTGAGACTCGCAAGATGCAAACCATTTGTTAATGCGGTAAGGTGAAAGAGTTAACGTCTAGATGCAGTTTTTATGAGAAAAGTGTCAGAGATAAAATTATCATTATGGCCCTGTTTGCAAATAATTTTTTAAATAATTTATCATTTTAATCATCTTGAATTTTCTTTATCTTAGGGGACAAGTTCTACCATCTCTTGTTCAGCTTCTCTTCATTTGTTTTAAAAGAGGAAATCAAAAAAGGTTTACGTAAATGCAAGATCTTGTTGCCAAGGTCCAACAATGCGGAAGTGCTAACAACGAAAATAGCTCTTGAAACTGAAAGGTAATTTTACTAAGATGCCTTGGGAGTTTCTGCAAAAATTCAATTATTGATCTTATTGATATTTGACCACCGCTAATGCATCTGAAATACAAAATATCAAAGTCAACTTCTGGTAACAAAATTAACACCGTTACTGGACAAACATTAGCAACATTGAATTTATTGTTTATATGCTGTATGCTTGCATCCGACATACTTCTTTGGTTTGCTAGTTTTTTCTGTATCATTTTTAAACGTTTCCTCTTCTACGAGTAATCAGCAATGATTTTTTTTTTTATTTTTTAAGATTTCTACAAAATGCTCGGCTATCATCGAAAGCTCATAATGAATGGGTCCTTTTTGCAAGGTAAATTATCTTTTATCTTTTTAAAAAAATGCCCTCTTCAAAGGCATCCTCCCTCTGTTATGCTGATGCCATACTGTAAGATAGTTAGTTTGAACCAAATAAAATCTTCCTTCACTACTCTTCGCCTTATTCTCTTTACTATTCTCTTTAATATTCTCTTTAATATTATCTCTAATATTCTCCATGAACTACTAGAAACTTAAAGATTGATTGAAATTCTTAATGTCTTCGATTTGTAGTGCCTAACTACTGCAACATCAGTTAAAGCAACTCTAGAACATTATTACCTCTGGATGAGTCTTGCTTGGAATATTAACGTATTTTAGCCATGTTCTTTACCTCATTTGTTGCTAAAAGCGAACCTACCCCCAACTTAGTTTTGAAAGTAGTCTAGCATCTTTTGAACGAACCTCGAAACGTTATTAACCAATGTGTTACTGATTCAGTGAATTGACAAAAGAGAACCGAAATATTCGCAAGAAGAGACGCGAAATTGAGAAAGAAATAAAAGACTTGGAAACAGAGCATTTAAAACGAGGTTTACTAAGGTGAGTATTCACAGCTTAGCGTTTCTGTTTCTCTGTTTCTGTTTTTTAGTCTCAGTTTATGGTTTTTTTTCACATGATTCAATCAATTGATGAAATTTCCTAGACATGACTGTTGATAGCATGGATATCTTGTCTTTTGTCTTCACAATGTTTAGTAATGTTAATTTTTCATTGGGAAAGTTTTTCCAGTTTTTGGATCATTAAGCAAACAAGGATACTCCTCCCGCTGCAATTGTAACCTTTTTTTCATTTTTAGTCCTGCCGCAAGTCGATCTTCACGTCATGATTCACCTTATTCTGGACAAATCAAAAGTTTAAAGAGAACAAAAATCATTCAACGCGTATGAATTTAATTTGATTTTATTCACGCTCTTTTTCTACATTACATGAATTCATTACATATCAATGTTTTGTATTAATATTTGACGATTGATTCAAGTTTTGGCAGTTCAAGGAACACAGTTCAAAAGAAGCTGTAACTTTGCCAGGGTTGAATGTAAATAATATGATTATTGACAAAGGTTTTGATTTGTATTTCAGGTTCGAGAATATTGGAATCGTATTAAGGAGATGTACGAATCGCACAAAATATTGAGAGAAAAAGTTGACCAAGTAATGCAAGGATCGGCTAATAAATATGCTCTAAAGGCATCGAATATTGATATCAAGGTGTTTAATGTTTATTTGCTTTATATCAAGTTATTGTTTTTGCTCTTCTGGTTTCAACAATCGCAAATTTTTTCCTTAAAGGGAGATTTGCTAAAGTGTTTCCCAGCCCTTTTCCTTTTTATCTTACAATTTATTTTTTCTGTCTATACGCCATTTTCAAAATTGTTTATTTTGTTAATCACTTTTTATAGATCCCAGATTTATTGCTAAGAGAATGCGAAGAAGAAATTTACCAGGTAAGGAGAATAATCACATCTAATGCCTTTTTGTTTGTTTAAAAACTTTAGTTTCATTTCTCGTTTAGCCTTATACAATTTGAGAAAACCTGATTATATTGTGATTTTATTTCGGCAAATTCTGATTTTGTTTATTTGGCTTCTTTTTAGAGAAGAATCGGAAATACTTTTGAGAGTGGTCGTGTCAACTTGCTGAGGTAATTTTTCTGTTTTGGTTCAAATAATTTCACGTTTTTTACAAATCTTTTCAAGACAGAAAATATTGGAATATCTCCACCTCTACCTTATTTTGTCAAATCATTCGAATCATCTTCCATTATGATTAATCTGATTAATCACTTCTTCTATTTTTAGTTTGATTCAGCTACTGAACCTATCACTTCATCTTATACTTGATCAAATCCGATCGCGTGAGTTTCAATTCGTTTTGTATTAAATCGTAAATCAATGTTTTGTCATGAAACACAGGACAGATTATCCAATACGTTTTTGGCACAGACAATAAAAGTATAACTTCTGTCGTTTCTTAATTTTTACTATTTTTACTATTATTTTTACAATTTTTACTATTATACTCTCTTTCCATTGCCCTTTTTCTGTTTTTGTAAAAAATATTCCTTGTGTTTTTTCATTTTCATGAATCCGTAAAAATTTCTAAATATTTCAGTTTTCAAGAGTGAAAATTATAAAACTAGTTTTTGCTTTTGATTTTGTTGTGAGCATATTTATCGATTTTTTCCCCATTTCATCAAACCTTTTATTCTTTTCATGTAAACAATTAAATATGATTGAATATAACCATTGTTATTATGTATCATCTAATGATAAGTAATCGGTTGCAAATCTTCCGTCTTATTCTCGAAATTGTAATAAATGATGTTACGTTTTCTTTTCACAAGATCCACTTCCTTCTGTTTCTGAAGAAGAGGCGAGTGTTCGCGACAAACTACATGCACAGTCTGTCTATTTGCAAACAACCAAATCATTGAAGTGAGTGGGCCTACAGTATCATTGCGTTTTAGCTGGTCTGAAAATGCTGTTTTGTTTACTTGTAGCATAGCTCGAATGAGAGAGATTTAACGAGATTCACCTCTCATATACTGAACTCAAGAATGCTGAGAATATAAGGACATCTGTTTAGTTCTTGATCAAATTTAGATTTCTTTGTTGTTCTCTCTAAAGAAGATCGAATTCAACTTCTTTGAAACTGCTATCGTCAACTTTTTGATCGTCAACATCTTGATTTTCTTGTTTATTTTAAGATCTTTTTAATCAAAACAGCGTTTTTGATTGAACCAAGGTTGAGGCATGCAGTCAAGATATTTCAGTTGCAACTAGATCTGCGCTAAGCTTTTCCTTGAATCGTAAAGTTGCTTCTGTCAATTCATTAACTTAAACTGACAACATATGTTGACCTAAAGCACTGTTGTGTTGATAAATAGAGCAAAAAATATTTTCAATTAAATGATAATTTTTGTAGAGAGATAATTGAAAATGAAATGATCCCAGAACTGAAAGATTCAATCGATGAATTGCAAGAAAAAATCGAATATTCAAGTTCTCTAAAACGATTTACTCCTAAAACCAATCGAAAATTTGTGAGTATTAGTATTCTTTTCTTTCTTTTAAATTTGCTGCTAAATTCTAAATCCAAATCTCTGAATCTTTCGATATGGCACCTTATTATAGTCAGTTCAATTCGAGAAAAGTTTCCAACCTTCCTCCCGGAAAATAACATGCCTGGAAGCGAACCTTCCTCACAAGACAATAGAAAATAGGCATCGCTTGGCTGTGTCATAGCAGTTTCTATTGTTTTGCGTGGACCTTCCTCCAGCTAGCGACCGTCATGTTTTCCTAACTCTAAATCAGTCAACGCTCCTATCTTGTTTACTCCCGTCCCGTTTTTCCAACTATTTTGAGTCATATCTGTATTTAGAATCAATTTATTTGAGTAATTTCTGTATCTCGTCATCTATTCGCATATTTTCTCAAAGGATTTCAACTTGACCGGCTTGCCGATGACTCCATCGGTTCACTTAACCTCAGGACCATCAAGTGAGCATCAGAAAGACCCAGTTGCATTCTCCAGGGATCTGTTTCCAGATGAAAATGGTAACTACAGTAATTTTTATAAATTTTTATCAATCATTTGTGTTTGAGACAGTATTTATTTCAATATTTTGGGAATTGGTTTTAGAAGATTCGTGCCATCCTTGCCCCACATGCAGAGAAATACAAACCATTCTGATCAGTTCTAATCAATCAATTCATTGCTGATGGCCGCTTTATTTTATGTAGATATTTTGTGGTATATCTGACACAAAATTTTGAATCGTAGATCTGACGGTAGAGTTGGTAAGGTCGTATCTCGGTATCTCACACCTGTTTTGAAGAGTTTCTTTTCGTCCTTCAAAACTGTATGACATCACAAAAACTTCAAATGTGAATAATTTAATATTAAACCTTTTTATTCTTTTACGACCTTATTTCACTTTCTGTTAAAAGTTTTGACACCAGATGCGGTTGAAAAAATGCTACTATCATTACGAGATACAACTACCAATGCAAATCCAGATGATATTGGTATGTTTTGTGTGTTTGCGTTTGAATTTAACTTGAACAAACTTCTCTTTATGTTTTGCATTTTTTAAGATGAAATACGCCTAAATGTTATGTTTTGGTGTGTGCCATTGCAATCTTAGCCCCTAGAAAGAGTAGGCCATTTCTACCGAACATATTGTAGGATACGTTTCTGTGAATATTTAGAGCTTTGTATTTTACGCTTCGCTGCTATTTGTGTTTCGTGAAAATGATAAGCGTTTGTTTCTCTATCATGTATTTCTCATCAATGTATTTAGTTCACATTTCAAATATGTGAGTATTATAAAGGTTGCTCACTTTCATAGTTTTTCATTTTAGAAAAAGAAGCAATTGAGAGACCCCCAACTGGAAGTGCCACAAAGTAAGTATTGAAATTTACGGTATTTTTGTTTTCTTTATTATTCAAAGTGTTTAATAGTCTATTTTATCTATGATGTATAAATGGAAGAACTTTTAATTTTGTGTAGAGGAACTGTTTGATTGTGCCTAGTCTACTTTGGCTGAAACCAAAATTTAACAAGCTCACATTGTTTATTTGTTTTTTGAATTCATTTCTAGGAAAAACAAAACTCTGAAGCAATCAACAAAACACAGGATTCCAGTTCCAAAAGCAAGAACAACTGCGAGGCAAAACTTGAAAAAGAGAATTATAAGCAATCCTGATGATGCAAAGACATTAAGTCAAGAAATGAGAAAAGAGTTGAGCATCAATGAGAGTCAGTCGATAAACATCCCAACACGTGATGATAGGGAGGCTGAGAACCAGAAAATACAGTTAAAGAGAGAAGAACGAATTGACCAATCAAAAGGCGAGAGGACAGCACGTGATATTCTTGCCGACAAGGTACTCTATTTATTTTTATCAAATTTTTTCAAATGGTTACTTAAATCTTAAATCCAGCAAAATTTTCGATCGAAATGCGTTAATTAAAAGTTAAGCATGCATTGAACTCAGAACCCTCCTTTCTATAAAAACAGTTAATTTGTTTTCGGGTCTAACATTACCGGCGTCAGGTGTTTGAGATGATTTATAAAACTGTGTTAATGTATCCACTGGTTGGCTGCCGCACTAAAACATAATACTATTCTCAGATAATCGTTTTATTTCCAGTCGATTGTCAATTCTCTGCTGAATCTTAGGATAAATCTCTGGAAGCCACACATCTTGGTGAAATTCAACAGTGTTTCTAACATGTCCAAACATGTTGCCTTATATGTGTTCAATATGTTAAGTCTTGTGAATATAGAAATATGAAAAATATGTTCAGGGTCATAAGCCAGAGAAGCTCTTGTTCCCTTTAGCTTAATTCATGCCAATTCATTGATCGTGCTTAAAATAGATTTGAAATGATGGTAACTGTTAAAATTGTGCTTTCGTTGTGATTGTCGTGAAGATGTGGCAGGGGGGTAGGAACGTTTTGAAAAGTAGAGGGACACAGAGGCACACCGGTTATGGCTAGAAACAAGTGGAAGGGCACGTGCCTCCAAGGCTCCCCGGTTCCCACGCCATTTCGATTTGGTAATGTCCATTACGATTTCAATAGACAGATTTTTATTCAAACCTTTCTTTTTTTAAGTAAATATTCGTGCAAGAATTTCTTGGATAAAGTATTAGTAAAATCCGATTTAAAAGCCTGAATGATTTAAACCTGCAATGTGTTTTCATCATGCCAAAACACACCCAATAGAACTTACTCAAATAAGAAACGCAACGCACGATGGCATTCACGCTACACGAAACTGTTCGTGCTTATAGTTTTCAAAAAAAATTCCTTTGTTATCAGACGTTACCGAAGAATTTTTCACTTCCGTGTCATTATTATAAAACCTTATTCAGTATTTTTAGTTTTCATCCGATTGTGTTTCATCCATAGAAACATTTTCCATGTATAAGCTCACTAAAAGATTGATTCTTTTTCTTAATTCATGTTTGATTCTAGTTTTTAGTTTTCACCCTAACCCTTCTCTCCCTTTACAGCCACCGCCATAATGCCAGAGCCTCTTTTCAGTTCCATCCCTGATGTATTTTCAAAAAAGAACCATATTACTTTTAAAACAACTTCGAAATTTTAGTTTGTATATTTTTTTGCAGATTGCATTTTCAGTGTTATCAAAGCATGATAATCATCGTAGTTCATCGTCGTCTTCATCGTCAAGATGCACCACTCCTTTAGTAAGAACTCTCCTTATTTGTTTAATATTTTATTTTTAAGTCATGGCAATAACTGACCTTTGCAGGACAAATCTCAAATGATCTCTTAATAAAGGGTAACCCCCTTATCCATTGATGACCCTTAACCACTAATGGGATATTAATAGCATTTTGAAAGTACAACTGTTTTGTAATTCGAAACATTGAAGTTGCACGAGAAGGCAGAAACCTCACATGCTTAACTATGTTCCACAGATTTGTTCCAGAATTTGAACTTAGTTGAAAAGCTCAAATGTGAAAGTTAAATGTGAAGGTTCCAGTTAAGACATGCTATGAAGTTGTGAGCCGCGTTTTAAAACTCCTGTCACACTCTTTGATGCTAAGATTTGCCCCAGACCTCTGTCAGTCGCACCCTTACGAAAATTGTTTACAATGCAAGTCGTTTTGATTGACGATTTTTT
Source organism: Catostylus mosaicus (assembly GCA_964019065.1). Taxonomy (NCBI): domain Eukaryota; kingdom Metazoa; phylum Cnidaria; class Scyphozoa; order Rhizostomeae; family Catostylidae; genus Catostylus; species Catostylus mosaicus. The sequence continues at coordinate 8,532,017 of OZ025194.1, read as the reverse complement.
TCGTTTACTTTCGGTTTTGTCGATAATTTTCGGTGCTAACGAGAAATGAATGAAACACTTTTTTGACCATTTACATTTTTTCTCATGTTGTATAAATATCAAACATATGTAAATGTTTGCATTCCAAGAGAGAATGGTCTGAAAATACACATTCTTACTTGAAAAGGTTTTTATTTTATTCTGTTTCGTTACAAGAAGACCTTTGATTGGCAGTATTTATAGACGGAAGGAAAATAGATGTTAAGATCATGGGAAATATGACGTGTGTTTGCAACCTGGGTTTGTTTTGCAAGAGAATTTTGTCAAATTTGGGTGAATTCACATGACCTCCAATCTGCAAAAGTTTGATAAAATCAAGAGGAATTCCAACAAAATGGATAAACAATTGCCAAACAACTGTGAACGTATTCAAAGTAGGGGATTTCTATTTCTTGAAATAATCGACCAAAATTGTCACTTTGAAATTTTGTTTCTCTCAGATATTTTCACAACCAAATGCTGATCATAAAAATATTGTGCTAACCACTTAAGAAAAGGGGCACACCGGTTATGGCTAGAAACAAGTGGGAGGGCACGTGCCCCCAAGGCTCCCCAACTCTCTCCATTAATACCAATTTTCTTACGTTTTTTATGTCCAGTGTACTAGGCAAAAAGCTATTTTTTAAAACCTTTCTTTCATAAAGCACATGAAAATAACAGTAAACAACCTGAAAGGCTCTTTATATGTTATTTTAGGAACAAAATTGATCTCGATTTCTATTGCGAAATATTTAGAATTCTTCACATAACAAAATCTACTTTGATGCATAAATCATATCCAGTGGTTCCTGCCAGCCTTTTGTTTTCATTTCAGCTCTAATCGCTTTTCATTTGTTTCCTTGTTTTAGCACGTCATGCAATTCGATTGTATTTTTCTTAATAACAACTTCTTAAGATATTTCTCATGGGAAAATCTCTCTCTTTTGTCAAAATGATTTTTATTACAATTGTAATCCTCATCTTAATTATCATAAACATCATCATCATCATCCACTTCATCTCACCCCCTATCATCAATCACTACCCCTATCATCAATCACTACCCCTATCATCAATCACCCTCATAAGTGAACTGTTTCTTTTACCTCAATCATTTCATCAATCATTCGATCATCGACTTAATTAGCAACAACAACAACACGGATAACAACAGCAACCAATTAGCAACTACAACAACTTCTGAATTTTGATAACATCATTTACCATAAGAAATAGAGAATTCATATTTCTGGCCTGGGTCCCCAAATAAAACTCATCCTCAGAGCAAAGACCTTGTGAGGCCATGCGAACAGTAATGTCAGGAGTGAGACTTTAACATGCTTCTAACCTTGCGACCATAAGGTTAATGGTTAGACTCTATGCCTTGCGGACAGAGAAGGAAACTCGTTTATATTCTCATAACTGAAATATAACAACGCGATGATTTATTTACATCTAAGCAAAATGCAGATCTATTTAGCAACTGTGATGATAATTTTTGCTGCAAGTTGGAACTTTTGGAAAGAAAAGAAATGAAGTGTTTTGAAATGCAAATTGTTATGAATTCCGCATCAAATCCTTGAGTTAAATGTGAATATTTTGGCAAGATAATCTATTTTGAATGTCTGTCAAAAGTGTAACTACTTAAGCAGAAAAAAAATACTTTGATAAAGATACAATGTCTACATTCTTTGCCACACCTAGTCACATGAGACATGAAAAATACTTTCATAATCTTCAATTTGATATTGAGAAGAACTTGGTGAATTGTGAAATTGGTTGCCTATTCACGTGAATAAAGATTAGGTCATTGATATTAAACCAAAATCCATTGATTAATTTCATCATATCCGATTTCTGCTACTCATGTGATGTTGTTGTTAAGCAGTCTACCACAAACTTGGACGTTAACCTTTTCCGTTTTAAGACATCATCAATTGTTATTCTTTTCAATGTTATTCGAAATCTTTGCCGCCAATACGATAGCATGGGCCACTCATGGTTCCAAATTTGTGACTGAAGGAAGCATGAAACGTGTTATGGAAAGGAGGCAATTGATAAATTGAGAATGCCAATAAACATACTGAAATTGTAATTCAATTCGGATAAGTTCAATCCAGTTTAATGTAATTTTAATTCTCTTTATACAATTTATAAATCTACAGTGCATACGAATACAAAACATAGATGAAATAAATAATCAAAAATAAAGGGGAGCTAAGAAATAAATAATTTGAGGAAATTACTTAAAGGAGGGGATGGTCTCTCAAAAGGTAAACTAATCGAGAGGAGAGCTGCCAGTGGGATGATTATTAAAAACAAATCACATCGTTTGCCCACTTTCTATTTCTCCACACTGACGTCATAGGGGTTGATTGCCCAACTGTGTCCCCAAGTGTCCCCGTTTTTGCCTAGACGTACTATCATTGTCGTTGTTTATAATTTGTTATTCTCGTGCTGCAAAATTTCGTTATTTATGTCCAATTACGTCACAACAAATCCGTTGCCCATTCTTACGTTTTAAAGATAAATGAAAAAAACATTGTAGGTTTTGACTAAAGATGGAATTCTTTACCTTGACATGTCTATGTTAAGCTGTTTAAGCCTTCTCTGCTTATGCAAATCCCAGCTTAGTTTTGAACGTGCTTATTTGCTCGAAATAATCGTTTGAAGTCAAAGATAAGCAGTCAGCTTCAAGCGAAACGAGGTCATTTTCTTTAACTTAGAAGTTATTTACATTGTTAACCATCTGTTGTCCCAAAAACTATAGACCCCGAAATCGTATCATTATATGCGATTGGATTACCATCTAAGTTATGATTCATTAATGTGCAATATAATTGAATGAAATTAGCAAATTAATAACATTAACATTAAGTTATTCTCAATTTTTAGGACCATGGCCTTGAAGATCCATTATCAGCTATTAGTATGTCTCCATTTTCGTGCTTTTTCTCTTTCTTCAAATTATATGATTAAGTTTAATTGCAAAACATGCTGATGTCGTTTTCGCCAGAAGGAATTGTAATTCCGTAACCCTAGACTGAGAATCAGCAACAAATGACATTTCTTTTTATTTTTTTAGGCAAAGATGCATTCACGGCAAAAGACAAGATCCAAAGGACTCCATTAAAGAAAGGTAAAACTTGTTGTCGTCTCATTTCTTCATAAGAATGTACATTTTTAAATCGGAATGAGTTTGGTTTGGCTGATTTTATTAATATGATGCAAACCTAAGAACTTTAGAGCAGGAGCGGAGATGAACCTTGGTTGTAACCCTACAAATCATAGTGAATCAAAGAGAGGTTAATCTAAAATGGTTGCATTGCTCATAATACGAGGGGCAGGTAACCAATCAACATCTTCAAATACTACCCGTTTTTCAAACTCTAGAAGGACGAGAAAAGTAGTCCAAAACTTTGGGTCGAATATGCAGCTGAAGCTTGAAGTTGGTTTAATAATGATTGTGGTTTGTGAACTGTGACAGTGTAACATATTTCGAAATTAACTAAGAAACAGAGGTATAGTCTGTATGTGACGTAGAACGTGTTATAGTCGTCACTCCTTCATGGTGCTGTACTGTGTTTTTCATACAACGCGAGGTCGTTTGTTGGAATTCATCGGTTTGTTTGTGATGTCTGACCAGTGTTTGCCTCATTCTATTTGATCATTCTGTATTAAAAACCTCTCCACAACAGCGCATGTTGATTAAGTTTGAATGAAAATTAAGTTCTTAAAAATGATTGATTTTAGCAGACGCATAAGTCCAACAAAAATCAATGGCATTGTCTCGTTAGTTGTTTGAAATTCAGATTTTATGCTAAAAAGTATTTTGGTTTGGCAGCATTTCTTAATACTCGTCTCGCTTTTTTGCTTCCTTCGCAATAGTTTTTGCACAATCATAAATTTTTTAGCTGATTTCCTACTCTCTGCGTGGGTTTATTTGGCTTAAAAACCATAAATTATTCATTAAAATACGGTTTTTTATAATTCTTTTCGAGCTGTTTCTTGGTTCTTGCAGATTTGAATCTGCTCAAATTTTCAAACACTGCTGTTAAATTCATGGTTTTAGGTCAGTTTGAAGAAACGCCTAATCTTCCAATTAAAAAAAGCACTCATTCATTTCTCTCCATTCATTTGATGGAAAGAAAACAACTTGAATACTGCTGGAAGACCTTCAGCTTTTCTCACAAGTTTGGTGTAAAAGCATGCTTTTATCAGTTGTGAGAATGTAGAGTTTTTAAGCAATGAAATGATAACGGTTCCATGGCTGGCAACCTTGAGGAATGAAGTTCAAAACAATAAGATTAAATTCCAATATCAAATGCCAGAGGTGTATTCAAAACTTAATTTGATTGCGTCTGATTAAACGACGTACAAACGCAAATGGATCGTATTCGAATTCACCGAACTCTGACGTAGGTTACTTCTTCGATGCCATAAACAAGGCTTGAATATCTTACGTAACTTAGTTGCTTGCGAACAAACATGCTGGTTCATGTTAACATTTCCAAATGTAAATCAGCATATAATGTTCCATCGCATCAAAATCCCTGAGAAACACAGGGGTTTTTCTTTCTGTAACTCCAAGTAGATAGGCATCTCTTCATCATATTCGGGCGGCAGGGGATGGCTACAAATTTTACCCTGTTTGTTTCTCCTACCAAAAACGAAGAGGCAGAAGAAGGCTAACATTTGACAGGGGAAGTCTAGAGGGAGTTCTTAGAAGAGAACCCGAGATTAAAATTTATAAGATTTTTAATGATTGATTGATTAATTTTTGATGCACTTTTTTGTATTAACCTTTTTATTGACTATTTTTTATTTCACTGTTATTTTGTGATTGATTTATCTATATTTTGTTATGAATTTATGCTTATTTTACGAAAAGCTGAATATTTTCTTATTATTTTACAGTCATCTTTGTTTGTTTTCTCAAAATTTTTGAAGGTTTTCAAAAAGATTATTCGTAAAACCGTTATCAAATACAGTTAATTAAGAATAGATGCAAGTCTGAAAGTGTTCTAGATCCGCTTTGGCAGTCAACGATAACACATTTGCAAGTTGAAACATGCCTTGATCATGCTTTTGTTTTCTGAGAAATCATCATTGGTTTACGTAATTCCACTTTGAGCTAAAGTTATCTTTTATCTTTAAGACTAGATTAAATGCATTTTTGAAATGCTTTTTATTGCTTGATTTGCGCTGCGTTTGCTGTTGTTAAGTGATGAGGAAATTTGTTGAAAATTATAAAAATCATTGCTATTTACTTCGATCTTTGGCCTAATTCGAAAAAGGTGGCTGCAAATTTATTGAAATTAATCAGCAATTCAAGATATTTCCCCCTTGAAACATGTCGTTTTCACGTTTGTGAAGACAATGTTTCCAACTTTAAAGTCTGCGTACGGAGTTCTCAGCATTTATAACCTTTCGTTTTACTATTTTGTGTTAATTTAATTCCCAATTTAATGCATGAACATCATTTCTACTATTCAAAAACCCGGGTGAGAATTTTTCTCTAAAACTTGTCATCAACTAACTTTCAATTTTCCCATTTACAGATCATCAAACTGAAGAGAGGCTACGTTCCCATAATCCTTTGCAATCAAACTTTGCATCAACATTACCAGAAGAAGTTATGTCTCCAAATCTAGATCATCGCCCATTTGGTGAAAGCTTCACCGAAACCCCCAAGAACAGTATTTTTGACACACCTCTTCGCCATCACACACCAAACAGAACGAATTTAGATGGTGCGAATATTTTCACCAAAAGCAAGAATGCTTCTCGATTATCAGCAAATGATTTAAATAGAAAATGGAATGACTTTTACCAAGAAGGACATGAAGCTGAAAGTCCACAGTTTGATGAAAATTTTCAAACCCCTCAGGTAAACCGAGCGATAGAATCATCAGTTAAAAGTTCAATCATTAAACCAAGGAATCTGCATGAGAATTCTGGGCTTGAAGATAGTCCATATGAGACTCGAAGGCAGTATGACACAAAAGATGACGAGGAAGGCATCATGAATATGACTCCTCTTCAAAACGAGGTGAAAAGCATTTCTCAGAGTTCTTCAAAATCACCAATACCTTTTCCAAAGACGGAAGATGAGGTGACAAGGCCTAAGATGGCAGTCCCTGATAAGGTGGCAGTCTCTGATAAGGGGGCAATCCCTGATAAGGTGGGAATACCTGATGATTTCAGATTTTTAGATGAAACAAAAGATCGCAGTTTAAATAAGAACAAACTACATGAGGTTGGAAAGGAGAATGGGTTAAAGGAGGCAGTAGAAATATCTTCAGGCAAAGAAGATCTTGCTGACGTAATCAAGAGGTTTAAGAGTTTGAAACAAAAATCAAAGAAAATTAACAGTTGGGAAGCTGAGTTGGATGATAAAAATTATGGTGCAGGGGATATTTTGCCCAAAGATGAAAGTTCAGACATTGTTGATGATTTTAAATTGATTAAAAAAGACAAGAATAGCAATGTTGGTTTTGATTCTGCGATGCGAAAATTCTCATTAGAGTTTGATAATGGCACTCCTTCGCAAGAACACAATTCTTTTCTCGAAATTGCAAGGAACTCAGCAAAAAAGGAAATAGCAACTTGGTCAGATCTCAAGAGTCAAATCACAGCTGATGACGATGACATGGAAATTTCAAATTCCAAACTCGATAGCTTTGACGATCTTGAAATTCCTGTTGCTAAGCAACTTTCGTTTGTTCAACTAGATGCGAGAGGAATATCCCCTGAATTGCGTCATATAAACAGACAACCTGTTGCTAGGACACAGATCGTGGCAAAAAGAAATGTTGATCACGGAGAACAGAAAGATTTAGATTTGCTGTTTGGTTTCAATTCCCCTGGAAATTTTGAAACGCAAAGCAGAATATCCAGCCAATCTTACGCAGCAGATAACAGCCTCTTATCTAACACTCAAAGAGAGGCAAGATCGTTAGAAAATGTAGGCAAGGTTAGAGGTGAAGAAAATGGGATTGAAGCGAGTTTAGAGGCATGGGATCGAGGTGGCTTGAGAGCGAGACCTCGTTTGGAGTCAGATGAGCGCGATATACCGTTGTTGAAAAACAATTCATCGCCCTTCATTGAAATGCACATTACCAATCTTAAAAATCAAACAAAATTTAACAACGACTCTAAAAATGATTTTTCCGTCAATGAAACACCAAAATTGAAAACTTTAGATGATAGTTTTAACATATTCACCCCCGGATTAAAGCTACGAAGGGACTTGGAAAAGTTTTCATTAGATATGGATTCACCTGGACTAGACGGGGGCTTTCATGGTAAGTCTCCTTAATTTTTTTCTTTGCCCTCTTGCATATATTTCTATTATTTACTGTTATCTTCAGCGTGGTATTCTTACGATTATCTCCTAACCCCCCCCCTCCCCCACCTTCTCGAAGAACTGTTGCTTCAGCTAACTTAATTTGAACAAATCTGCATTTGTTGCTAGGCCTTCATGAATCTAATACTGCAAAAAATTATTTTCTAGAGAACGAAAACGAACCATTGAACCAAGATGTAAACCTTATTGACTTTTAACGAAATTTGAAGTAGAATGAAGAATTCAACTTAATATTGTTTTAAGTTGTTGTAGTTCATGTTTAATTTTGTTTTTAATCATTAATAGCTGTTATTAAATTATTGGTTGATTCATAAATTGTATTTTTGATTTGATTATCAAATGTGACAAGTCGCTCTTTATTCATTCCTGACTACAAATTTCATCTTTGCTATTCTGAAGATGTTCAATTTTTTCAGCTCTTTAAAGTGCAGAATCTTAAAGGCTATAGCATTTGGCAAGGGCTGTCGCTAGCTGTCCTGTTTAGGGAAGTGTCTACAATGAATTTGTAGACAAAATTGGCGTACAATCCTTCATTTGCTGACGAAATATTCCTTATTTTGGACTTTGATTGTCAAGAGCATTCGAGCAACTGAAGCAAGGGCACCCTGTACTTATGCCCCCTTGGTTTTGGGCATCCCACAGGTAGACCACAAGCATTTTTGCAGACTGTTGATTCGCACGAAACAAATACGCAGGCATTTAAAGGTAAACACATGTCATGTCACGTGATAAGAACTAAAGGTATCATGTGATCACAAATATAATCATCAAATTCGTGCACCACCTTACGTCCTTTGATTTCTGGAAAGGACTTTCAAGAAGGTGTTAAACGTGGCTCAACATGTCTGACAATCTCTTTCAGTTTAATTGACTCAAGAATTTACCAGTGGATTCAATAAACAAGATTATAATCATGACCTAAAGTTTTCAAAACAGCCATTTTATAAGGCAGATTATTTGCTTACAATATTTATTTGTTAATCTTTATTGTTTTATTGTCATGAGATTTATGAATCTGTTACCCAGGGGTATTGAAATATTTTCTAACTTCCAGGCACACTTTTGAAAACAAAACATCATTCCCTTGACAATTTAAAACCAACCTAACTTAACCATCGCTATTTGTAAAAATTTTATTAGGGGTTATTGTTTTGGACCAAATTAGAATTGCCTTTCGAATTATCAAACGAAGAACTTTGGATTATCACTGAATGTTTCTGGATTGCTCCAACCATTTGGCATCCATCGACTTATTATTCGGTAAGGCGTGCCTTTGAATTATAAAACCATGTCATTTTACATAGTCATACCATTCAAACATTTTTATTTACTGTCATATTTGCAGATGTTGCTTGGCACGTGCACTGCGACCCTACCCTCACAAAGTCTGTCTTTTTCTTTATCCTGCTAATTTTCTTGCCATTTACTTGGCTTGCCCCCCCCCCTTCTCCATTTACCTTAAATGCATGTGCCCTTGCCTATCTTTTTCTGATTCTCAACATTATCGCTTAGGTGATTGGAAACTTCGACAAAATTGCCACGTCTAGAAGCCCATTTCCCTCTCATGTGATTTTTTGCTTGGATATTTTTAGCTGTCTATTTGGTCATAGTAAGAAGGAATTGGGTGTCAGGTGCTAGCCAACCATCGAAAGTGAAATGGGCCCATAATCTCACCCTTTTATGGCCCCTTTGAAGATCTTTCTATCATCATGAATCCCCCTTTTGAGCTAAATGTATCGAATGTCGTCATTATCTGCTGTTGACCTGTTACGCCCAGTAGCACTGTTGTGTATGAATTAGCTAACCATTTCCTTCGGTTTGACCCATTCTGGTTTGTTTTCTTCAACAACATTCGATCGGCACGTGGCTGATCATTGCAGATTTTTTGCAGCGAAAGTAAACACGTTTGTTTACAATAAACAAAAATTAGTCGCGTGCTCTGCTATTTTAGCAGTCAGTATTAAACAGTTGAGGTGAGGGAATACCCTTTGCAGAAAGCTCAACGGTTGATTTCCTCTAACTCATAAGAAACTCCTGCTTAAAAATTTAAGATCTTTGCATTCACCCTGATGAAACACGTTCTCTTTTTCTTTAAGACTGCTGTATAATGCATCGAACAAACTTGAAATTTTAAAAGATAAATCTAATCTTAAGTGAAGAACTGAAAAACATACGAACCTTGAAGTTTACATGTCCCCTTAAAATTAGTTAAAAGAAATTGTAACTGAGTTTAAATCATCCAACTTTAATTATGAAGGAGTCACCCAAAACCTCTTGAGGGAGATCTAGATACTATTATTCTCCAAACCCCAATCATGGTGCTGAGAGAAAATGCGCAAGGTTTCGTTGATTGCCATGTATTTCCTCTTTTATCTTGGTATCCAAAATGGAATTCGGTTTCAATCGAAAATAAAGTAGTTATTTTGTTGTTTTTGGCTCTATAATTTTGTCTGGCTTTTGAAGCAACTTGCAGGCTACAAAGTTAGACTGAAACTCGAAAGAAAATGGGTTTATGCATGGTTTAGATGAGTTAAGGTTGAATGTATATATGAAGCCCCACCTTGGGCACCAATTTATACCTTCCAAACACTACGTTGAGATTTTTTTATTTTGTGAAGGGATAGAGTCGAGGTTTTCCTATCAAGTTTCATATGATCATTTATCCATATATATTTTCTCTTAGGTTTGATTGATTTGATGAAATTGATTAAACCATATAACTTTAAAAATTGCATGACTCATGTTTGCAGTTAATTAAAAAAGCGCTGTCAGTACAGTTACTTTGTTCTGCAGATAATAGGCTTACTATGAACAGAACCATCCTTAATATTCAAAATTTAACTTATTGCAGAACATAATTCAATAACTAGGCATATTGCTTTTGCAATGTATTTGTAAAAAAAACCATAGGAAGCTGCGAGAGAAGAAAGACATGAAATATGCATCAACTAAAAAACCGCTTTTTGTTTGCTTTAAACATCATTGGTCTGCGTAAAAAGTTTCAAATTTACCTGCTGTAAATATTTTGAATTATTGATATGCCAATTGTTGTATTTAGAAATGACAAATGCGGTAAGAATAGAAATATACCTAGGAAAGATGCGTTGTCATAGTATGTGTTATGCACCTGTGGGAACATTCGACTTATGTTTGCCCTCGTCAATGGAATCATTCAATTTCATTCAGATCTACTCAATACGTGCGATGACTATTCAAAACCTGATTGGTCGACATTTACTATCTCACTTCCCATATATGGTATTTTTCGATCATTGATCGTATTCTTAATTCGCAGGTGTTTTCGATCAATCGGGATCCCTCGTTTGCGGTTTAGTCTCGTTAAGTTTCGGTTACAACAGGTTATGTACAAGCCAGAATGCATGAATTTATACTGGTAATAACCTGCTGCCGAGAAAATTCTCCCTCAATAACATGCACGGCTAAGTATGACGAAATGTACGAAAAATTAAACTTTGTACTGAGCAGAAGGCAGTTGGCCTATCTCTAACAACTTTTGAAAAATAATCTCAAAAAAATCACTCCTAAATGATTATCCCTGTTCAACTGAAGTCAACACTGTTTTTTTATGTCATCCACACTTGCTACGAATCCCAAAAGAAGGTGAACCAGAAGGATAAAGCTCCCTACAGTTTCATTGCGCTCTCCTTCCCTCCTTCGTTTTAAAAACGTGCTTTGACTAATGAAACTTAAAGAGCCTTGCTGATCACCATAATCAGCACAGGGTTGTCATACATAACATAAAAAAGACAACATGCCTTATTCGAGTTTCAAAAGAATTATGATCAACACTTTCACCACCAACAAGGATTGTTTTTGTCTATATCTCGTGCCATAAACAAGATTTTTCATAGAATCAAGCTGTGTTTCGTTGTAGACACAAGATGGTTGAATAATTAAATGGAAAAACTAATCTAACTTTTTCGTCATGAAAATAGATTGGATTCAAGAATAATCAGCAGTCAGCTAGCAATTATGATGCTGCTGTTTTTGTTATTATTTTCATCGTATCTTCGCTTCAAAGATCTTTTGACCAGCAGGGACTCACAGAATTTCAGCAAAGCCAGCTTCATTTTTTGTCTAATCACGCGAAAAATATAGATATTCATGACAGAGATTGTCCATCGCTTTCTAGATCTTTCACTTACAATTAATAATGCAAGGAGATAAAGGATTTTGCAGCTGCTAGCGTGAAAATTATGGCCTAGCCCACGTAAACAGGTTGTAAGCCATTAAGAAACATCTGCCTCCATCCTCTTAGCTTGATAAACAGTTTTATCGCAGGCTAATTCGCCTTACGGGGCTGCAAATGAAATTGCAACTTGCTTAGCAAAGCAAAAATTATGTAGCTTGATGATGCCAGTAGAAATATTGCTAGTGCTGACGAAAACACATTTCCAGACAATATCGTCTTCAACTTTTTCTCTCGGCTACGATATAAGATCAAATCTCTTTACATTTTTGGCCTTCATTGAATTGCTTCCATGGTTATTTCTGATAATGACTATTCCTACGACGACTCTATGTTGATGATTCAATTTTGTCCTATTTAGAAAACGTAGAATGACAAATATTCTTAAAATGTCCTACCCAATCATGCAGATATCTTTTATCTATTTTCTTTCCTAAGAGCTGAACTGTAGCAAGTGCAGTCTCCCCTACACCTAACAACCATGAAGGTAGATGCTGAAAAGCAGTAAAAGCTCAGACATCACTAGGCTAAGCCTTAACTCTTTTGTCTGTTGCGATTGATAATATTTGACCTCGAAGGCAGAAGCAAGTTAGAACTGTAATAACCCTCTTCTCGAATTAAATTGATTCCTTTTAGAGAATGATAACTATTGATGTGTCCTTCCCTTGACTCTACATTGATGATTTAATAGTAGGGTGTTTGGGAACGAATTTGCACCAAGATGACAAATGGACCTTTCTGGAGATTGCTTAAGTTTTTCAATTTTATTTTATTTTTTTTAAAGGTCATTGGCAACAACAGTTGTGGTTCGCAGCAAGGATAAATATTTCTGATTATATTACAAACAAACCGATTTTGTTTCATCAACATTTCGAATTTTTCACACAGATAAACTTGGCATTCTAGATCTCTTGATACTTTACAATATTTTCAAAACAGTAGTTGATCTTGGCGAATCATGAGAACTTGCTAATACCGACTAATTATCTGTAAACAATAATTTCCTTAATAAGAAAACAACACTTTCTTAAAAGCGGTTTGGCAAAGCTCACACATTCGGTTGGCAAAAGTTTCATTTACACTCGATACTTTCTTCAAAAAAACTTTGCATCACAGCGTTACCATTCACCTATACGAATATGACGAATGCCTATTGACTGAGATGCAGAATGTGTGGCAATTGCTAGGTCATCCCAAAAATAAACCCATGTTTTGTCTTTCTTTTGTAGTTCATATCTCATTAGTATTGCTTAGAAGGTTTGAAAAACGCTTATGACATAGAAGAATTTTGACATTAAAAAGTCATTCAAGTTTTATGTTTAAATTCTGCAGTTTTGAGCAGATAAACTCTATGCTTTACAATGTTCTCTGAATTATTTGTGGTATTCGATGAATTACGAGTAACCAAAATGATTTACTATGTTTTCCCGAATTATCTCCAAACTTCAGCTTTTTAAATTTGGTTAATTTCATTTTGCAGGCTCCTAATGAATACTGAATCAGATTGTAGTAAACTCCAAAGTTGACGCTCTTAAATTTATGACAATTTTACAAATCTTGCAGGCTCGATAAAGAGCTTCCCAAGATCTATCATTCACTCTGGGTCATTTTCACGCGCAGACAGTAGGTCAACTTAGTTATGTAATAAATCTGTCGCATTTTGACGATAAGCATCTCGTGCAGAACATCTTATACATGCAGAGCGGGCACACCAAGCAAATGTTATTGCATCAGCTCAACTGTTTGCATTTTGTCTGGAAATTATGCACTGTTGTCTTATTGTCTGTCCTGCAAATATAAATACTCCAGAAATCAGTCAATCCGTTGCATGATTTGATACCACGGAATCCTTTCTACGCTGGAGTTTTGATGCATTCCGTTGCTTGCAGAGGCATGCCATGCGTGCTAAAACTGCACAAATGCAGCGGGAATTCAACGCATTAGCAGCTTCTCTGCAGTAAATCCCCTTTCAGGCCATTGCATCGAACTGTCCTTGCCTCTATTTGCATTTCATTTTGTTGGTAGTTGTTTTGCTTGCTTCTGTCGAGATGCGCTGTCCCGTTGCCAAAAATACTTTTATTATACGAATTTCAACCTCTAAGCTGTCAATTTAGATGCCCAGAGCTACATAAACATATCTTTTGTACGTTTTCATGAAAATATTGATAGTGATGATAACTAAGACACATTTCTCTGGACCCTGGAATAAACCTTAAATGTCATCTTCAAAATTGATGATGATTGGTTCTCTCTTTTGCCCAAAACATGGGACAAATTACATTATGGGCAGCCAAACTTTAATGAAATTTTTCCCTTATAAAAAAATTAAAAACTTCAGTCAGAGAACAAAGAAACACTGCCAGTTTATTTTTTCATATTTATATTCCCTTTTTTAAATAATTTACATTTATTTACACTAATTATACTCTCTTTTAATACAAGTTAATTTACAAGACATAAAGAATTTATTCATTTCATAATCTGGAGACCCCTTCCTTGAAAATGACAACTGAAAGACAATTATTAAAAGATTTCTTGTGGACAATAAACAAGGAAGGTATCCTTAAAGAACTGTATCTCTTGAGTCAAATGAAAAATAAAATAAAAATTAAGACTGATATGCCTGCATATTTAGTGCTCTGGAGCAATTGATAAAAATTTTCATACAAATCTTGTCTGTTGTAAATCATATTTTCTGGTGAAATGGGAGACAGGAATTTACAGAAACAAGTCAAATACTAAAAATTTGCTATTTGAAAAACATTTTGAATATAATCAGGGTGGTTAGTTGGCATAAAATTTGCATATATTACTGCACCAGTGGAATAAATTAATAGGTTGATGAAATAAATTATTAGGTCAATGGGCACTGGTTTTGTACAATTGCATACACAGGCATACTTTCAAACTTAAATACACTTTTCTATAAACAAATTTAGTTTCCTTCTAATATCTACCAGCATTAACTACTATACTCTTTCTTTTCTTGCAATAGTGTTCAACAGCCTGTATTCCTTTTCTGGCGATTTCTACAACACATCTACGGTCCATCCACAGGACGCAAAGTTTCTCAGCAATATAGCTACTACTGTCCTCTTGCCACTATCACTAACATGGGCCAATTCTCTATCTATGGTGCAAATAGTTGACAGTTTTGCTACCAAATTTTCAACTTGTGTTCCCAATCCCAAAATTAATGAAGAGATTATATCATTCAGCTTCTCATATAGAAAGCAGCAGCCAAGGTTCCGAGGCCAAGAGTCGTAGCAACCAATCCCTGGAACCATAATTGTTCATTCTCTTTCTTAACGTCTCTGAAAGTGTCCATAAATCCGGTCTATGGGGAAGAAAGATCACAGTTCAAATATATGCAATAATGAAAGTGAAATTTACATTTATCAAACTGATATCATAATAGTTCATGAAAAATTGGGATCAAATTCTAGTTTGCAATTGTCCAAAAAAAATTGCTTGCTTCAGCTGGTCTAATGCAGCAGGATTCAACAATTTGGAATGGAAAGAAATTCCATGCATAATTTGGCAAACCGCATTTTATGTCATTCATTTAAATAACTTGACTGTTTAAAGTGCATATTTTTCAACTGATTGGTATGTTGAGATTTAAGATGACTGAACGAAAAAGGTTTTCTTGAAAGAAGAAGTCTTTAGTATGGGAATTATGGTACAATTTGCGCCACTTTGGGAGTGTCCCCATTGGCAGTTGCCAAATCAAACTGTAAAATTTGACTAAAATTAGTTATAGTTTGATGAATTTTCCTTCCCCACCCAAATTTAACGGGAAAGTCAACCTTTTATCAAAGGCAAACTTGTTTTTGAGTTGGTTTGCGACTTTGAAATTGCCATAGAAACGGTTGCCGCAAGAGGGTTTAGGAGCCGCGCGGCAGGAACAACTAAAACATCTTCCTGTTTTTCATCTGTTGGCCAAAACTAGGAAAGGAATTGGTAAATTATCTCTTTCCTATGTGGTTTTGATATTTTCGCACCATAAAAACACTAAAGTTATGTTTTACAGCCTCATGAATATTTTTCAGACAGTCTGGATAGAGTGCAGGTGGTCTGATGTTTCCCTTCACGCGATTCTTATAATTTTGCTCTATTCCTAGCTCACAGATAAAACAATCAAATTTGTATAATGGGCAATTTCTATCAGATCTTGCATTCCTGCTTATTTGAACTTAAATGACAGACGGAAATGCCAACAGCTCCAGCACGGTATGAGCTATGCGAATTTGCATGATCCGCCAAACCCACTTCTTCGGCACGTTTTGCCAGCAGCTCTCAAACCACAAACTACAGCAACCCAATTTGCAAAGAACTGCAATCATTTTAGCCTTGATTAACAGTTTTTTATAGAATTTACAAGCTTTTCTGGTTGACTCTCACCCGCCTCATAAAATCAACCATGACGAAGACGGCAAATGTGTCTTGAGAAGGAAATTTTGACGAGAAACATCTGCGTCTCAACTGCAATTCATTTCACGCCCACACTTCAACAAAAACTATTTCAATATGCTTGAGAATGAAGAAAGCTCTCTGCTCGCAGTAAAGCATCTTAAAATGGAAGTACACGCCTTCCTCCCTTTAACAAAAATCAACAATTCTAAACTGAGAATTCGATATCTTACCCATCCGTTTCCTTTCTCTTTGATCCAAAGCTGCTTTCTTCCGACCACATTTCCAAGCCACTGGATGATTTTATCGACCATTCCTTCCATTTTATTGCTCTGACAATGAAGGGCAAGTTTCCCTGCAAAAGTATACAGTACGACAATCCTTCCCCAGTTAATCTCATCTTTGAAAATCTCTTCAGAAATTTCACAAAATGTTTTATACGCGTTGTCAGCGTTAACGTTTAGCCTGTTGCACATACTCTTGAGCAACATGTCATGTTTTCGTTCAATCTCTTCACTAAGTCTTACAACAATCTCTGTTTCTCTGCGAGGGGCATTTTTCAGCGGCTTTCCAACTTTAATGTAAATATATTCTTTCGCAATATCCTTGGCGACCTTCGCTTCTTGCGTTAGGCCATTCTGAAAGCCATCAGCCAAGAATGTCTCATTCGTAAATCTTATAATATCCGTCATGTTTGTATTCAATGCAATATTACTCTCAAGTGTTGAATTTATAGTCAAAATGTTTAGTTAAACCAGTTTAATCAAGTTCTTCTACTACGCAAGTTCTCGTTCACCTTTTGTAGTACAACTGCAGACTGAGTGGCGCCGAGCTGCCTTTATCCTAATTCAATATCCAACGATCGAAACGTGATTGGCTAGTTTCACAAGGGGGGATAATACTAGTTTTCAATTGACAATCCGGTAACTATTTTTATCAATAATTGGGTATATTGAGAGAGAAATTGTCAAGAAATTTCTAGAAATGTCTTGAACCTGTATTTTGATACGTCTAAGGTACTTTTGAGTAAGCCTTATACTCTTTTGAGAGTGTTTTTTGCAAATATGATGTTGAAATCAGTGCTATGCATTACCCCCGATAAGCAATGCTTGTGATTTCCCCAACAATTTTGGGAGTTGCGCATCGGTTTTCGGACAATGACTTGAAGCTTCTGAAAGCTGGAATGTTTTCACATCTGATGCCAAAATAACAGCCAAATATGAAGGAAAAACAGAATTTGATGTTCGCAAAGTTAACTTTGAATGAACCTCTCCTGTTTTGGCTTCATAATTCGTTTTTTTCTTGAAGAAGAAAGAGTCCAAGTTAAGAACTTTGGTCAAGTCGTCAAGCTTCGGTCGTTTGGATTTTCCGAGAATTTCCGGGAAAGCGCGAGAGCTTTGCCGAAACTGAAAGGAATGAAACAGTATCTCCCTTCATAACCTTGAAGAGACCAAACTGGGAATAACTTTCGATAAACAAGGATCAAATCTAGTTATGTTTAGGAAAAATTTCCTCGAAAATAAGGAAAATAACAACACTGAAGTTTCTGTTACAAGATTTACCGAGAAATTTCTTCAGAATTCTCGGCCTATCTTTGATCTCGTCGCATTGACGTCAAGAGGATGAGCTAACAATATGCGTGGTTATTTGACGCATTGAATTGCCATGTTCTGACATAAACATGGTCTCTTTTTCACCTATCAACCAACCAAACATGGTAATTTTATTAACCGTATTCAACTCTTTCCTCAAATTGACTCATGGCCATAACAACAAATCTATCTTCTCAAAATGTCTGCCTTTTTTAGATATCTTTCTTACTAGACATCATATGAACATTATTCATGAATGTTGCGGTTGCGTTGACATAAGTATTACGGTTGCGTTGAATGTGCACGCTCGCAGTCACCTCGTTGCGTACTAATTCTAACTAAGAAAATAATTGGACATCTTAAAAAGTAACTTAACTGCACAAGGGGGCTCTAGATTCATGGAGGGGGTTGAGGCGACAAAATTCCAAGAAACGTGCAAAGTGACATGAACATGGTTCTGACACATCAAGGTTTTTGTGACAAATGAACGTCATGATACCGTGTAAGACACTGACAAAAGACAGATATGACAAAGACAGCAAAAATTAGTAAAATGTACTTTTCAAATATGAAAGCGGTAAGGGATCGAACGATAAAAAATTAAAAAGTGGAAAAAGTGAACATGTTTACAGACTTTTTTGAACGACTCCCTAGATGCTCTGATCAGTTTCTGGAACTTCACAAATTTTCCCAAAAATCCGGTTATTTTCATTACAAAAGGCCTCAGACATAATGTCACTGGTTATACGAGATGATGTCACCCTTAGCTGCCACATGTTTACTTAAAATACGGCCCCTGCTTTCGTAATAAAAGTAGTTTATCTCTAAAGGGGAGGAGAGGGAGGTGGCAGGGACACACTTACAGACGAAACCATAAAAACAAATATGTAACAACATTAAAAGAGAACAGTTAGCATTTTTAGCATATTTTAAAAACAATTTATTACGCAATTGAATGAACACAAACGGTAAATTTAAAGGGAAATTAAAGACAAAATTGTTTTTGATTCTTTCGAATTCATGATTAGCATGTGATCAACTACAGAAATTAGACTTGATTGATCATAAACATTAGATTATGTATATCAAATGGAGCCACGCCTATTGGCAAAAGAGCATCTCCCCAAACGTTCGCACGTGTGCAAGACTAGAAATAAACTTTGTGAAGGCCAACTGCAACATGGCTTTGGCGCGGGCAATTTCCCCCGGCCCTATACCATCAGAAAATATCTTAAGTATTTCTTAAACTCTTTTATTTGTTAACATCTCCTCTGTTTTACCCCCTTTGTTGAAATTTAGTGAGGCAAAATGTAATAGCATAGCATACAGAGGGTACTACAGCAGTGGTAGCAGAATCTAACCGTTTAGCAAACGGGAAAGCGTCAGATTAGTGTCAAATTTTACTTCCAGTCGGAAATCTGGTTATTCTTCAGAAATATTATGAACAGACCATGAACAGTAAAATCAACGAATTAATTTTTTTTCTATGAGAACAGGAGGGGCATTTGTTCCCTACCCCTTGGACCCTGCTGTAGGTGGCCCTGTCTGTATTGCTGTTATTATACTATTTTTATGACATAATTTCCTCGTGGACCATGACTCTCTTAGGTACCTAACACCTGCCTTATGCAACTGTGCGATCCCTCTGATTCCCCTTCTTTAGTTCCTGTTTACAAAGTGACAGTGCTTTGAGATTACTGACGCACTTCCAGGAACTGACATTAAACAAAGGTTATAGGAGTAGACGATAAAAATGCAGAATATTGATAATGTAAGATGATAGGGGGTTTTGGTAATGGATATGATCGAATAAGATGTGCTCTTTAACTCGTGGCTTTAAAAGGGAAATAACGAGGAATCTTCTCTGTTTCCTACCTTTTAGATAATGTTTCAAATATTTCCAATTCTGTCTCTCACACTTTCTGTTTGATAAGGGTATCCTGCATTAAGGAATATGTCCAATCCAATTTGTGATGCTTATTGAACCTTGGAACAAACCTTTGTCGATTTGCAAAGATCCGAAATGAAGAAAACGTTGCATCGTTTATGAGAAGAAAAATAATACACAAAACATAATTTGCTATCTAGATTAACAAACCATCTTGATTTATATTTACAAACAATGGGGCCAAAATATATTTCTATTGGCAAAGAAAGTCGGCTACCATGGCTTCATAAACGAGCCAATGTAAGTATGGTCAATAGGCTTAAAATACTGCAATAGGCATTTTCTACAACCTAATCATTGCCACTTTAACCTTTCGTAATTTGAAGTCTTTCAGGATCCCTCAGAGGGTCGCCATCCGGCAGACTACATCATTAATTCTTTCCTTTAAACCGTGAATTCCCTGTGACAAAACACAACTTATTTTGCAGCATGTAAATAAAAAGACATCCATAAAAAGGAAGTCAGATAACTCTCTAGAAGGCTTGGATTTCTAATGCAACAGAATTTAGTACTTGAAAAAGCAGTCAATTTCAATGTTTCTTCATCCACTACATCCAAAAACCTTTTCAGCTTGTTTTCTTGATATACTTCGTGAATCCATTAATGCCAGAATTATTGCCTAAAAGAGAAGAGTATTTAGTCTGAGATCATCCTAAGCGCCGAGGTGAAACCTTTGATGCCAGCAAGTCGGAGTCGGGGGGAGGGGGGAGGGCTGAACCCCCCATTTTTTAGCCGATTTGTTGTGTCGAAGTTATACTTTTCTAACCGAGAACATAGGGGCTATTTGACCAATTTGGAGAAAAACGAGCCAGGGGGAGAGACAGATCAATGAACAGCTTAGATGTCAAAAGAGAAAAATAGAAGAAAGTTTTCAGTTAAACAGGAACAAGGGACAAATGAGTATTCTGGTTTCACTATTCAATTCATGGGCGTCATTTTACGAAATCATGACATAATGACGTCATTTTGGCCAAGAAATACACCTTGAAAACACGAGATATTTGAACAAATAATAAAGAAATGTATTTCTGTTTCGAGTTCCCGAGTTACATCAAAACACATGACAATGAATAACATGTAATGCAAAATCTAAACTGTGATCTTTTCGTTCAAAGAATAGAAACTGGTTACCACATTGAAATCTTTTGATAATCACATGATTGCTGCAACCAACAGGATGTCAAGGTCTAACACGATGTAGATCTAACAGGATTCAGAACACATGTAGTTTCGAATATCAAAAACAAAGTCGATTGGAAACTCGTGACAGACATTGTTATCATGCCAGAAGCATCAAAACATTCCCTTTTCAACAAAAAATTGAAGCTTGCATGGAAATAGCCACTTTAAAGGGGAAAATTCGACTAGAAGTCCCCGACTAGGCCAAAAAATGAACTCTGATTTCAAATGGGAAAAAAATAGACTAAACAGAAGCTTCCCAGGGCATCCTTCTTTTCTTCGGTTCTACGTCTATGAGTAAAATTCTTTATTTGTCTCAAAGGTCTTTTAAACGAGCATAGATCGATTTCAATCGAATGACAGCGGCCCTAATGGGTAATGGGGAAAAGGTTTTTATAAATAAACGTACCTCTGGAAGCCATACTTCTGACACGTAAGTAACAGAATTAAAGTTATTTGGATTGTCACATGCTAAAAACCAGTCGACGAGTTTGTTGAGCAACTTTTCCGCCTTGAAAAACAAAACACTTCTATCAAAATAAAATTTCTATCAAAATACATATTTGTCCAACAAATCATCAATAGATATTACTACATCTTAAATTTAAAGATATCAAGATGATAAACTTCCTCTGTAATCAAAAAGCGTTTCAAGGATTGGACAAAAATATGAGCAATGTCATGAAATTTTTCATGGGGTCTGAATAAAAAGAATTGCTACAAGAAATCCTTGCAATGGATATAAAATATAACTGAAGATTAAAGAATATGTTTTCCGAACCATAAGTTTTAAAATAGAGAAAAGTAATGATCTGCTTCTCTTTGGTGTTTTCTCAACCTCAACTCGAATGATAAGCTACTCAAATAGGAGGTTATTGTCCTTGGCTACCGATAGACTCAAACAAAAGTTGTAATTTACTTGGCAAATTTAACACAAATAAGTAGAAATAAATATATTACAATTTTATCATCATCAATAGGTCCATAACCACTTTGATGTTTCAGCATGTTCTTCTGGCTTGCAGTTCCACTTTTAAATATTTTATGTCTTGCGCAATCAATTTCCTCTGATAAAATTTTCTTCAAAGTTGGCTAGAAAAGAAATTTTGTTCAATCATAAAACACTTGAAATTTTGCGTTAAACCATAAAACAAGCATCATGAATTGTGGATGTCGTAAAAATATATAAAAATCTGATGACTGAATTCATGTTTTGCAATAGATATTAAATGTATTGCAATAACTTAAAACGATTCTTAACGTACCTGAGTTTTATCGATTGCCTTTAAAAGATTTTTGTGTCGTTGCCTTGCACTGGAATGAAAAACCATCAACGAGATGAGATCAACGAGATCAACGAGGATAAAAAAAAACTACACACTGGAAGAAAACTCTAGAGTTATCTGTGATGAAAAATTGAAAATTAATACATTGATGAAAACCTGTTGAGACATGGAAATGGATATGGAAAATCGATGGTAGAATAACTAGATATCTACTTTTTTTGCTTTTCAAGTCTTAGAGAATAACAGAAAGTGCGAAGTCCCTACTGGATCGAAAATTTAATGCATTAGAAGTTATGTAATTTCATTGTCCATTAAATGCATTAAGAAAGGTTATGTTTGTACTTGTCTCAAATACCGCAAAAAGATAAGAAACCAAAGAATCTGTCAATGGTAAAAATGCCACACTAGTTGATAGAATGGATAGTGTTAAATCAAGGATAAAATTGATGGTACGGAAATAGAGTTAGTTGGAAGTTTGGCTATGGTTGGAATTAGCGATGAAAGACACCACGTGAAAGAAACCGGCGTGACAGTGGTACAAATAATTTAGCTTTAAGAGGTGAAGGTGGGGTTTTCGTGGCACAAAAATAGTTGTAACAAAAATAAGAACAAAGAAGCAATTGTAACAAAAATAGTAAGATTATAATGAATGAGTGAATGTTTGAGATAACACCCTTTTCTTTGCTAAACAAACGAAAAGACAAAAATATAGTAGATGTATATTCTACATACTCTTCACATTTCACGTTTTTACAATTTGAAATTCTAGCATAAAACCAGAAAAGAGCTCAAACTGTTCTTAAAACGGCAAATCCTTAATCCTTTTAAAAAGATGCAGTTATTTATCAAAAAACTGATAATTTTGGAGGAGGATATGTCTGTGATGGATTGCGGACTAAAAATTTTGTTAATAGTTTTAAAATAGGGACATTAATCTCTTTTAATGTTTTTGAAAGCCGTTTTCGAATTCCAAAATTTTTGGCCTTCATAGAGAGAGAGACAGACAGAAAGCGTTTAAGTTAAAGTATTAGCCAACTGAGAACAAATGACTAAAACTATAAATACGATGAAAATTACTAGAAAAAATTGAACTGGTGCGAGAGTTTGGCGTCGTTCATGAAGGAATTCATGTCCATAGAAGGAAGCCGAAGATTCGAGACTAATTAGAAAGAGGCATTCCACCAGCAAATAGAACACACGTTTATTTCTGGTTATTTAATAAGAGATTGCCAATACGTGATCCATTGACAATAGCTGAACCTGTATCAATAGTTGTTGAATGGCATGACAATGAGGGCATTCCATGTGCATGATTAGCAGCACAAAAGGCTATTCTGGAAATTGAAAGAAGCTTTCAATATCTAATTAGAGATTGGATCATTTTCTAATAAAAACGAAAAAAGAAAGATCAATTTTGCATTGCGTGAAGTCTAATGTTTATATATCAAAAGGGTATTAGATTACGTAGCTACGTCATCTCTTGCGCCAATGACGTAAATCCTGTTGCAACGGAGTTAAAAGAAGCACGCAATGCAACAGACTTTCGATGCGATTCTAAATATTCCAGAAATTCAAGGAAGATAGACAGGATTTCACAAAGCTCAAGGAAAATAAGAACGTTGTCAGGGAAAACGCGATGATGCGCTCTTACGGTCAGTAAATAACTGACGAAAAATCCTCATTTACAAAAACAAGAACAAACATGAAGGTCATGGGGTTAATCTATTGACGACAAACAATTGCTTGTCTTTTGATCACACCTTACTAGATGTTCGCATATTCTCGGGAAAATTAGAATGAAGCACGAAAGCTGTCGTTAATACGAAAATTTTCGCCTGATTAATCGCCCAGTGCTACATCAAAGGGGCATGCAATGATGCAAAGAATACTATGATGTTATACACTCTCCGCAAAATTACTGAATCTTGGGGTGATAAAATTTGAAACAATATTTGATGTATTCAAGGCATACACTACACTACACTACACTACACTACACTACACTACACTACACTACACTACACTACACTACACTACACTACACTGTATTGCTTTGCACTACACTACACTGCACTTCACTACACTACACTACACTACACTACACTACACTACACTACACTACACTACACTACACTACACTACACTACACTACACTATACTTTTAGTCTGAATCGACAAAGTTAGGTAGCGTTTCGAAATACCGTTTCAATAGAAGCAGCAAAATGTTTGACAAGCAAGTCGAATAAAAATGGATCCAATGGCCTAAGAATTGAAAGCAGCAAGTTACTTCAACATTCAACATCTGTTTCAACAACGGCCAAAAACCCTTGAAAAGTTTTCTCTTATCAAACTAATTACCAAATGTTACTTGAATAATAATTAGGTGCCCAGGCCTAATGACGTTGGATGAGGGCAATGCAGCTGAAAATAACGCAGATATATCCATGATTTTTAAGTGTAGCCAAAACCATTAAAGAGGATGGCCAAAAATAGCAATTGTAATCCAAATATGTATTTTGGAACCTCAAAAAGTTGTCTTTGTACTTCATGTAAAAACATATGTTTGTGCATTTGTTCAAACGATGTAAATTGATCTTTAATTGCAAAGTTGTTCAACTTTTACTGGTTCAAAACAAACAGCATTCTCGAAGCGATTTCTCAACTTTCGATGCTCATGAAATGAAGTTTATCCAAGCCAAATCTTTAGCGATGCATTCTCATTAAAAAGTTTTCTAGTTGCCAATGATACAATTTTAGTTCACAAGCTGTATTCCCATTGGTTCTTATCTTTCATTAGAATTGACAAGAATTACCGATCAAAATTGGCTTGATCTTCTTAACTAGTTGGTTTAATTGCCAGTGTCTTGTAGCATGGCAAGTTACTGACACACTAATCTACTGAGTGACTAGAATGTAATCTTATTTGTTTGTTTGTTTATTTATTTGCTTGTCTGTTTGCTACCTTATTTCTATTTTATTTTGTATCTAGCTATGCATATATACCTCATACTTTCGACATCTGTGTTGCAAGCTAGAAAAGATGCCAGGGCAAAATTAAGATAGAAAGATCTGAAAACTTACCTTGCATCTCCTCTTGGTTGACTGGCAAGTAAATCTTTGAATTTTGTTGGAGTTTTTTCTTTTTCAATTTTTCTTTTTGAATCTTTTCGATTTTTTCCAGGCGTAGAAGATTCATCTTGTGAAGCACCATCATATAAAAATTCTAATAAAGGTAAGTGACAAGTTTAATATTATTTTGAATCATACAGTGCTTAAAAAATAGATGTAAACAAGGAATGATAAACCACCACAAACTCTTATTGGTTGAGCAACCAGAAAGCTTCCACATCGCATTGTTGAACGTTGATTGCAGCAACATTGAAGGTACGTCTAAGTTAGCAATATACTGAGAAAGAATTTGAAGCTCATTTGCGGGAAATAAGGCGCACCTTTTCAAAGAAATGGCACCTCAGGTTGAGCTGATAAATATGGTGTATCAGTAAATTAGCCTAGTATGATTGGTATCAAAAGAGTTATTGGGAAGAAGAAGAAGAAGAAGAAGATAAGGTGAAGAAGAGAAAAAACGAGAGAAAGAGGAACAAGAGAGGGTGAAGATGAGGAATAAGATGAAAAAGAAGATTGAAAAGAGAAAGAGAGACTATATGAATTGGAAGAAGAGGAGAAGAAATAACGGACACATTAATCTTAAGGCAGTTGAAAGAATGATATATTCATGATAATACTTCAAAACAAACACACAAACAAACAAACAAACAAACAAATAAATACCTTCTTCGCTTTCGTATGTAAAAAAGTTGGTTATTTTTCCAGATGCTAAAAATTAGATGCAAAATCGTCAGAAAATCTAATTCTTCAGACAATCTAATCAACTCTAAACGTTCTTGCAAATGGAAATGTTTGACCAACTTCTCAATGGTACAAAATTTGAGCACTTTATAAAACAGCAAAAATATTTTTATTAAAAGAATTCAAGAAGATATCACTGAAATGTAACGTGCTTTGATTAAAACCAAAAAACGAGCTGGAACATGATCAGGCAAGCTAAAAAGCGAAAAAGCTCACCTCTAGTAGAACATTCGTCCTTTTTGGCCATCAATAACATTGGTGATAGGTGTGCAACACTCATACAACAAAATTCTGTTCTGAGAGCATGTTAGTCAACAGTATCGAATAGAAATTAAAGAAATAATAAAACACTTTTCTTTAATTCACCTTTGCTTGCTAAATACTCTTCAGCAAACTTTACCGATTGTAAAAATTGTTCTTTCCCGTAATTCTCGTGGTCCAGCGAGCTTCCCTCTTTCTGTAAAAATGTTAACTAATTGGTTAGATGTCTGGATTAAACACTAAAATCTCAACAAATAAGCAAAAATGAACAAGTTTGTTAAAGAATGGATTGTAAAAGAACAGGCCCACATGGAAGCGATCCCTCGAAAAGGGGGATAACTAGGAGTGGAAGAATAATAAATTTGTAAACCAAATTCTCACTAATTGGTAGTAATCATCTAGAAACCTTTACCATGATCATATCTTTTTTTTCTTGACCACAGCAAAATGGTATAACATCTTTGACTTGTAATCTGTGAAAAATAAGACTAAGTTTATCTGAGAACAATAAGTTAACTTGATGCAAAACGCCAGATATTTGTTGGTAGAATTGCAAAAATTTAAAAGGAGAATAGTTGAATAAAATGTGATCGAGACTATGAAGATTCGATTATTTGAAACAACTATGGGAGAAAGAACGATAAGGTCATGATGACATCCCGGAATAGTTAGACATAAGAAAGCATTATGCAATGAAGTAGCAATTAATTATCAGGCTAGATTTGGTAAGTGCTATCAGGGGCATCACTTTGTGCTCCGTGTTGGAGGAGTAATGGCACTTTTGCCCTGCAAAAGTCACTCTTTGCCATTTCAAAATTGTTGAAAGCGCCTATTCTTGTCCTGTAAGAAGGCACTTTTCAGAACGGAAATCGGAACTTACATAATCCTTTTCATGTCTTGAATCTTCCAAGTCTCATCAAAAAAATACACCCAGATCTTGAGTTTTTTATCCATATTGTAAAACTAAAAATAAATGCAAAATCTTCACTAGCGATATTGAAAAACCAAAGCAGATAAAAAATTTGCGTTTTCATCGACTTGGGACCATTTCAACGCCGAATAGTGCATTTTCTGGGCCTAAAATTTGCAAAAATCTGGTTCCAGTTAAGTCAGCAAAA
The DNA here is from genome assembly GCA_964019065.1 of Catostylus mosaicus. Taxonomy (NCBI): domain Eukaryota; kingdom Metazoa; phylum Cnidaria; class Scyphozoa; order Rhizostomeae; family Catostylidae; genus Catostylus; species Catostylus mosaicus. Next base: position 8,504,756 of record OZ025194.1, on the reverse strand, counting down.
TGGATTTTGATTCTTAGTTTGTTATCAAAAGAAAAAAGATTAATGAGATTCGAGTTCAGATAAATACTTTGAGAAATTATAACAAGAGAAAAATCCTTCACCACTTTTATTAAATCAATATTCACACGTTTGCAGATTGCAGGAAGATAAAACCAAAAAACCTACAACAGCAGGCCAATATGGTTCATCTTTAAATTTCGCCCAAACAACATTTCCTTTCTCCATCTTTTCTGTTAAGGGAAAAACGAAACAAATTAATTTTTGCTTTAAAGTTCGTTTAAGGGTTTCAAAAACAACCCAAATAGTTGAAATTGTAATCAGAATCAACCCTTTGCGGCATGGCTTTTTCGTTTCTACTTTTATAGCTGCTATTACTTACACCCTTTTGCACATTTTAAAAAAGGTAGGCCAAGAAATAATTCTAAAACAAAGTGTCATTAGGAGATTGCCAAACTTCGCTTTAGAGTCCATCTGCTAGAAAACTGAATTCGAAGCCTACAATTCAGAGCAGCAGAGCTAAGTGATAAAAGGCAAACCTGGGGGCTTTTCAATTGGCAAAAAGGGGGCAGGGAGGTCGTCATCATCATCATCTGTTCCCTCTTCGTCTACGTCGAATGTTGGCGGACTGTAAAAAAAGATAAAAACAACAACAATGAGGAATTTGAGAGCAATAGCTGGTATGAATTGCAGCAAATAAACAGCGTAAGATGACAAGATCATAAAAAACATGATGATTTAGCATGTGAAACTAAATATCAGAAGCATTAATTATCGTCAACATAATTGAAGTAATTTGTACGACTGAAATGAACGCATTTGTATTTCTGGATGTCAATATGCAAGCAATTCTTAAAATGCCTTTTATTTTGGTTTATCTAAATCATGTTTTTGATATTTAGGTTTAAGTAGGTGGTGCATCAGCATTATTCCTTAAATGAGATTAGTCTTGCAGGCATTTTAATGAGAATTACAGAATCTATTGCCATTTTATTCAAAGGTTGAGTTATTGTGTTCCTAAAACGATTTTGATCGAAGCTGCAGAAGCATTGCTAACATATCTCAATACCATTTTCGATTTTAATTGTAAAAGCAGAAACAGTGCAACTCATATCTTGCAAGGGAATTACACAATCACATCAAAACAGAAGAGATTGGAATTTCTGATTCATTTACATGTTTTCTATGAGTAAATAGAAATTCTGTTAAAAGGCCTTGGTATTGTACTCAAGATGAAATAAGCTGATTTACAGACAATCTAAAAAGACAAACATTCTCAACACCTTTAACCTTACAAACAAGCATTTTCAACACTCTTGTGCATTAATGATGACACAAAATTCTGCTTCTATGGCCTTCTAGCAAAACACTTCTTGAAAAGACAGCAAATGACATACTTGTAACAATAATCGTTTTTGGCTGAACTAGCAAAGGACGATATTTTGAAGCTAAAACTAGTTCAAAGAACATCTCTGAATAATACAAATTAATTGATGAATTATTAGCAGATCTAATCAAGAGGAAAATTGTACAAAATGTGACTACTTTAAGTAATAAATTTCATTGATATACCTGTTTTTAGTCAGAGTAGTGCAAATTTGATTTTGGTTTTGATCAGATTTTTGTCTCTTTGAAGCCCTCTTATTTTTCACGACATCTTGACATTTTCTCCGCTTGGGTTGTTGTTGCTGTTCATTGTCAGCAGAAAAAGCTTCAATAAGAATGATACTTTAATAGTTAATATTGAGTGAAAAAATGAAAAAATTGGAATTTATTTCAAAATATTTGGAAAGTGGAAATAATGGTAATAATTGTATTTTTTCAGCTGTCTTGGCCAGGAAGTACTCGAGTCATATCAGTGGAAGGGGAATAATTTAATATAGCACTTGTAATGTTTGGAAAAACCTTTAAAGACAAGAGTCTTGTATCTTTTTGTCCAAGATTGTATTACTGGAAAGACTCATGCAGATTTGGAGTTTATAATCAATTGCTTTTGAAACTAACCTTGATGTTTGAATTTCCATTCAGCTTGTTTGCATGCTTGAGTGAATGTTTGCTTTTGAATACTGGTGGGTAGATCTAAAAGATAATGTTATTCATAACAATTAAAAAATAAGGGTAATTACATGTGCTTTGTTCCCTTTTTTTCTAAAGTTTTGATCAATTTGAATAAAACACCATTTGTCACCACTTTTTGATTTTTATAAGAAATTTATGGCCAATTTCTAAACTGACCCCACATATTTTGAGCAAGACACACTTCTGACGTAAACAATTCATTACTGTGATTAACTTATACAGATAATTAACTGTTCTCTTTTGGCTTAGAGCCAAAAATGGTCAATTTTGAAAACCACAAAGGAGATGCTCATCTTAAAACATTCAATAAACTGAGTTGGATATTGAAATTAACTTCCATTTTTGAATATTGAATAACTAAGGATAGATGAAAAAATCTGTATATTATGTATATTACGAATGGAAAAAAACTCATAATTTTTTACATAGAGACTTTTCCAAGAGTGGTTCCATGTATTTTAACCCCTGGCAAATTTTAAAACGTAAGACTACGAATATTCCAAAATTCGTAAAACTACAAGTTGATTGATTTTAAGTAATGCTTACTTTTGCCAACTTTGATATAATCTTCTTTTTCTTTGCAATCCCAATTTGCAATCTGGAAACCACTTTTTGTCAACTTTCCCCTGATGAAAAACAAATCATGAACAAAACCAAATCTCCAATTTTGTGAACACTTTTTACAGCATAAGCAGGGGTTTCTAGAGCACCTTGTACAACTGGGGGAGGGGCAAAATAAAGAAAAATAGGATGATTAAAAATTAATTAAAAATTTTTATAGACAAAATTAATAGACAAAAATTAAATAAATTGTCTTACCATTTCTTCCCATTAAATTTATAAACATTCTCAGTAACTTTATCTTTAATTTGTTCTTCAACAACCTAGAAATATAATACTTTAAACAATTAACAATTTTTCAATTGTAATTTTCAATTTTTTCAAGTAATAGTTAGTAGATCTCAAATGCATGGGTGGCTAGATTTTTGGCATTAAAGATGTCAGCTCTTTAACTAATCTGCTACCACCCTTACCCCTTTTCTGCACTGGATTCTTCATTTAATGTCACATGCTTCCAATTTAAAAACCACAACTTATGTACCAACATTTGTGATTGACTTTGATAATGTCATATTACAAAGCAGGTGTAATATGCACAACAAATTATACAATATTTGAATAACACATTTGTGGCAACTGCATGCATGAGGCATTTTGCAGCAGGTCCAAGTGCACCCCATGATATTGTATGAATCATGTGCAAAGCTGCATAGTGCACCCAAGAGAATCAGGTGTGCAGGCCATGCAAGCCCGGAATCTTTCCTTGCACGCCCGATACCTCATCGAGTTCTGATCGTCGAGACTGGTTCTGATTTCAGTTCTGTTGTTTATTAACACAACATAACATAACATAACATAACATAACATAACATAACATAACATAACATAACATAACATAACATAACACAACATAACATAACATAACACAACATAACAAATACTGTAATATAGGCTAGAAGCCTGTTACAGATCACCACATTCTAAAAGTGTTGTAAGATGTTGGGTGAGGGGATGCTCCTGAAAAGTATGCAGGGGGAAACATGAGGCCATGCGCGTTGTCCTATGGTTGAAATACCAAGTCAAGTTGTGTATTGAAAGTAATACTGATTTACAATATGGATCTTTTTAACAAACAGTTTTGAGCTTAACTTTGACATCCTTTATTAGAAGGAGAGATACTTTCCCAAACTTTCTGCATCTATTATTGTTTATGCGATTACTTTCTCCAGCATTTTTTAACTTTGCTGATTTTTAAATTATTTCGCGCCATTTTGACTAGGCCTAACCAGAATCAGTTTAAATAAAATTGTACCTATCTTCTTATGGCTACCAAGCCCCAACATCTGCTAAAATAATCTTCAGATATGTTTTTTACAAAATATAAATCGAATTATCATATTCACCTTAGCAGGCCAATAAACTCCGCCCCCTTTTCTCGCCCATACAATTCTTGTCTTTCCCATTTTAAAAAGCGGCCTAACTAACCGTTCTGTTGTTGTCAAACCTCGATTTGAATAAGGGGCTACATAGATGATAATGGAATGTTCACTGTGAAAATTGCACACAATTGGGGGGGGGGGGGGGGCAGGGCTGCAATTTTTAAGGGGCGCAAGGTCTTAACATTCAAGGAGATTATATTGTTACATCGAGTTACATATATTGTTACAGGAGATTACATCCATCATATTGTCAATTCATTTTTCTCCATAATACATTTGATATATAGGGAAAGGTTGACCCCCTCGATAAATTCGATGAAATTGAATTTTTGTACTGTATTACTCTTTCATTGATTAGTTAATTAATTAATTAATTAGAGTTTCTGAGAATACATTATAATCTAATATAAATTAAAAAACCATGATAGACTATCGATTTTCTCTTTATTTGCAAACATTGTCCACTGAATAAATAGATTGTCTCCATAATTGTCAAACATAAATCAAAAGGGCCTTTAATCATACTCGAGTTTAAATAATCCTTTATGAATATCATTAATCGTTTAATGATAATTTGAATGTTAAAAGCGATTTATGCTCATAAAGATGGCCAATACAAATTTGCTTAATTATTTTGAATGACTATAGCATTGCACAATTGATCAAAGTTTAGTTTAAACATCTTTGGTGGTTGAATAATGAGAAAAACAGCGAGGATTTAGCTGCAAATGGAAAATAAATTGGTTAACGTTAAAGTTAAGACCATTTCAAAGAATTCATTTACATCGACGCTTCTGGGCCCATAATAGCTGGACACCCCTCATTAGAAAGATATCTTTCTTATGTTCTCTGATGAGCACTTCTGCAGTGGGTCAAACATTGGTCCACCAAATAGGGGTCCAAACCCTCCCCCTAACTAAGGGGCCTTAAGCAAGGGCCTTTGAGCTATCGTTTCCTTAATGATATTACAATTTCTGTTATAAGCATCAACAAGGATTAGTGATCATTATCATCAACTTCATCATCATTATTATCATCATCATCATCATCATCACGATCATTATTATCGTATGCTAAAGTTTAAAGCCAGGACGCAAACTTGTTTTGTTGCTTCGAAAATCTTTGAATGGAGGGCACAACTGATCTTTCAAACAGCGACATGATATGCATCGAAATGGTATTTACAGCTGTCAATCAAATGAGAGACAATAGAGAAAAAGCCACAGGATTTGTTATCGAATCGCAATCGATGGCGTATTGAGGGTGAGAAGTGTCAATCAAATATTGGACTGCGCTGAGAACGTGGTCATTTACTTTACATTGGCAAACAGTGCGTACACGACTCGGAACAAATAATATCAATGTTTATTATGATGAATTGGTCGTATTTGGCTAGTCTGTTATTAATTTGCCGGTTACACAGCATATGTGCTGAACATGGTAACTGCTTTACGCTTTTTAACAAATGCAATGCCAGATACAACTGTTTTGCATCTCTTGTGAACTTGAAATTCTTATGTCACGAACTGTTGACTGGCGAGCATGGAAGTGGATGTACACAAACATGTCGGGAAGCGATAAAGATGGTTGACGATGACAAAGACGGGAAGCACTTTCTGACATGCGACTGTGATCGTGATTCTGAATGTCTTACGTACCAAGCAAGAGCATCGAAATGTCTACAGAATCGAACTTCCGACAACAACAAGATTGGTTGTGCGAATTTCAGCAGACAGTGTCAAACTGATGAAGGTTGTAATACAGTAATGGAGAAGTTTTTTATACAATGCACTCATCTCATTTCTGGAACGAGCTGCACACCAACTTGTGAAATTGTACAGGAAGAGCTGTATACTCATAACATAACGAAAGGACTGTTGGACTGTGAATGCAGTGGGACTGTTAAGGAAGAGAATTTCTGCCGAGGGATAACAGCACACACTCTTCATTTATGTAAAACATCTCCAATGGTTAAGAAAACCCAGAAAGAGAAAAATAATGGATCGTTGGGGGATAAGGAGAATCGTAGCAGAACTAAGTTAATGAATGCGGTAAACACTAGTTCAAAATCGGTCAAATTGGGAAGTGAATATGTTCCGAAATTAATTATTCTTCTCTTTACTAGCAGACTGTTTTACGAAATTGCAAATAAATAGTCTAAAATATGAATTAAAATGGAGGTTTCCGCTTTTGGTAACCAATTATCCATTACATCTTTTTGCGGATGGATTTGTGTGGTGTTAAAGACAAAAGTCTTGAAGTTGTCTCCTGAACAGGTCGGGAAAGGTCTTCAAAGGCACAATAAGGATATCAGTTTTAGAATACAAGTTATCCCTTTAGACGCCTGTTCACAATATGGTGAATAAACCGCCTCTATATTTAAACAAACATTTCTCTATTAATAAATGATTATAGACAAAGTACTATGTTTGACTTTCGCAATAATACCAAGTAATGAAATTAACAAAGGAAAAATATAGAAGTAATTATAGCCAACCTAGTTTCTAAATACTAAACCGATTTCTTTTGACTTCCCTTTTATTTCTTTCAGAATCAAGGAGCCAAGCATAGACTTGACCTTGCCTCTGTCGCTAAGCTCGGCTGACATTAATTTCTAACTACAGTGAGGGGGAGGTCGATGCTTGAAAAGTAGCGAAAATAGCTGACTAATTCTGAATTGGCTCATTTGATAATAGCAATCCTATTCTTAAATCATTTGAAAAACTAATAACCATTTTAATGTAAATATTTGATGCTTGTGCAGGTATTTTTGCGAATTTATTGTTTGTACCATTGATATTTTTATTCTCTGTTCATGAAACGCACATTTTTAAGAATACAGGTCATGCAGAAATTGTGAGGAGTAAAAAATCCCAAAATGCAGAATCCATTATAATATCTGACATGACTTTTGAAATGTCAAAGGATTGCAAAGGTATGAAATAGAAAGCTTGCAGCCATTAAAAGTGCATCGAAATACGCTGATCGTGCCTTCATAACACCATTTCCATTTAAGATAAAAAAATAATAAGAATATTGTCAGTGTATATCAGCTGCTTAATGCACAAGTGACCCATCAATGGTTACTTAATATTTCATATGGCTGAAACACTGTCCTCGTCAAAACTTTAACCATTCAACTGAGTCAATGTGGTTAGATTTGACAATTGAACTTACTATCAAATGTTAAACAGCATTTTGTTTAAATACTGTATTATATGACTTAGTTGTAAATATTAGTGTCATTTCTACTTTGTATGCAGAGATATAAATTTACCATTTTTTAATTGCTGCTTTTTTTGTCACCTTGCGACTCGTTTCAATCGATATTTGAAACTTATGACATGTAAAAATTTTGGTGGTAAATAAATCTCTTCCTTTGTTGTCTTGTGCAGTTTGCTGCAAGAATGCGCCCTGGGGGAAGAGGATGGGAATAATTTCCTGAGACTGTGCCTTTACCTATATTCTCTGTCCCCACTCTCTCCTGGATAGCTCCCTTATTATTCCCTGTCTTCATTTGCTGTTCCCAGGAAAAAGGCAAAAAATACAATCAATCATTTTGTTGCTCAGGAGTAGGTTAGTCTGCAAGCAGGTTATTTCTTTTAACAGTTCTCTCCATTCTCTCCGTTCATAGTATAAAGAATTGAAGGGAGGAGAAACGAGGGATATCCTGATTGTCACTTTCTTTCCACCTCATTTCCTGTCATTTTTCTTATTGTTGGCTGTTAGTAGCCGGGTTATGTGTGCTGTGGAGAGGTCAATCTTTCCTGCAATGCGACACAACTGACAGCTTATAATAATAGTCATTCATTGTTAATCGCAACAGGTTGTGGAGAGAGCCGAAAAAATTATTAACACTCATCACAGCTTGTGTTTTCGATGATGCTGTAGAAGTTCAAAGCATCGTGATTATCGTGATGTGAGTGATTGTTTGATGATTAACGATTACAGTACTGATTCCACTCATACTATACTTATTGTGACGGTGATGATGATGATGATGATGATGATGATGATGATGATGATGATGATGATGATCGCACTGATGATTATGATTGATGATGATGATAATGATAATGATGATGATGATGATGATAATGATGATGATGATGATGATGATGATGATGATGATCACACTGATGATTATGATTGATTATGATGATAATGATGATGATAATGATAATGATGATGATGATGATGATTATGATGATGATGATGATGATTATGATGATGATATGATGATGATGATGATGATGTTAATGACGATAATGATAATGATGATGATGATGATGATAATGATGATGATGATGATGATGATATGATGATGGCGATGATGATGATGATGATAGTGATCATAGTGATAGTACTGTCTGTGAAATGGGTGCGGGGGATTAGTTTTAAGTTGGATTTTTATCACATTCTAACGTTAAGATGTCACCAGGACAGCATTTGTAGTCGATTTATAAAGCTTAAGATATTTGACACATGAATTAGATCTATTCTTGTAAGAGAACGCCCCTGTGCAAAAATTGATCATGACCGATCTAACTATCACACATTTGTGATAAAGTGCAAAACCACACTTAAGCCACAAACATCAAACATTACGAGGGTCAGAGTAACAGTATCAGTTATAAAAAGCGATGTCTGCGAATGGCTTTACGTCAATTATCATATCTGCTACCAGGGATTCAGGAAGCAATTCAAGTCTGGTGCATCGACGAGGAAAGGAATTATAAATTGGGTGCTTTCAACAAACAGGGCAACTCGACAGTAGCGTGTGACTTCCTTTATTTTTTCGGTATTAGACGCTTCAATCCATCCCATGAGTGAGAGGGGCGACAATTGAAGGAAATTGTGACAACCAGGCGTGACTGTTTTAAACGTGGTCGCTAAGATTTTGGAAATTAATCGCAAAAAAAATCCACTTATTTTATATGACATAAAAATCTTATGAGAATTAGCGAATGTTTTGAAAACAAATTGAAAATGAATCGCCATATATTGGTCAAAACTCAGTTTTCTGCCATGCTTGCGTTAGAGCGTTTCCATCCCCTTTAACTAACTTTTCATACTACTTAAGTGCTTTTAGGAACATTTTTATTTCTGAAAAATGTTAATAATCACTCACAATTGATGAATAGTGCCATTCATAGAAAAACCAAACAGGTAAAGCAATTTAGTAAGTTGAGAAAACACTAAGTGTAGGAAAAGTGAGACCACCAACCATCATGAGAAAAAGGTGTGGTGAAAATATTGGCTTGTTGCTAAAACCAACATAAATCGAATTACATTGCCATAACATGGTAGCTATTGAATGACAAAAATAATAAAATGCTCCAAAGTTGTCAAAACTGCAAACTACAAGGGTTTAACATTGTGTTTGATCCTTGGTTGCATGAGATGCGCGGCGGGAATAGCAAAGAGAAGAGGGTTTATATTTATCAAAATCATGTGGTTCAGTTTACCGTCATCCGTGATTTTTCGCAGCAGTGGATAGTAGTACACGCTTTTCACAGTAACTAAAAATCCACCAGGCCCAACAAGCCATCCAAGTGTTAAGCTAAGAGTTTTGAGGCTTGAGCCATCTTAGATCCTTGAGTATGGTCATGAGGTGCTAAGGAATTTTTGCTACTCAAATATGATCATAAGATGAGCAGTTTCAAGGGCTGGTAAATTCCTTATTCTAAAAAGACGTTCCTACGTCGGTGCCACAACTTTGAATTCCAATTAATATGTAGAAAATCCTTTTTCAATCTTTTAGAATCAGATTAACTAATATTTTTGCAACCGCCTAAATTCAAGACAGTGATTAATTCTTGGAATCTTCAAGGATGAAATTGATCGGCTTATAGCTATATATTAGAGCAATCATTGATAACGCGTTTATTGCGCGATGGAATCCATGGATCAAGCTAAATTCCTTTTAAATTGAGTTTAAGAAGTTAACTGGCCGCCATTATGATTATTACTATGACAACCATCGTAAAATAATATCGGGTCTTTTGGTTGACAGGGTTTGTTTGCTGTGGATTGGAATCATCAAATTTGGCTCATGTTCATATTAACAGAGGGATTTTGTTGAATGGGTAATGAATACAGGGGAATAATCCTTGATTAACATACAGTATCTATTACTTTTTTCATAAAAAGAACACAAAGGCTTAAACTCAATTAATAAGATGAACTCGTGACAGCTGAAATTTTTACTTTTCATGCAATTTTAGCCTTAGATCAAGCAATGAAAGAAACGACCCAGACTTATGGCAACAAATTTTGAGGCAGGGAAAATTTAAAACTAAGTTTAAATTACGTTTGAAGGGAATAAGAAGAGAGGGGCAAAAGATTCCGAACAAGAAGCATATTTCTAAAACATCTTAAAAGGGTATTTGTCAGCTGCAATGTAGCCAAAGGGGGAGAGGGGGTAATGGGGTCTGCAAGAGTTCGAGGAAGAGACCAGGCAAGTTATATAAATGAAAATTTTCACTTCAAATAATAATTTCTTCTTGCAAAAACTATACAAATACAGTTCTATCGACACACTTATATATATCTATATATTCACTGGTTTTTCCTCCATCCACACAATATAAATATCTATTAATTAATTGTTAGAAAAGTTTCATACATACATTATCACTAATTTAACAGTAAAAGGTCACAAACTTGGTCCTTTGGCTCCAACTGTTAATTCTGCAAACACAAGTCGATGATCGGATGCCAAAAAGTCACTCGGCCATTCCTAATAAAAAAACCCATGGTTAGATTGACTTGCGTTATAGTCTTAACAGCTTTTAATAGAGCTTATTATTATTATCATAAATTGGGGATTGGCGCTAACAATGAGACTAGATCCCATGATTCTTTCCCTTCAACTGTGCGACCGAAACGGAGATGGGTGCCATCCTTTGTATTAACTATTGTCGAAAATACTTAGATTTCATCCAGGAAGCATTAGATATGTTATTTTTTGCTATTACTACACAAACCTTCTGTCCTTCATTGCCCTGAAGTGTTTCAGGTGTCCCTAATTTTAGATTCGTCTTCAATTCAACCAGCATTTACCTTACCTGTGGCCTATCCATTTTTGTAACTATGATAACAATGAATTTGCGTGCTGAAATCAGCCTTAAATACCTTAAAAGATATTAGACGTACCATATCACTGCGATCTTTAGGAACAAGAAATGCCTCATTTACGTTGCATTCCAGTTCATCGGGCATTCTAGAAATAATGGGAAACATTTTCCATTTTATTTTAAAATGACAATGAACTTATGGAAACATATATGAGAGACATACCTCCAATGGTAAAACTGTAATTTGCGACTTGGCAAGTAATATTCATTGAAACTGGGAGTTAATGAACTCGGGCTCAATGAACTGGGGTTAAGAGTGTCAACGGGAAACACCACCAATGGGAAGTGGGAAAAATATTGAAAGGGGACAAATATTGAAGTTGTATAAATATCGAAGTGGGACAAATATCAAAATGGGACACATATCAAGTGGGACAATTCAATATAAGATTTGGCAATCATACTTTTCTAGTTGGAAACATTGATGGCACATAAAAAAATAAAAGTTAGCAATTAAATCTGAAGAACAGCTGAATTATTATCTACTTAAGCCAAACAGACTATGCTTGAACATGCCGATAGATGGTTGATAGTATACTCCTGGTCCAAGGCCTACTGTTCTTCGTGTTTTTATAAAAGATGTTTTAAACAACAATAGAATCGACGGTGAATACCTGTACAACACATAATCAACTGCCAAAAGAGAACAGTTGTGATCCACGTGTGTGATCAGAGGCTCACGTCCATGAAAATTTTGGTACGAAGATTTGTAACCACTGTTTAAAAAGAAATTGTAAATCGGTCCATTGGGACAACCATTGAAATCGCCAGCAAGGAAAAGCGGGATATCTGTCCGATCTTGTCTAGATAATAAAAATAAGAACTTTTTAATGATTATTCAAGAATTAAAGACTGAATAATGAGGAAGCTGTTGGTTTGGATGCCATTTATGGCTAAACAGTTAGCATCTGATAATAGAAGATATTCATGACGTAATAGCCTTTTTGAAAACATTTAATGGCGTTTGATATTTCTTGAAACTTTTCAACGGCTTAACAAACATTTCTCATTACATTAAGGTCCCTCTGACCAAATGCTTCTTTACATTATATTTCTAATCGTTTTTACAGCTTAATTCTATACAAAAACAAAGCATAGACAAGGCATTAGTCACATATCATTCATCATTCACATAGTTACAAGAAATCCAGATCGAGTAGCGTATTAAAGGTTCCTCGTATCAAGAACAAAACAATAGGCGCTAGGGCTTTTTTCTTTGGAACAGTCTTGTTGGAAATTCATGCTGTTGACAATATTAATAGTTTTAAATCGTTGCTAATGACACATTTATCTAAATTAGCATATGATATAAGGTAGAAGGTTTTAAATTGTAAAATTTATGAAATACTGTATCATAGTCAGCACCTTAATGGTATACAAATGTAATAATAATAAAATAATAATAATTATAATAGTTAAAATTGATTAGAATCTAATTTCAAACTTTACCTTGAAAGAAACTCATCTATAGCATGCACCAGCTTCTTTGCTTGTGCCTAAAATTGGATAAAAGATTGGCTTCACCTCAAATTTGAGGTCAAATAACATTCAAGTAAAGGTCAAGGTTTGAAGTGCCATAGGTTAAAAGCCATGAATCAAAAGCAGCAGCACAAATTGAGATGCATTTGCAAATAAAATATGTGATTTGATTGACTTGAACTAAATCACACCTTAGGAATGACAGGGAAATTTATAAAACAATTATGGATGTTTTAATGATACAGGATCTAAATGTATCATTAAATGTGACACATCATAATGATTCATCATCTGCACATTCCATGTGCTTTCAGCATGTTGGTTGTCATGCATTGGTCTTTAAATTGTTTGTATCAGTTGTCCAATTGAAATGTCATAGTAATGAGACAAAATAAAATTTAATAGCGAAGACAAAAATAACATTTAACAAAGCAGTAGCATAAAATATTGTGGATATCACTACAAACCATTCTTGTAAATTGGTCAAGGTAACTTGCCAGATATGTTAAATGTGTTGTTGCTATGATCACCTAAACATTAAAAAGGATTTGTTATCATAATTTCATTGAAGGAACACTGATAATAAGAAGGTTAAGCTTTGTATGTAATAAAGAATTTCATTTCATTTCATTTCAAATTCTATTATAATTTCATTTCATTTCATTCATTATCGTTATAATTTCATTTCATTTCATTCATTATCGTTATAATTTCATTTCAGTTCAAATTCCATTATATACAATGTCCAACAACAAACAACTATATATAGATTAGAAGCTAACTCTGTGATCAAAGGAGCACTTTGTATTAAAGGGAACTCCTGAGGAGGAACTCTTCTACTAGTTCTAGTTTGTAAACAAATTGGAGGAGGGCACCCCCTGCAGCACTATAATTCAATGCTTCAATAGCAGACCTAAATTTCAAAATTACCTAGTTCTAAATAATTCAAATCTGCATAGAATTTATAGTGAATTTCTAAAAATTTTTTATAAAGGAAAATTTAGAAGTAGAGTTATTAAGTATTTCTGGGAGTTTATTCCATGCTTTTGCCCCCATACAACCACGATTAGACATCTGAATTTAACAGAAATAAATAATGAAAGCAATAGGGATTTAGCTTTTAATTGATTCAAATACAAAGCATAAAAGTTTGATTCAAAAATATCATAAAGCTCTTGAAGGTAGGCAAAGTATGGGAACAAGGATGCTGATTTGAGTAGCACAGTAACTAACATTTTTGTATCTCGACTATAAGTTCCAGATATGAATTAAATATTTGTTCCCAGACAATAATACCATATTGATAGAATGGTAATAATATGAATTAAAAACCAGAATAAATGTGCTGATTGAAAGAAGATCCCACATGTTCGAGCCAACTTCCTCGAAAGTTAAGATAAGTGAAATCTCCAGCTGAGAATAAACTATAAATGAAATGAAGAACAAACCATGTATGAAATAAAGGATAAACTATACGTATGAAATTAAAACTAACTAACCTCTTGATCAGTATCTGGATTCTGGACATGAGCTAACAGTGCAACACGCATTCCAATATCATTAAATTTTATATATTCAACATCTTTAATCCTGTTAAATAATTCAAATCATATTTAAAAAATCAGATTTGCTCTTCTTTATCTAAGTATTAGAATTCCTTATGCAGCATACAAGGTTCACATTTACAGCTGATTCAAGCCAGCTATTTGATTTTGATTTTAAAATTTTAACTCAATATCACGATAATGACTTACTTGTATTTTCTGTCTACTAGTAAGGCAACCCCATCGTGTCTTGTAGGCCTTCTGTGCTTGAAGATAAAATATCTGTGGAGAATAATTGCATGTTAATTTGAGAAGCTAACTTGAGAATTTCAAGGATTATAATTTAGCTCAAGAATAAAGCAACAAAGAACAATTTTGCGAGACAGCAGGTGGGGGGGGGGGGGGGTAAACAAAAGCTAGGGAGAGACAAGTCTGCAGAGCGTGGCAACTGCATGCACAAGACAATTTACAGCAGACCAAAGTGCACCCTAAAAATTTGGCCTTACACGCCCACATGGTATGGGTATTGACTCAATATAGGTTCACCTCCATACCATGCTACCTATGGTCTTCCTTCCAAAACCCAACACAATCAACAGTGAAAGCTGTGTGGCGCACCTGTGAGAAACATGAGGTGCACCCCAAAAAATTTCCTTGCATGTGCCAGTTATCGTGAGTTCTGCAATGCTCTGTTGGCCCTGGGAGAGACAGAAATCAAGATGGAAGTACATGAAGTAAAGTAATATGCAAATACCTGTCTCCGATTCTTTTTTCAAAAAGTTCAGCTATTCCATTATCAAACCAGAATTCTTGCAAACACATAAAATCATACTTTGGCAGCTTGTCTAATATCTTGAAAGTTTCTTCATATCTTGATAAGAACTGGTCAGGATGTGAGCTTTCTTTTGTTCCACCCCACCAAGTTTTCCATGTTCTATCAAATAAATGAAGCAAAATTTAATAAGAGTATTTCAGGGAGATTTGGCAAATAAAATGCAACTCTTCAAGCAAATAATGGCTTCTCAGTAGCAATAACTGCTGGCAAAATATGCTAGAACAGTATTTACACTCCTGGCAAATGATTCTTTCAATATGTTTTTCTCCGTGATAGTGCAAAGGAAAGATGAGGAGGTTACAAAGTTAAATCAAGAATCTATTTGGTTGGCCATCTTACCTTGTTTCTACCGTTTTATAGCATGGTGCTAATAAATTAAAGGTACCAAGCTTGAATGTAGTTTTATGTAGCCATCTTAGTTCTCTATTATGGTCCTCTGATTCTGTTAACAATAAACTTTCCCTTTGACAAGCCATGGAGCTGCTACTATACGTTGTTTTTGAGAATACTCCTTTTGGCTGAAAAATGTTTTCATGCAACGCAGAGTTGCCCCGGGCACACTGATGGGGGAAAACAAACGGCCTTGCAAATCTAAGCAGCGTTGAGCAAAACATCAAGCACCACTGTGAATATCTCAACACGTGTTATAAGTATCAAAGTCTGTTCCATTTAAAATTATCTGCCTCTTGCTGTGACAGCGAAAAATCATTTGTTTTTATAATTTTATTGTTTATATTGTTTATCACGCTATGGCGACCAATATATATCCCCTGGAGCCAAAAAAGAACTATTACTCTGTTGTTGGAGGTATCATTTGCCATCACAGGCTAGAATGGGTTCTCGATCGTGGAGCAATATATCACCTTCTCGCTGGTGATCGCTGGTGATGTGCCTAGGCCACTTTTTACTTCTCTGTCTGCAAATATTAATATGATAAAGTGATTCAGATGAGGACACCGCAACAAGTCTTGCAAGCACTCACGAAATGATGCTAATAGCCTTTGGTTGTATTAATGTAGAGATATTTAATCTTTTGAAGCAATATAATTTTATTCCTTACAGCAATGATAAAGTTTATCGCCATTCGGCTGATGCAAAAACGACCTTTGATCAAATAACAACAATTCAATCAGCACGAAAAAGAGGCTACTAAAACAGTGGTAAAAGTAACGTGGTCATCCCAAGGGGGCGTATACGGGTTTTAGGTGGGGAGAAGGATAGAGAAGTTGCAAAAATTCGATTGTAAACCAAACAACAAGATAATAAAGGACTTATTATTTATTTGATGAAATGAAGACAGTATTCTGCAAAAAGGTTTTCTCTAAAGTCTTTTCAGATTTTTCAAATATGCAATAGTTTTTATTTGTCATTTGAAATACGAGAGGATGGGAAAGGAAGCTTGAAATGATTATAAAAGCAAAATACATTCATGTCTCTGGGAACATTTCGGTAACCCAACCAATGTTTGTAAGTCAGTTTACATAATTGCAAAGGCTTCAAGGACTGTGTTTACTAAGGTAGATTGAATGTCAAACAGTTTTTCATTACAACTCACTTTTTCCGATTAATTCTTTGTCATGATTGTAAACTCGGGTCCATTTTTGTTTGCATTACAAGTCTTATTTGCTAAACAACGTTAACAAGTACACAAGAGGGGACAAGTCTACGAAACAGAAGGCTGAACATGAGACATATAAGGCGAAAGAAGCAGGGGTACAACAAAACAGAATTTTATTACCAAAAGAAGGTAAATGTTTAAATTCTATGATTAACTACAACCAAAAAAGGTTTACTTGTCAGTTATTGAACATTTTAATTGTTCACATTTTACTAGGACAATTCATAGGCGTAGACGAGACAACGCCAGAGATGTGCCAATCTTTTACGTTCGTAAATATAACCGTAATCTGTCCACAGTTTTGCCCATGTTTTCCCTTTGTAGGTAAATATTTTTTATCTAGTTATTACTTGCGATGAAGTGCTGCCAACCAGTGGCGGAACCACGAGGGCGTTTGTGGGGACAATCACACCCCCCCTCCACGTTTCTGAAAATTAGTAATGAAGATTTGTCAAAAATGTACTCTGGAACACAACAGATTCTCTTTTGGTTTGAGGATATGAATTGAAGAAAGTTGTTTGAAATAATGATAAAAGAGAGGTGTTTAAGGGAAGAGCTGTTGGACAATATTATCAATGTTTGATACACAAAAATTTACCATGGCAGTCAACATGATGAACTGCATTGCGAAACCAGTCTTTTATAAGTAAAAGGAAATTTAGCAGACACAGATGGTGTTTCCAACCACAGCTGTACGAAAAATTGGGAGACCAACCGGGGCCCCAAGCCCCCCTACATTGTCGGAGTTCCTGGTACAGTAAATTGAAAGTCGTAACCAAAAATATTTCACGCATGCCTGAAGAATTTGAACAAAGAGGCCTTTTTCTTTCCCTTTGTTTATGAAAGTGCACTTCCGCATTGTTGTCGTGAGAAAGAGGCAAATGATCAATCTGCAGAAGAAAACAAACGAAATGATGTTTCCAAAATGTCATTAAAGATTTTAATTGCAATTACACCATTGATTTTGAATAATGGATAGGCAAAGAGTTTCCTGGAGAGACCAAGCATTGCACTCTCCAACTCATGAATTTAATGGGAATTTCGGGCACGATACAAGCATGGAGGAGCCTCTGAACGAAGCAACGGCGAAAAAGTTCGCGGATATAAATGGATCTTTTGCTTCAAGCTTTGGTGAATCGTTTGATTCGCGTTATGAAGGAAAGCCAGCAACTGCAAGAAGAGGGCACTCAGCAAAAAAGGCAAGTATTATGCAAGTAGTGTTACCTTGTCGTGACTGAAAAGAAAATGGAGTTGCAGTTTTATGCATGCATCACCAGTCACTTGGGCGTCTAACCAAAGTATGCCACAATGCGGTAACAACTCGAGCTTATGAAACTTGTAAACAGGAAAAATTCTGTAAGAGTCGGTCAATCTACACAATTGTGCAAGTGAAGATTGAGGAACGATTCGTTTAATTAATCGAAACACCAGACTATTGATTCTCTGTTTATCTAGGATCCTTGCCTATGTAAGTAACTAAAAATCTTAATAAGTCATCAAATGTTTTGATTGTTTATATTAACTGATTTGCACTTCAGATAAGCTTCTCTCTTTTTCTTAGCCAAGGACATATTCGTGCCTGATGCCATTCAAGAAAAAAACTTGTACCTATTACTGTGAGAATGAAAAGAAAGAAGGGTAATTTCATTTTTACAAAGTATATCGATTTTCCCCTAAATGGGTATTAGAGATCTATGTCCAATTAAATGAAAAACAGAGGTGACCTAATCAAGCTATTGTTTAAAAACCAATAAACCCCTATGCAGTCTACGGAAAAGTATAAATCTTTTCATAAATTATCATTGTTTAGGCCAAATTTAGATGCAAATTATAAAATACTAGATACAGTAAACTTTTATTTGATCGTAGATTTTGCTGCTGCGGAAGGAATCGGGACTTTCACTCAAATGAAGCTTTCAAAGCATCCCATGATCCATGGGATTTGAAGGAACATGTTGTGTCAAAGAAGACAAATGCATTCGGAGAAATTGAATTTCATGGAACCAACAGGAAGACCAGAGCTAAGGTATTTAATTACAAAACAAGATGGAAATTAAATAAGGGAAAAGTCAAGTGTGAAGCCTTCTTTTGTATTATACTTCCTACTCTGGGTGAATGTGTCAAATGAAATATCCTTTCTTTATGCTTAAAACGAATCTTTCTCTTATTTGTATTTGCTTGCTTTGTCATCTTAGTACATTCGTGTTTCAAACGAGACTGATCCAAAAGATGCCTTGAAGCTGCTCCTAAAAGAATGGAAGTTGGAATTTCCAAACTTTTTGGTTTCTGTCACTGGTGGTGCAAAAACATTCAAGCTTCCAATAAAATTGAAGCAGCTTTTTAGCAATGGTCTCTACAAAGTGGCACAAACAACCGGGGCATGGGTTATAACTGGTGGAACAAACACAGGGGTGATGAAGCATGTTGGTGAAGCATTACAAATTGTATCTAAAGGGCAGTACGGCACACCCTGGGATTCTCAAAAGAGGGTCTATTGCATTGGTATTGCAACATGGGGAATCGTGGAACACAGAGACCAGCTAACAAACCCTAATAGCACGGTCAAGTATTACATGAGTAACAGCATCGAATCAACAGGAGCATGCCTTGATAATAATCATACTCACTTTTTTCTTGTTGACAATGGAACTGTTAATCGATATGGTGCAGAGATAAAGTTCCGGGCACAGCTTGAAAAGGAAATAATGAAAATGGAAGTTGATAAAAGTAAGTAGAGATATGGCGATTTTTAGCAACTTAATCAAATTTCATGTTTATTTTGGTATGCTTTGGAAGATATTTTAGTGAATTCAGTGGCTCTTACATGTTCTTTGACTAAACTGCCTGGAATTCTCCTCCTTTCTCATAAGCAATAAATTTTATGATTGATTTTTTTGATCAGATCGAGGCAAGGTTCCAGCCATTCTGTTGGTTTTGGAGGGAGGTCCCAACACAGTTGCAACTGTACATGAGGCAATTTCACAGGACCCTGCAGTTCCAGTTGTGGTAATCAAAGATAGTGGGAGGGCTGCTGATCTCCTAGCATATGCCCATAACATTTCACATGGTGAAGGGTTCGTAGGTTTTTGCTACTTTTGATACAGTTAAGAAGCGGCAAATTTTGTGCTGAAGCTGGGTATGCATGTCATCTTCACCTTGAGGACTTTCTGGAATATGTCTGTGCAAAATATAAGAACACTGATTTAAGGTTGACAGGAGAGGTTTGATTTCTCTTGGTTTGCCTCTTGGAGAGTTGGATGCCACTGGATAAAAAAAAAACACGGTCACACTCATTAATCCCCTTATCACATGGATTTCAACCTCTAATGATCATGTTTCTCCACTTGCCAATTAATCACTTTAAAGGCTATTGTAATCTGAAGATTGTCAAACAAAAAGTATTGACTGAACGTGAAAATCCTTTTTGCTGTTTGCAGACCTCTTTACGACATTGGTGATGTTGCAGAACATAAAGTCCTCTTAAAGAAAATCGAACAGACATATCCTGAATTAGATTCTGCTGGTTGCTTGAGAGTTTATGCAAACATTCTGAAGTGTGTTGAAAAGAAACATTTGGTTTGTTGATTGTCTCTTTCTTTGGTTTTTGTAAAAGTTTGTTTTACACAATATGCTACCTTAGTATTAAATACAGCAAGAACATCACAAAAATGACAAAAAAATGACTTGTATAATCTGAAGTAAATATGGTCATTTCAGTCAATTCGATGATACTCTCAAACATAATGAAACCTCGTATGCTGGTATCAAATACTTGCAAAGTTCTCCATTGTGAGCTGTTCAAATGGTTAATTCTTTTGTTGTTTTGCTGTGTTTCTCTGAATCATTTCAAATATGATTTTAATCGAATTGATATCATTGCCTTCTTTCGTTTATGTTTTTCTTGTTTCGATTTATTGTTTGCATTATTTAATGTTTGTTCGTCATAGATAACGATATTCAAAATGGAGGAGGGAACGGCCGATCTTGATCAAGCCATTCTTACTGCCTTGTTAAAAAGTGAGTTGGTTCTTGTTAATCTTGAATCAATTTCTTTTTAAATAACTGATGAAACAAACAAATAAATAATCAATCAATCAATCAATCACTCAATCAATCAATCAATCAATCAATCAATCAATCAATCAATCAATCAATCAATCCTTAAATCAATGACTAGACGTAAGTTTATAACTGAAGGATCTCGTTTTACTAAGGAAGCTATTGAATTCATTAAATTAGGTACATAATACTCTTACATAGCCAGGACCAATGTTTTTTGGCACTTGAATTTTTCCCGTTTTGTTTTGAAGGTAAAAGCACATCTCCAGAAGACCAGTTAAGACTGGCTTTGACTTGGAACCGAGCTGATATCGCAAGAGCACAGATATTTAGTGAAGATCTTAAATGGCCGGTGAATTTCATAATGCATCTTCCTTTGTGTTATTTGTGATTTTCATTGTTTTAGATTGATGGTAATCGAAATGATTAATGATCACATTGTGTTTGAAGTGATTTTGGTCGGGATGATTCATGATCAGAGGATATTTAGACCGATCGATGAAACCATGAGATTGATCTATAAAAATCAATTAATTTCGTTTTGTGAAATTCGTCTTTAAATCGTTTCGATAATAACCGAGTTCCTGGTCCTGTTTGTTTGCACGATTCAAATGAACCATTTCTTTGCAAAATTGAAGTCAAAATGAATAACGTCTTTCGCTGATTGAACGAAGACTGCTTTGCTGAACAAAAATCTTGCATTTCTCATTCAAATTTCACCATCATTACTACCTTGATTTGATTTCCTTCTTTTCTCTACTTTCATAGCTTTCATCGTTAGAAAGTGCAATGAAGAGTGCCTTGGAAAAAGGAAGAACTGAATTTGTTGAGCTTTTGCTGGAACAAGGTGTCAATATGGCGAATTTCCTCACCCAAGATAGACTAGAAAGTCTTTACAGCAGTGTTAGTATTGCTAGATCGTTATTTCTCTTTTATTTTGTTTAATCACGAAAGCATTGGCCTCACAAATCCAACAATCCTCCATACTATTTGTTGATAAAATGTTATTCATGTGTCATGTGCTTTAAACAGTTATTCTTGGGTTTTTTTAAATTACTCTATCATCGATCTTTATCGGAAACTTCTTGTCTTTTTTCGCAATCTTTTAAATGCAATTTTTGGCAAATTACATGAAGGTTTTTAATTCACAGAGAGCATTCAGAAGAAGTAGCGTTATGAGGTATATGCTGAATGCTGATAAGGTTGGTTTAATTATTTAACATTTATTTTAATTATATTTTACATTAATTATCTTTAATATCAATTATCTTTCATATCAGTTCATATCTTCTATATTGATTATTTGCTACATTAATCCAAGTTACCCAGACATAAGTCGACAAATCTTTTTCAATGTTGTCTGTATCTTTACTTTCTCAATAATGAGTGAATTTTGCCTGTCCCCTGGACCATGTGATTTATAATTCCATTCCACGTGATAGCATACCACGTTGTTTATCAATCCTACCGCGTGGTAGCATACCATGTGATTAACTATTTGGTTCCAATTGTAGAGAGATGCTGGTAGTATTCGCTTGCACGATATTCGTGTCATCTTCCATACACTGACTGGCCTCTCTTTGGAGCGCACAAAAAACGGGAAATCACATGTACAAGAGGCTGTGATTCCACTCGACATCCGTGATTTTGTTCCGCAATCATTTCGTCATCCATTTAATGAATTGTTCATTTGGGCAGTTTTGAATAATATGCAGAAAATGGCACTGTGTTTTTGGAAGCATGGAGAAGAGGCCATGGCAAAAGCGCTCATTGCTTGTAAATTGTACTTGGCGATGGCGAAATACGGAGAGAAAAGAGATCTTAAAGATGATATTACGGATACTCTTAAGATGAATGGCGAGTAAGTCACTTGCTAACATCTACAATTCAAAATATCTGACAGTTTAAACTCATACCACAATGCCCAAAGCCTTGCACCTAAAGGTGCAAATTACAGACCCAAAAATGACATCCAAACACCCGAAACTCCAACACCCTACATTCCAGCACCAAAAACCCCATGCGATAGCACCCACATCTCCAAATTCCGATACCCTGTAACCTGCAGCCATAGTAAACCCACAGCCAATATTCCACAACCAACGCTGTTTTGCCCTACATCACAGCATTGAAAACCATATCATGTACCTATAGGTCCCACATTTTGCTGTAGCTAACTTTGTAAATTCGCTTTCCATTTTAGAGAATTTCAGAAGTTAGCTGTGCAACTATTAGACACTTGTTTCATAACAGACGAACCGCGTGCCATGAAATTGCTAACTTATGAGTTGAAAAACTGGGGAAATTCAACAAATTTGAGTCTGGCTGTCAGTTCAGGACACATTCAATTCGTTGCTCATTCCAGCAATCAAGAACTTTTAACTGATATTTGGAGCGGTGCCATGTCATTCAGAACACAAAAATCATTGAAAGTGAGCCTGCATCTTTTGTTATTCCATATTCTATCGTACAATGGGCACTTCTTCTTGCTGTCCTTGCAAGCTTTTTTTTGAACAAGAGATAACATATGCTGACATGGAATCAAGGATCTTAGAAAATTGAAAAGTTGAAATCTAATCATCATTGTGACCTAGAGAAAAGTTGATTGTATGGAAAGTATGACGAAAAAGTCAGAATGTGTTTGATGTTTTTGTAGGTAGTTCTTTCAATGCTGATACCTCCACTTGTATTGTGCCTTGGTTATCGCACGAAAAACGAGTTGCGTAAAATGCCACAAACTGAACCGAATTTCCAAAACATGATGAATGAAGACGAAGACGAGGAAGAAGAAGAAACGGATGATGTTGAAACAGAAGATAAAAATGAAAATCACCCAAAAGAGTAAATGATTTTATCTGGATGGATAATTATCAAATATGAATTATTTAGAAGTAGTATGCACAAACAGGAAGAGAAAACATGTGAAGAAATGAATGAATATACAATAAGATGAGCAATTTAATGAACATATGAATCATTTACTACAAGATAGTAACTGAATGAATGAGTAGATACATAAATGATAGAGGAACACATGAATGATGAAATGAATGAAAATAGAAAACTAAAATTAAAGGATTGAAAGAAAGTCGCATTGCTTGAACGTAGAATAACATAAGTCGGTAAAATGATAATTCAAAACTTTCAAATTCGTGAAATTTCCACTTCTGCAAAATTTTTTAACTTTTATTTTTTTTATTTCTTTTCACGTCAAACAGGAATTTTGCTTACAATCTTTCGTTTGATACCGCATCTCACGCATCAATTTTACGTGGAAGCCAAAAAGACGCAGAAACAATTATGTCATCAGAGATTGTAAAGGTACAATCACTAACGTGGTGGGAAAAGTTCATTGGATTTTACACGGCACCAATTACCAAGTTTTGGGGAAATGTTGTGAGTAAACAATGTTCTTTCTTGTTGATTTTAACTTGTACAAATTAAATCAACTACTTCAATAATGAAGGCTCTGTTAACATAAAACTAAAGAAAAAAGATAATAATGTGAAAAATAAGAGAAGATTAATTTGTTAGAAAGAAAGAAAAAGGTATTGATAAATAAGTTTGGTAACTGAGCAGCAATAATGCATCCGAATGTGGCATATTAGCAATTGTGAGTTAAACCTATGGATTTTGCAATTGTGATAGTCTTATGTTGATTAATAATGTTATTTGTGATTAACTTTATTTATTGCTATCAAATTAGATGTTTAATTAATAAAAGTATGTCTTGATCGAGCTAATTGATTTATTTGAAATTATTTTTTTCCAGATATCATATCTCATATTTTTGGTTTTATTCACCTACGTTCTCTTGGGAAAACTCCGACCATCGCCATCAACTGCAGAGTACATCGTCATCATTTTTGTGATTTCTTTGACAACAGAAGAAATTCGACAGGTTGTTCAAATTTATTTTTTGTCAAGGATGTAGTGCAAGCTTTATATTTTAACATTGGAACTGTCATTTTAGCCAAATGTTTGCTGAAACACTGCTAGGAAATCTAGAAAAGATGGCATTTTAGTTGCTACTTATTTGTAATGATGGTGATCTTTTTAAGCCGTTCCTTTTCTCTCTCTTCATTTTGTCCTACATTATTGTTCATTATTATTTAATATCATTAATTATTGTTGTTCATTATCATTTGCAGATTTTGAAGTCTGATTCTGGTTCATTTAGAAAGAAAATTTACGAATGGTCTCGATCAAAATGGAATTTATGTGATGGCCTTGCTATATTCCTGTTTTACATTGGTTTGGTTTTGCGTTTAAATCAACAAACTCTCAGTGCTGGTCGTGTTATTCTCGCCATTGATATCATGTTCTGGATTATTCGACTCCTTGATATCTTCTCCGTTAATCAAAACCTTGGTCCGTACGTTGTCATCATTGGAAAAATGGTTTGTTTGTATTTTCGTCGTAAAAATGTCTTTCTTTAGTTGATGGTAAATATCAAGCTATCTTTTATGATGTGTTTTATGACTCTGTGTTTCATAGGCAGGCAGATAATTGAAATAAGTAATCGAAATATGGAAAGTCAGAAGATTTGAGAACACCGGAATACATTTTGACTCTATCTTTTTGATTTGTAAAAGAAACTGCCAATTCCTCAATCCCACGCAATTATTAATTTTATCGTATGTTAATCATCCGTTCCTTCATTCTCTGATAAGCGTCGGACAAAAGGTGTTGTATCATATGCTACTCAATTTCTCTCGTTTTTCATCTAACTATTCACTCTATTTACTCTCGTATTTATTTTTATTTCAACAGACAATTGATCTTGCCTATTTCTTGTTCATCATGACTGTTTTCCTTCTTGCTTATGGAGTAGCAAGGCAAACACTTTTGGAACCGAATTCCGCCTTTGCTTGGAAATCAGTGGCAGAAATATTCTTCGTACCATATTTTCAAGTTTATGGAGAACTTTTCATTGAGAAAGATAATTTATTTAGTGGTAAGTTCGCTTATTATAGTATCGCCCCTGAAACCGGAAATTATTTGAAGCTTAGTTTGAAATTCAAAATTTGAAAAATTTGAGATTATTTCATGCTGTCGTTAGTACATAGTTTAGAAAGATTTCATTTCACCTAATTAGACATTTGCTCCATTTGCTGCTCTATTTGTTGGTTTTTTGTCATTTATTTTTGTCACTTAATTCGTTACTTTATTCGTTACTTTATTCGTTACTTTATTTGTTCTTCAGCCAACACGACGTATTTTGGTACAACTAAACACAGCCATTTTAGTGAACCAGTTGTCTCACTTCTCATGGCATTCTATCTTCTCATTGCTAATATTCTTTTGCTTAATCTTCTCATCGCTATATTCAAGTAAGTTCAATATTTGCTTACTTTTTCTATTCAAAGGCTCCATACATTCATGATTTTCGTTTTAGTGTGACCAGGACTTATTCTTCATTGATCCTTTTATTTCTTATGTTACATTTTCTTCAATGAAGCAAGTCAAAGTCTGATCTCTCTGAGCATCATAAAAGTAATGAGGCTAAGATTAAAAATTTTTTTGTTTTTTTCGCAGCAATACATTTGCAAAGGTGCAGGCAAATTCAAATGTGATTTGGAAGTTCCAGCGTTATCATTTGATTTTAGAATATGCTCGAAGACCAGTTTTTGTGCCTCCATTTGTCATCATCAATCATATTTTATCTGTTTTGAGAAGCATTTACCAAAAGTGCAGGCAATCGAGGTGCTGTGGTGGACCTGATAATGAGTACAAAGAAAAAAGTGACAAAAAAATCAGTGAGAATTTTGTTCAATTAATTTTAATTCTCATCACTAGAAGATAATTTAGAATGCTGTTTTTTGCTTTGCTTCACTTCACATTTGTAGCAATGGATGACGAATCAAATGTGATAGAATTAGTTGAAGCTAACGACGTTATTTTACGATGAAATAATATACAATTTAATTTTAATAATGATGAAATTATAATTTGCATTTTTTTTGCAGAAATTTACCCAACCCAGTCTGAATTAGATGATTTAATGCAATACGAAGAAGATTGTTTAGTGGAACTTTTGAGAAAAGAAAGTGATGTTTTATCATCCTCAAGAGAAGCAAGATTGCGAATTATGCTGGAAAGGTTGGCCTCTTTGTTGAGTTCATCATAATAAATCGAGGATTTCAAGACCTGCGTTTGCTTTATAACAGTCTATTTGTTCCATTCTTTCCAAACTCCTGCGAAGATTTTGCTCCGTTCACAGATTTGTGTCTAGCCAACGGTCTGCCAAAAGACATACATGACTGTTATCATCATTGAAATTAAAAAAGATTCAATTCCATCGATCCTTGTCAAAATTTACATTCCTTATTTTAGAATTAAGGGACGATGATCCAGCCTAGCCCTCATGTTTTAGGAAATGTATAATCCAAAATATATAAGTTTGTATTTGTGTATGCCTTGGCTTCATATTTGTAGAATTGATAATGTTTCGTGGAGAATTGACGAAGCGAAGAAAGACACATGGAAGCGGGAAGAGAATATGGACACGAAATTGTTCCGTTTGCAATATAAAGTGGAAGAACTGACAAAAAGTGTCACAGAAGCTGTCGCTGCTTTGTCACGAAGACCCGATAGTGGATATGAGCCATTTGTGGCAGAGCTGGGTACAAGCAGAAACCTAGAAAGCTGTCAGCCTGTCTCATTTAATGGAAGAAGGAGAGTCAGTGAAGACATTTTAGGAAGACAATCTTTCGCAAGTGGACCAGCTCCAAGAAGATTTCTTAGCCATAACCCTTACATGCATATGCCTGTTTATCAAAAGAATGCAAAAGTGAAAGAAGCAGCATGGAGCTTCCGTAGAACTTCGCTTAAAAGTTCAAGACCATCAAAAGAAGAACTGATGCAGGCATTGGCCAATCAGGAAACGTTGGAAGGTGAAGATACTATTGATGCTCCTCCACAGCCCAGCCAGGTGTGCTTTTTGTAGTTTTTCTTGTAATGTTTGCCTTATCTCTTTCACCCATGGATAGGCCATATGGTCTGTGACTTCTTACTGATCATGTCAATATTTTGAAGGTTTCTTTGCTCAATTACCATCGGTAGAACCCCCTTGAAGACAGGCAAAATAAAGTTGTTGTTACTGTATAGTTGAATTGGCACCAGGGGGTGTGAAATGGTTACAATGCTGTTGATATTTCATTCAAAAATTATTTTTATCTTGTGGAGCAGTTGGGTGGTTGCCACTTCAGTGTAGTTGTTTTAGATTTTTATAGATTAAACGTTAAAAACTATTCAACTTTGTAAAACGTCGATACATTTTTTTTTCTTCTTCAAGTGCCTTGTCCGCAGATGTAAGGTAACATTGTACTTTTCTCAATCTTGTAGGTATTTATATTTTCTGATGTTTCAAAGTTTCCCCAGCCGATCGAAATCTTATCTTCCTTGGCTGTTCCAGTTCTCCGCCTAATTCCGGTTTTTACTATAGTTGTAGATAAACTAATGAAATTTAATAATTGGATTCTTACTTCATCCATTGTTAATATATCTTTAATCTTCATCTCAAATGCTGTCATTTCTAATTCTTTAATTCTTCAATTCAAAATGCTCTTTTTCAATGCCTAGCATGTGCCACGTGTATCGAATGTTGATGATGGCGTTGTTGAACGAAGAAGAACCCTTAGTTGTCCATCACGATCTTCATTTGAAGAAGAAGACCATAATTATGACAAGCAAAACAACTACGATGAGGAAAGCATCATTGAAGAACCTGAAGGCACGCGTGAAAACAACATGGTTGACATTGATGATGTGAATGATCTTGACATTGTTGAGAACATGTCCTTCTTACCATCAATTTTGCCAACAGAATCCCGGATTTCACCATATCCTGCGTCCGGTGTGAATAGATTTCCTGTTCCCGATTGTTTTGTCAGATGGACCGTGAGTATCGAAATATTCTTAAGGAGTTTTGTAAGATAATTCTTAAAATGACCACGAAAAAAATTGATCATTACATATTAAGGATAAAATGATTTATTAAAATGAGATTTGTGAACCCTCAAACTTCCGAATATAAAGCATTCTTTCTTATAATTATTCTTTGACTATGATGGCATCAAATTGCAACATTGCATTTAAAAGCTATTAAGTTAAACAAAATGCAAAGATTTAATCAAAAATTGTTTTGTGAATCATGATTTTAGATTGGTTATCCAAGTTACAACCCACCTGAGTATACATCACCCATGTTGCAATTGTCATCTTGGATCGATTCAGAATACCCGAGGTACTAAACACTGCTTCCATCTTCATTTGCTTACTATTTTTGGAGATTTAAGAAGCTTTCGCCTCAGCGTGATGCACCGCAGATGTTTTATTGCATACTTCAGGTTCCTATTTGATAGTGCAGTGTATTTTGTTTCGTTTAGACAGAATTTCTGCTTGTTAAATCATGATAACTTTTCTGCAGCTGATATCGTGACAAGTTTTCATTCAGCTTGCTGCAGCCTTTAATTCTGATTGATTTGCTCTCACTGCCTTAAATGATGAAATTATGATGACTTAATGATGACGTCATGCGGTATTTTTTTGTGACAGTGGATTGAAGTTCAACTCAACAGAAGATGGAATTAACAGAGTCAGTCATTTTTGCCATTATGACGTAATCAGTGATAGACCCAGGTCACGAATTTTTTTACTTAATTTTCTTACTTGCTTACTATGATAATGGGTGTCACAATTCCTATTTCAATCATGATAATCCTCTAAAATAAATCTATGAAGCTGTTTAGATAATGTCGCAACAAAGATGACTAAGGGTACTGAACACATCATATTCCAAACATACCTTTATAACTTTGTATGAAATACTAGGAACTTTTCATTGCTTTTTATCCAATTTTCTGTGTTCCTATTCGTTTAGAAATCCATTTGGGCGAACTGGAGTAACCGGAAGAGGACTCCTTGGCAGATGGGGTCCTAATCATGCCACCGAAGCAATCATCACAAGGTACATGTCATTGATCCATTTGCCTCGGCGATGAAGCCATTTCCAAATAGACTGATAGATGGCTCTGTTCTAGAGGGGAGTCATTAGTGCAAGAAATATGTTTTCATCTCTTAGATATTGGCTATTCTATAGGTATTCTTAGAGCCCGGAAGAATGATGAATTTGAGCCGTTAGGCCGGCGGAAGGAAAAGTACTTTTCTGATCTCTAGATATTCTCTAAGTAGGTTGGCCAATAAATTTAGTAGATTTTTCAAAATCAGGCGCATCCTTAATTTGGTGAATTGTGCTTTTGTAAAGAATCGTTTTCGTGATGGCTGTCCAAAAACTGTCTGGTTGATACTTTTATAAAGATTCGCTCCGAAATCTTTGGTCATTATAGCGTTGCTTTTTTGAATGCCAGTTTGTATTCAGTTCATATCTTTATTGCCATCGCGGCCAAGTATGATGATACCCAAAAGGCATTTTTAAGATTTCCTTTCATTGCAGATGGAAGAGAAAGCCAAATAACGAGAAATTTGAAAGAGAAAAATTTTCACTTGAATTTTTGGCTGCGAAGAAAAAGGAAGAAATTGTATTTATTGGCGTAAGTATGAAACTGGTTTTATTTTGTTTTATTTAAGTTTGTTTTTGTTCATGGTAATGTTTACACAATAATAAAAGGTGAAAGGGACAGTGTTAATCCGTTGTAAAATACCATCTGTCACTTGTTTTAATTCATTCATTCAATCAATCATCCATTCAATCATTCATTCTTTCATTTACTCCTTAATCAATTAATCAATTAATTAATTTATTTGTTTATTCACATTTTCAAAAGGGAATGATTGTATCTTTGGAAAAAGTACCAAAAATTGTGTCAGAAATATTTAATTTGCAAGATGGAGAAGAGAATCAACGTTTGTTTGAAAACTATAAAGTTGATGAAATGCTTTTAGATGGATTGGAGGTGAGGATGTTGTGCTATATTTACTTATTTATTTAGTTATTAGTTTATGATCATGGTTTTTTACTTGCTTTTTATTAAATCTATGCTCGATTTATGCAAATGGTTTGAAATTATTAAACCTACATTTTATCTTATATTATCATTGTTTATACAAAGTATTTATGTTTTGTTTAATCGAAATTAACGTAAATATCAAAACAAAAGATGAAAAGCGATTTGAATTTGGTTTGAAGGTGGCCACGGAATTTGATGATGCAAGAAACACAGACAATTCATGGTTGGAGACAAAAGTCATTAATTTTCATGATGATGATGGCAGTATCACGAAAAATCTACAACTGGTTTGGCTTATTTTTATTCATGTTTTCAACTTAATAAAACCATTTTTTTTTAATTTATTTTTATTCAATAATTGTTCAACATATTTCACCTTTTCATTACCACATTTCATGGTGATATTTCTTGTTTCTTGAATTTGCTTTTTATATATCAATCACATCTATTTGCATCGTTCTTATATTTGGGTTTAAAGTTCACCATTATTTACTTATTATAGACATCGATTTATTGTATGAAAATATAAAATCTTATCAAGTCTTCACATTATCTTAAACCTTAAAAAAAATGTTAAAATGTTTTTTCTTAACAATTTGAAAGAGTTCACCAACCAATCATTTTGGTTTTTTATTTTCTTTATTCGACATAAATAGCAAGTAAAATAATTACTATATATTTATTGTGTACCTAGTGGAAAAAAAGAAATTTAATTCGTATTTAATTCAATTTTAGAAAAAGTTTAACTTATTGTGGCTCGAAGTTGACAGTGAATTGAGAATGTCGAGTAAACGGAAAGAATATTTGGCAAAAATTGCACATGAAAGAGGAGCACATTTTTGATAAAAAAGTTGCTCTCAAAAAGGAACAGAAAATCGAAAGAATGCAAAAGCAGAATGTCAAGTTGGTATACATTGATATTTAAAGTCAATGAACTTCAGGTTGGTGATGAAAATTTTTGAATTTAATTTTGTATTCAATGAAGAAAAACACAATAAACATAGTTGTTGGATTTATATCCATGAATTAAATTTAATTTGTAATTTGACACCTTACCGTCTTATTTATAAATTAGTATAATTGCCTGTATTTTGATACAATTTTCTATTGAAATTTGATATTTTTGTAGAATGGTTTTATTTTTAGAAATTGCAATTGAATGAATATTTTTTGCTGCATTTAGTTACCAGAATCATTCAAAAAAAATATGAAAATTTGTTTCCCACCTTTGGTAGGCAATCGTGAAATTATGACTCAAGATGAAATTTATAATAGCAAGGAAAACTTAGTTTTCAAGTAATCTTACAACATTTTAGACGTTTTTTGTTTTGCCTTTTTAAAATTATTACTACTCAACATTGAATTAAATGAAATGACACAATGGCATCTATTTTAATGATTCTTTTTTATGGACTGGAGGACTTTGTCATGTTATTTTTGAATGTTTTTGATGATTTTATTAAAGTTGATAATATTTTGAATACAATAATAATGAATATTGATGATTATTATAATTAATTGCTTAATTATGTGACTTCTTTTCAAATCTCTATGTTTTTTACAGAAAAGTGCAAATTATAAGGATATTTATAATACCTACTGAATATTTTTGTAGCCATTTCATGTTATATTCCATCCACATTTTGTTTTACATTTTTTGATGATATTTCATGATTGTTACCATTAAATAAATATCAGTGTAATTCACAAAAATATATCTCAAAAATGTTACAAATGAGAAGATAATTATTATCCAAAATTTACTTGCACTGTCACTTAATATCAGAATAAATTATGATTAGAAAACCTCAAATTTTCTTATTCCTACAATCTTTGTCAAATTATCATCTAACTGTTCTCCCATTCAAAATTTTTTTCTCCACTTTCAGATTGTGATTGTCCCTGTTCTGTTCTCTCCCATTCATATTCGTTTTTATTTTCTTCTTCTTTGCCACTTTCATTTTCTAACATGCCATTTTCTTCCTCTGTCTGTTTCTCACCATCTACTTGACGCAATTCTCCATCTTCTTTGCAAATCTCTTCATCATCATATTTTCTACCATCTTCATTAGACAGAGCTTCTTGTTCAATCTCTTCATTTTCCTCATTTTCAATTAATGATAATTCATCTTTACTCTCTTCAACTTTTAATGCAGCTGTCTGATCAATCAAACCATCTATATGAAGCTTGTTACTTTCTTCATTTTCATCAGCATGTAAATGTTTTGTATCTGAAGCAGTCTCACTTCTTGAATTAATGAGAAGTAAACTTTCATTTTGTAAATATTTACCTCCATTGCCATCTTTCTCAGTTTTCTCCATTTCATTTTCAGCTTTTAAAGTATTAATAACATTTGATAAATTACCTTTATTTGCTTCAGGTTCACTTTCCTGTACATTGCCTTTCAAAAATGGCTGATTTTCTTCATTTCTTGTTACATTTGGTTCCTCTACAAATTCATTGGTTGCTACTTTATTGTTGTCACATGGATTTATAATTTCAAATTTGTCTGAACCCTCAGAGTAAGCTGGCAAATTTTCTGTCCATGATGTGCTTCCAGCTTCAATACTTTGATATTTAAGCATTTCATGTTCCATTTCCATCCTCTGTCTTTCCTTTAACATTTGGACAGCTTCAACTGTTGCTGAAGTAAACAATAAACAATATTATTTAAAATTGAGGAGGAATTTTCACATCAAAACACACACTCATTACCAACTGCTATCGGTATAGTTATAGAATTGCCATAGGCAACTTCATTCTAGTAAGTCAAAACATTGTGCGACAGATTCAAATCATGTTTCATAGCAGCAGAACTTGTTAGTTGTATTACAATGTGATTCACTGGTGGTGAACAACCTATTAAGATCAATTGCTGCAAGTGGCGAACCTTGTATCACTATACATTATTATTTGACAAACACAAAAAACAAACAAACAAACAAACAAAAAACAAACAAACCTTGAACTGCTTCAGGGTATTTGGCTTTCATCTTCTCTTTCAGTGACCTAGGAAACAAACATCAAAACAGTACCCAAAATGAAATTTTATTAAATTTCTGGTTCTTTTTCTCTTCATTTTAGTTTTGTTATTGTATTGGAAGGATAAATATAATTTTTGTGGGAAAGGTTCAATTGGAAAGACAAGTACAATTTTTTGTGGGAATCTTGTGACTCTTCTCCTGTTTTATGAAATTACAAGAAACCAAAACATCTTATGTTTAAATAATTTATTGAAGAATATAGATTGAAATAATGCAGCCAATGTGATGACAATCGAAGCATTTGGATTCACACAGGTCAATGTCAAAGTCAACTTTAGTTTTGGCCGCCTGCCCTTTACTAAACCTCATTGAATTGAAACAATTATTGGGAGAGCCTTTTTAAGCATAAACACTTGGGGATGGCCTGATTAAGCTTGTGCTGCACCCCCCCCCCCTTTTGAATGACACATTACTAACAGAATGAAGCTCTGAATTTAAAATGTTCTTATGTTCAAATGAAACTCACCTCAGTCTGTGGAATACTTGATCCAAATCATTCTTCAATGAGCTGAGAAGTTGCACATGAGATTGATAATCCCTTTGCAGATCAATAAATGTTGACTCTGATAAAAGATTAAAATGACGAAGCATCTCATTGGTTTCTTCAAATTTTCTCAATCTGAAATATTTGTGCAAAAATGCTAATCAATGTAATGACACTGTTAAATAAAATTTAACTTTAACACTTTAGAATTGGTCATATCCTAGCCTTGAAGTGCTCTCAAATTACTATTCATTCTGCTAAAACAATAGTTAGGTGAGCTGCTATTGTCGTATAAAAGTGGATAAAATTTAGAATAGCAAGGAAAATTTAGTTAAGTAATCTTTTTCACTTTTTTAGAAATTTTTTGTTTTGCCTTTATAAAATTGTTTTTACTCAACAATGAATTGAACGAAGTGACACAATTATTACTACTCAACATTTAATTAAATGAAATGACACAATGGTATCTATTTTAATGATTCTTTTTTATGGACTGGAGGACTTTGTCATGTTATTTTTGAATGTCTTTGATGATTTTATTAAAGTTGATAATATTATGAATACAATAATAATGAATATTGATGATTATTATAATTAATTGCTTAATTATGTGACTTCTTGTCAAATCTCTATGTTTTTTACAGAAAAGTGCAAATTATAAGTATATTTAAAATACCTACTGAATATTTTTTTAGCCATTTCATGTTCCATCCACATTTTGTTTTACATTTTTTGATGATATTTCATGATTGTTACCATTAAATAAATATCAGTGTAATTCACAAAAATATATCTCAAAAATGTTACAAATGAGAAGATAATTATTATCCAAAATTTACTTGCACTGTCACTTAATATCAGAATAAATTATGATTAGAAAACCTCAAATTTTCTTATTCCTACAATCTTTGTCAAATTATCATCTAACTGTTCTCCCATTCAAAATTTTTTTCTCCACTTTCAGATTGTGATTGTCCCTGTTCTGTTCTCTCCCATTCATATTCGTTTTTATTTTCTTCTTCTTTGCCACTTTCATTTTGCCACCTCCTTATGCAACATAAATACTAAAAATTATTATTTGAACAATCTTACGTTTGTCTTTGTGTTGATGTGATTTCCATTACATCTTTTTCTGATACAATTTTAATCCAAGCTGTTTTAAAATCCATTCCCGATATTTTAACTGAGCTTTTAAGAATCTTTGTTGGTACGTCTTTCCGTGACATGCCATCTTGCGTCTTCCTTCCACTTTTTTCTTTTGTTTTATGGCTCATATCTTTCACCTCCCTGCCATTTCCTGCTTCGATTTTCGATTCTGAGGCAGCCCTTCGCCGTGCAGAAATCTCATCGCGATTCTCTGCTTCAGGCTCCTCGCCACCCTTTGATACTTCAAGTAAAGTTCTTCTTCGCACTTCATTCCTATTCCTTGGAATTACTCTGCTGCCTCCTGTGCCAATTATCATTTTA
Source organism: Catostylus mosaicus (assembly GCA_964019065.1). NCBI lineage: Eukaryota > Metazoa > Cnidaria > Scyphozoa > Rhizostomeae > Catostylidae > Catostylus > Catostylus mosaicus. The sequence goes on along the minus strand of OZ025194.1, from coordinate 8,469,039 downwards.
TCTATTTTTAAGTGAATTCCTCCTTCTTTTCATCTCTTTCAAGATACTGCCATCTCTGTTACTGGCAGAGGAATGAAAAGGAGACGCTTATTTCGATAACGAGGTTTAGTTTATCAAAAAGGTGGCGGGAAAAAATTTGGGATGCAAAGACGTGTTCTAACAATTAATTTAGTTTATTTTGTTTAAACTGTTATATTGTTTAATTCTTGTTTGTGGAAATGCTGTTAAACGGAAAGATGATTATTTTTAGATGTAATTAGTTGGATGGATGCTGATCAGAACTGCATCAAATACTGTTGACAAAACCATATCAAAGACTATGAGATGAGAAAAGTAGGAGAGAAAGACGATAGGCCTAGTATAAGAAGGTAACTAACCAAATAAATAATGGAACGTACAAGAAATAGAAAAACGTCAAACGAAAGAAAAAGAAAGAGACGGACCTCCAAAGCACAAAATGAAGGAGAAGGGGCGTGCAAAGCTTCTCCATCATTAAAGTTTATGAGCGGAGAAATACCAAAATATAACAGGATTGGGACCGTTTGTTGCCCTATTTGTACCAAAAGTATCACTAAAAATAGAATTAATGAACATTTGGATAATAATTGTGATGAAAAGACTGAAAAAGAAGAGGAAAATAAGATTTTACCAGATATTTGTACAATTGATGCAAAAATGTTGAAGGAAAGTAAAGATATAATAGTCATTACTGACGATGATGATGTTGGTGATGGATGTTGTAATGAACAGGGGGGAAGCATGAAAAAAGAAACAAAGGATAATGGAGAAGAAGACAAGCTGTTTGATAAATTAAGCACAATATTGAGGAAGGAAGCAAATAAAATAGAGCCTGAGATTCTTCAATTCAGGACAAGTTTGAACCCATTTGGCAAAATGTCAGGTGGCAATGAAATTTTCAAGAAAAGTAAAGATGATAACCATGAATTGGAAAGGGGTTTAAGTTCTGGAAAGGAGTGCAATCAGCAAAATTCTGCACCCATTCAAATGTCTGATTCAGCCTTTGAGAGAAACCCAAACGATAAAGTAAGCCACTTAGTTGCAACACCTTTTGGGGTATTTTGTGAAAATAATCAACAAATTGATTTAATCGAAGAATCTCAATCAACAGTAAATACAGAACAAAGCACATTTGAAACTGATTCAGAAAAAAAATCAAACAGCAAAAGGAATGAACTCATTGCAACACCTTCTTCCACCTTTTCTGAAAATAGTCGACAAAGTGATTCTTTTGTGGAAACTTTATCAACAGAAGAATCATCCTTGCAAGAAAATGCAGATGACACAACATATGAGCCATACTACTGGGCCAATTTTAAATTTATAATCAACAGTGTTATTTCTGATTCCAGCAATTTGCATTTATTTAATGATGAGGATTTGGAAGTTTTGGAAAAGTTCAAATTGATAAATGAAGAAGCACAGCAGTTATATGTGAGACTGTTTTTAAGAAAAAATTCATGGCTGAAAGTTGACAAATTAAGTTATCCAAAGATAAGCGAAGATCTGACACCAATCAGTTTGGAGCTGGTTAATCATGGTCAGTGTATTTTGTCATTTTAGAAACAGTTCAGTTGAGAAATTAATGTAGCATTTTTTTTATGGTTATATGAAAAGATCTCTAATATAAGAATTTTATTGGGAACCTCATCTCTCTCTTTAACAGATTAGTCATTTCTGACCAGCTGTGGCACATCACGAAATTTCGCCATTCAACACGGTCTGAGCCATGCCGCAGAGTTCTGCCATGGTTATGCTGGCGATGTCTTTCACATTGTCCGACAGTCTTGTCCTTGGTCTTCCTCCTCTTCTTCTTCCAGGGACTTTTCCAAATAACAGGTCTTTTGACAATCCATCATATGGAACCTCATATGGATCAAAATTCAACTTGAAGAAATTATTCTCTAATTTGGAGAACCATTAGTCTAGCGAGTAAATGCAGCCCTTATCAATTTGTTGGTTCAATCCCTTGAGCCATTTGAACCCTTTCCGCTTTATCCTCTCAGTAGTGTCAATCTTACTTTCTCTTTTGCAGGGTTTCTTGATGATAAAAGCATTCTTGATGACATCAATGAGGTTCTTGGTCTTATGTCAGCCCCAGAAGTTCGTTCACTTGCACAATCTTATCAACTTTTCAAAGATAAAAATGGTGCAAAACTATCAAAGAAAAATGATCTCATTGATGCAATCATCAACCTTGGGAATAATCAGAAAAGCGTCATTTCTTTTTTTACACCAAATTCAAAACATTCAATGAAGAATTCTATCATAAAAAGGTCAGTGCTCTTTTGACTTCATCTTATTCTACCCTTCAAACGTAAATTTTTTTGTTTCTACAATGTTGCTTTATATTTTTTAATAAAATTAAATGAGAATCGATTTTATCATAGAGCAAAAGCATTTCTTGGTGACTGCATAAAGATTTCACAAAAGCCACGAGAAGTTTACAACAGATGTTTTAGTCTGTTTTCATTGGTAAATTACTCCTTCAATGATGATGATAACATCAACTCCACTCTCATGTATGCATCTTAACTTTCAATTTGTTTTTGTTTTGTGTCAGATTGCTTTCTATGTTTTGTCCTTTCAAAGTTTTTTTTGAAATCCAATTTTCCTGTCCTGAGCAAGGTAGAATCCTGGATTTGCTAAACAACTTTTAAAGCTACCCTTCCATTAACTCACTTTTAATCCCAAGGTAATCTCAACTCTTCATTTCCATTTTTAATCTAGAGTTCAATCATTTTGGCGACCATTAAATGAAATAAATCAATGCAAAACCATTTTTGAATCCTTAAGAAATAAATTCAAATTCACCCTTGAGTTGAAGGGTTTTGGCTCTTATGCAATAAATCATGCATTTCTCCATCAAGTATCATCATTAAGCATTTCTCATCACCTGTAACTCAATACCATGGCTAATTTTTAAGTTCTGACTGTTTTTTTTAAGATTCAGAATTCTTCAAATAAACAAAGGAGAGCTGATATTTCCTCCTTACAATATTTCAAAGTCCACAACAATTTTCAATTCAAGAAGTGACATTATTAGGTACTCAAATGCACTTTTGATTAAAGAGGAATTACAAAACGCGATGGAAAATAAGGATTTTGGTACGGCGTTGAAGATTTATGAGAATGTGAAACCTGACGCTAATGGCATATTTTCAAAATTGGAAAAACAATCAGAAAATTTGATGGTTAGTTCCCCTTTTCAAAGTGTTTTTTCGTCTTTCCCATCACCTCGCTTTAATTTTTAAAGTTTTAAGACCTATTCCTCGGGTCCCATTCGTTGATGATGACGCTATGAATAGCTTCTGTTAGCTAAATGCGGTAATTTGAATTGCATTAACATATAAAATCTCTCTCATTGATTTCAGATTTGGTCTGCTTCTTTGCCTGTTCATCTTCGAAGGTTTTCTTACGAATATGTGATTATCCGTATTTGTGTCATGTCAGTGGAAGCGTTAGAGAAGAAATGCTTGTATCAAGATGCTGTTTGCTTGCTGAAGTTGCTATTGGGACAAGTGACGTATTGTTCAAGGTCAAGAGGTGCATTATGGGAAAGATTGGCAATTGATACAGAAAGATATCTGAAAGATTCAGAGAAGGTAATTTTAAGATTGTTAATAAAACTTTATAGTTGTAATGCATCAAATAGATATTGTAATAAAAAGTTGTAATAAATGTTGTAATGCATAAAAAGAATAACTGCGAAAGAATCATTATTCTAATAAACTGACAAGTTATTGTTGAATTAAATTGAGATGTAACTTTCGAAGATATTTAAAAAGACTTAAACAGAAAGATGATGATAAGGAATGTTTAATTGTTTTAATGTTTAACTTCATTTTAATTTCCCACCATTTTACAGGCATACGGAATATTTTGAACGATGTTCAAATTTTTAATGTTGCCAAAGCTTTTCTTGCAACTTATCATTGTAAATTTTGCTCATTGCATCATCAACATAAATCTGATTATTAAATTTCTTCACTTGACAATCAGGCTTTGGATTATATCAAAACTGCACTGGATGATCCATGGGTGAGGACTGGAATGAGGCTGAGCCTCGTTCAAAGAGCAAAGAGAATATGCACCGCTGGCAAAAATAAGCATCTAAAAATTCGTATTCCAGAATTTGAAGCTGAAGTGCTGATGGAAAATCGAGAGGTATTACGAATTGTTGATTGTATCAGTTTACACAACCAGGCTCTTCCCTAAAATGGGAGAAGCGGAGGAGCGATTTAACTTTCCAAGTGAGTTTGTCGTTGTAAAATGTCCAAAAATTTGGGCCTTGTTTGCAAATTAGAAGCTTGGAGATTTTATTTTATTGAGAAAATGTCGAAAAATTGGATTTTGTCGGATTGTTAGAAATCATTTCATTTTCAGGCAATCTGATTTGTGCAAATTTGTTCAATAAGTCGAGAACCACGCCTACTTATGTTCGAGGCACGCCCAATATATCGATTATTTGAACAACTACATCTTAAACTAAAAGTTCTAGGAAAGGCCTTGCTAAGAGCAACCCAAGCTTATATTATCAGGAAGAAACACCGTAAAACAAGGCAAGTCTCATAAATGTTTGTCTGTTCCCGTGATTTTTAGAAGTCATTTTAGAATACGAGATGTTACTACTGCCTCAAAAACTGTTCAAAATCTTCAAAAAAGGATGGAAAAAGCCGTTAATCGAATTGTTTTATTTTGAAAATCTTTAGTTTGTATCAAGAAAAGGTAATTCTTGATTTTAGCTTTCCTGACATAATTTTGGAACGCTTCTTTTGCGTTAATCTGTTTTTAGAAATCGGTTTTCTGTCAGATTTTATCATCACTGCTTCCTTTTTCTAAGCAGTTACAAATTGTTTTGATGATTTAAAAAATGATATTTGTTCTTGTAGTATTCGTAACAACGTTTTATCTACGGCCAGATAAGATGACATTTCACTTTAAATTTTAATATTGATCCTTAAATAATAAATTTGTTTCAGCGAATTAGTTGAACAGGCTCAATGAATCAAATTTAGGGGGTATTTACAAGAATCCAACATTTTTTTGAAGGGTTGGTAGAAAAGCGTGGTCTTGGCATTAAGTTTAAGGAAGAACACTTTTAAAAATCCATAATTCTGAGGGGTGTTTCTTTTTATGTTGATGACTTGTCGCTGTGAAGTACTTTAATCTCGAGATGGTTGTCCTTAGTCGACATCTTAAATTCAATTTGTTCAATGCATGTTCCCTTTTCTTCGTGTTAATGCGAAACACTTGCTCTGTTATTTAGGCAACTCAGAACTACAGTTTGAACTTAGGGAGCGGATGTAGCAGTCCATCCAATTTTTATCAAGACCTTTGGATTCTTTGTGAAAACATGGAAAGTTAAATACAGTTTGATCTTAAATTAAATACCTAAACATCAAATTTTTACTCAGCAATCCAGCAATCTCTAGCTTTAGAAAAAGAGCTTTTTGACTTTTTAGTACGGATACCGATACTAATCAATCAACGTAAATACTACATAGAACTAAATCTGATTCTTGGTAAATGTCCCAAAATTCCCTTCTTTCAGGTGACAATATCTGCGCCAGTATTTTTGGATACATCATCCAGCCACCGGACCATATTTCTGGTAAATGATAGTGAAAGGTCAGGTGATCAAACTGACCAGTCATATTCCGTTGTTGAAGAATGTGCATTGTCTCATTACAAAGAGAGGGGATTCCCCATTGGCGTTCATGCTGAAGGTTCCTCTTATTCATTCATCTTTTCGTTAATTTTTTGGGAAATTATTTTCATGGATGTAGATGATGTGTTCCTTGGACCTTATCAGGTAAATTCCGTTTTTATGGAACAAATCTTTTGTGTTGCAAACGCCAAATTCTTCCTTAATTTTTGTAAAGTGTGCTGCTAAAATCCTGAATATAATGGATTTGATTTCACATGATTTTTAAAACTTTGTTATTAATTTGTAGCTATTGTGTTTTTTCAGCCCTCGCGAATTCCTTTCACTTGCATTTGCTCTATAAGCTAGGCATATTTTTAACTTTATCATCGCCCATAAATCAACGCCCATGGTTAAACGAAACATTTAACTGCAGAGCAAATGAATAAATCTCAATATTTAACATAAATTGTAAACATTTTCTTTAATTCCGTAAAACTTTGTTTCATTCATTAGAAATGCTTAAAGCAACGAAAGTTTCATTAAATTATTTTTCCTTGTAATTAATTCTGAGAAAAGTTTCATTATAATCTTAATGAAATACAGATGTTATTTCTCAAAACGTACAAATTATTTGAATTTTTTTGTGCAAGCAGTTGGTCATTGTTTCTTAATATTTAACGACGAACTATTTTCATTTCCTTCTATTTAAAAATTCGCCTTTTTTCAAGCATCCTTTTAATTATTCATTATCATTTCTATCTTTAAATTCTTTGATGGGATTTTCCTGGATTTTTTTGATGGAATATTAAGCATTTCATTGTTTTTAAAAGGCGTGTCCTTTGGATATATTCAACGACCAATTCTACGATTCAAGAAAAGTTGAAATTAACAGAAAATTGCAGGAAATTCGTAATTCTTCCATTGAGGTAACATTAAACTTTACTAATTCAATAAAACAATATTATCCATTGTCATAGATTCTTTGCTTTACTTTAGTAACACATTTTTCCTGTAACATTTAGTTTCATTGCTTGAAACATCCCATTCATTTCAACAAAAACTTACTTTTTCTCTCATTCATCTATTTCCTTATCCTTGCTTCATTCGTTCATTTATTTATCATTAATATCTTTTATTTCTGTTCAGGATTTGAAAGATAAAATAAAAGATTCATTTTTGAAAAATGAGGGAAAAGTTTGCGTTGGGTGTAATTGGAATATTTTTGAAAATGTTGAGCAAGTCATGGTAATAATTCTGTAAATGATATTACTATGTTTTGTATACGCATTTAAAAGCTTCATTTAAAGGCTCTTTGTAAATCAGTATAAAATACCACTTTATATTTATTTTTAAACGACTTATCTCGATCGGTTGTGCTTCTTTATAGTTTTACCGTGTTCCTTGGTTCCCTCATTATTTTCTCGTTCTTCTATTTTCACGATAAATATTATTTAATGCAAGTAAGGCCTATTCCAACAATCGTCACTGATTTTTAACACAAAGAAACTTTTTTTATTGTCAGGATGTTGTTTCATGTTTAAAGAACCATGCTATTGCTGGGATTTGCGAATTATTTTGTAAAGATTATAGAAATCGAAGCAGCGGCATGCCAGATCTTCTTGTTTGGAATCCTTCCACGGAGAAGTGCAAGGTATGGCAATCGGTTCTTAGCTCGTTCTTTTTGCACATCTATTGATCCCTACATCAGCAAATCGATTTAAAAATCAATCAGTATATCAATTCAATCAGTACACGAATCATAAATCACCCGTCGATCAATCAATCTTTAGATTAGTTTGGTACCAAAATCATTTAATCAGCCATCTGAAGAACCCAGACATCAGCTCAAATGATGCGTTTAAGCTTATTCATATTTTCATGTTGGCATCCATGTTTTTATTTTAGGCAGTTGAAGTCAAAGGGCCTGGTGATAGACTATCAAACAAACAAATCATTTGGCTCAACGTCCTGACGTCACTTGGAGTGGATGCTGAAGTCTGCTACGTAAAAGGTAAGCAGCATATATTGTTTTGTTGAATCCACTCTATGTTCATAAGATGTATCGTTTTTATTTCTATGGGTATGAGAGTAGATCTTTTGTAACTGGTCTCTCCCATAACCGGTTTAAAAGGCTTTTCTCTGTCAGCTCGAAATAAAAGATTATGATCTTATGAAACTCAAAGTACAAATTGAAGGTTTTCTACAAATATTGGAGAACTAATAGACATACTTTACTTGAAGATTGAAAGCAAAGTCATTATGATTTAAATCTGATTAGTAATTTGTTGAATACTTTTTAAGAAACAATAGTGCATACCTGCCCTTGTAGAATTTCTTTTTATTTAATTCCATTCACCATCATTGCCACGTTTTATAAATTTTAATGCATCAATGATAAAGTAAATTGTTGTGATGCGTTTTCAATCGAAATCACATCTCCCAGGTGTTGGTGGTAAAAGAAAAAGGTTCTCCAAGGACTGAGAAGCTCATCATAAAGGTGTGTGTTACTTGTAAAACAAGCATTAATATTGCATTAGATCACATCCTTAATGTCGACTTTTTACTTCAAAGAAGGTGTCAATCAGAATTTACCCGCTGTTTCAAAATGTTGTTATGAAAATTTATGACAAGCAATGACGTTATTTATGCAAATTATGCAAGCCTTTGCTTCGTTCAATGCACTGATTCTGCAATGCGCAAGGGTTATTAAGTATGCTAGTAATGCAAGTCTATGCCACATCTAAGCTGAGGCGAATTGAGATGGTACAAACCTGCGAATATGATGTTGTACGTTGAGAGAACGATCGTGTGAAACTTGCAGCCTAAAAGCCTGGCCTATATCATCCGCGCTTTCCCTCCCTTCCCACTTTTTTTATTCGCAAATCAATGCACAATCGCAGAAGATCTCCTTTTTTATTGCAAAAAGCCAACGGACCGATAACACGGACCAATTTTCCACTGTCTCCCGCAGCTTGCAGCCGAAAAAAAATTAATTTTTTTCTTGGAAAATCGAGAATACCCAACTGATGCAAACATCAAAGAATTAATTTAATTGTAAGTATTATTAATATTCTAAAATTCTTCTATAAAAGTTTTAAATTTCGATATATCTTTATTTATAGTTTACTTCCTATAAAAATATCGTCAATCGAGAGTCTAAAACGCGCCGCCATTAGCTTTCAGCCTCATCTTCGTTATACAATCTATCATCCTCCTCCTCAGAAGTTCGATTTTTTCTACCATTGATTACCGAACTCATGACTAACGAAATTCTTTTGTTCATTCTTCGCCAGCTGACCCAATACTCAGATGTGTAAGTAACTACAGTGAGAGCAATGCAGCCAATCAGGAACCAGAAGAGGCCTAGACCGAGGCCTGTCATTGAAACAGCAAGGACCGATGCTGGAATGTGGTCTGCTATCAAACCGAGGTAAGCCGCAGCCAGGAATTGGAAGATGAATGTGACGTAAACGAGAATGGTGACAATGAGAAGAAAAGCATCTTCACCTTCCATTGCATGAAATTGGATCTATCAAACAACAATAAGAAATCAATAACGCACTTTTGACAATGCAAGTAATGTTCTTTTTATAAACATAGCTGATGAATTAAGAATATGAGCTTGTGAAAAAAATTCACCCATTTCAAACTAGTTTGGACCGTAACAGATTGCATTTCAAAGACAGCGAACATATGCAAAATAGGTCATAGTAATGTGCTGTTTACCCTTTTTAAAAAGCTCATTTTTGTGAGCATTTCCCAATTGAAGATAATGTCCAATCAAACTGTTTGTGAAAAGATGACAAAATGTCAAAAGGCAAAATTGAATGAATATTAAATTCGTTGTGTGCACTCAAGAAGTCAACAATGATCATTGGAGAGAGAGAGGGGGGCTGGGGGAGCTGAGGATAAATAATAGTGTTTTTTGTATTTTAATGAAATTTTTTGTAATTTTTCAATTTTTTAAGCCACTCACCTCTTTTAATGGTTTGTATTTCATTTTTGTAATAAATTCATATTTGCATAAATCACAATTTGTTTGTTTCTTTGTTGTCAGCCATTTTTCTAAACATGAACGATGAACGTAGGCCAATGAACCCGAGCACCAACATGGACTTATCAAACTCTCTTTTACGATCCAACCAAGTGCACCACCAAAACAATAACGACACTTCATGTCATTTCCATCGCTGTAACAACTTTCAATATCTGTCACACTGTTAAGACGTATTATATTAGACCCTCGTTCTGGTGTTGCCTCAAGTTGATCTGAATGATGTAGCTGTATTCTGTCGCGTGGAGTTGGTAGTTTTGGGCCTGGACTTATTGGCAATTGTTGTATTCTGCTGTCACTTGAAGTTTGAACTGTGAACTCGTAAGGATGAAGATAATTTCTAGCTGATCTTGTTGTTGTCATGCCGTGTGTTACAGTATCTGCAGATCTGTTTAAGCGCAGGTGATCTGGAGAATTACAAACTGCCAATCTGTTCATAGGAGGCCTCATAGATTGTCTTGCTCTGTTATTCAGAGTTGCAATTGATAACCCGTCCATGTTTTCATCGTCGTTATGAACATTCCACTTCTCGCCATTATAAAGAATCGAATGTGACATTCTACAAGGCAGGAAGATTAAACATAACTATGACGTCATTCATAAATCGATATTCGAAATCTATGGAAATTCTTGCGGAAGAATTTAATTTGACTAGGGGGGAGGGGGGCCAACTTGGATGCAAATTAAATATCTCTGCACGAAGAAAGACTCCACGCCATTGATAAATGGTTGATAAAAGGTAACCTAAACCTATCCTTGGTCACAGACCAGAATCCACGGATATTTTTGCTGTGTGCGCAGGCGAACCAAGACCATGATATTATACTAACCAAAGTAATGGTAATTTAGAAATTATTACATAGCGTTCTAAAGTTTCTTGATATTTCGATGAATGCTGCCCTTGTTTCTTATGAAAGTGGGGCTTGCAAAGGAGAGATATTGCATATCCGGAGATGTTTCGCAAAGAAACTCTTTTCAATAATGGCGATATATTCGCTGTTTGCTCTGCAAAGAAGTTGGCAATAAAATACGAAATCTCAGTAGAATTTCTCACAGCAGCAGATTTTTGTTGAATGTTCTTGAAAGTTAATTCATTGTTTGAACACCTGCAGCAAAAGCATGATACTGAGAAATCTTTGCTATAAAGACCCACGCTCTGTGTTAAATCCTTGGGCAAAGAGATTAACATTATCCATGGTTTTAGCTGCAGCTTCAGCCTCGCTGTTGCAGTGAAAATAGAAGATTTTAAAGTTTCAAACAAGATTACACTGAATTGGTCTGAAATCAGGTTGAGATTGGGAAGATGCATATACCATAAAAACAATACTTCTTTATTTTGATTTATGATGCTTGGTATTTAAAAACTCCTAATTTATCAATTTGTTCAGAGTTCTTTTAGCAAGTATACTTTATTCTCTGCCTTAGCTCAGAACATTATTATGTTCATTACAAAATTGTTTTCACCCGGTATATCACTCAAAATTTCATGAAATGTGCAGATTTCAATTCCAGAAACGCTCAGGAAGGCAGAAAGTTAGGGGCTGGTCGGCCCATTGTTCTTGCAACTTTTGACCAAATCTCAAATTTTTTTTGCCAAAATGACTTCTAATTTCCACAGTTTTTCTAATTTGAACCACCCCCCACTATCCCCTTTCACTGTCCAGCTCAACAATCCTTCAGGCATCGAACATAACAACATCCCTTCAAGTACCGAAATAGCTTCATAAAAAGAACTGCCTTTGTCTATTTCGCGCAGCCCACTTCTTATTCAGACACCAATGTCTAAATCTGCTATAACATTCACAGTTAATTTGTAGAATTGCGAAAGCTGTTGATCACCATCTGAATGAAAGGTTCTATGCAATTTGGTAAATAAAGCTAAAGCCTTATTGCTGGTAGGCGGTTATGATTCATTTTTGCAGATAAAAAACGCTTCTAAGATTTGTAAACAACTTTCAGTTGCCTAATCAAGGCAGAGAATTCATAGAAATATATGTTAATTATATCGCAAAAAGATTTTGTAGAGATGAAACTATAAATTTATCAAAATGTCGATTCAATATGATAGGAATGAACACGGAGTCTTGCACGATTTTATTTCTTATAAAGGAAATGATTTTTCCAATCGGGTGACCTGTTGCGATCGAGTGTTTTGAAAGAAGCTTAAAATGGAAAGTCTCAATTGTGCATACTACAATATGATATTTATCCAATTTATTGACTCAAAGTGTGGTCTAACAGTCTTTATTTTACCTTTGAGTGTGGTTGAAAAGTAATTTTGGAAAGAAAGCCTGTTTGCCGTTTGAAAAATGAACATTTTTTCAATAACGGTACAGTTGAATTTACGTGAGTGAAAGTCATTTGAACACAAATTCAAATGAATTAAGAGATTTTGTAAGAACACAGTGAATCATTTTACAATACTTATTATGCGACTATTGCCTTTGAAATCTAATAACGATTTATTATCATTAAAACAACTGCTTTTTAAACACATTCTTACCCAAATGTTCTTCCCGTTACTCCTGGCTTATTTGAGTTATCCATTGCATGTGAAAAATCCTGGCAACTAGAAGAGTTAAGTTGGGTTGCATTTGAAGCTTTCTTCAACAAAAATCGACCGTAATAATCAACATTTAGGCCGTCCTGATTTTGTCTGATCATTTTGGCAACTAGATGCAAGGGTTGTCATTCCGTTTATTTTGCACATGGCAACTTATCAATTATTTATTTATTGAATATCTTTTCAACATTGAACGGGGGTTCGTATCAATAAGATCTGACTGTTCTAGCTAATCCAGATATATTCAGATCTTCAGGGGATAAAATACACGTAGATTTGAAATGAATACGAACGATTGATAAGAAATATTGATCTGGTGGTAAACATTTGACATAAGAGTCACAAAAGCTGGAAATGTTTAACAGATCAAATTTAAGGATGAAGTTCGAAAATCTGAATAATGTAGCAGACCTAATGTTGAAATGAGAGAAGTTCCTTCAATTGATAGTAGTCATAGTTGTCAGCACTGATCTAAACACCGTGAAAATTGATCTACTGCAGATCAGCTGTGGGATTATTTTTTTGATCTTCAAAACGATGCTATGAAATGGTATTAATATCATGCATATTTATTTTCATTTCGTCACAATTTAAGTATTAAAATAAATACCCCCTGGCTCTTAATACCTTCATTTTCGCATTCAAGCACGCAGTTTGATATCGGTTTTGACCTAAATCATACTCATTCAAAGTTCCCAACATTAAACTCATTTAATGTTAACCAGATTTGCATGACTTTTTTCTAAAGGAAAATCTGTCTTCCTTCTACAGATTTTCACGACACTTTCTGAAGTAAATCCTTTTTTAAGAAACAATTGTTTTTGTTTAATAATATTAATGTTTTTCTATTGACAGGCGGGTCTGTCTTAATTAGAAAAATAATCAATTTTTCCTTCTCTTTTTACATATTGAGTAATTTTGATATATTTTAAGTGCAAATTTTAATTCCTGCAAAATGAATTCAAGAAATGTTTGAAAATGTTATTTGAATTAGAAATTATTTTTGAAAGACTTTGACCTGGATGAAGTTAAGAACTGTTTGATACTGACCCCTATTATCCTTAGTATGACGTTTGCATGGTGAACTTAAACCGACCACATGAATGCAAAGTTAATGAAAATTACTGTTAACCGGTTGATTAAAAATAGTGCTCGATGCCGAAGAAGCAGAGCTACACTGAACTAGACTAAACTGTACTTACTTACTTTATTGTATACTAAACTTAATAACAGAACACGACGGTTGAAGTTGTTACTTAAGTTTTCACGCAAAGTTAGATAACCATCTCTTGGATTTGTTTACTTGTTGGTCACATGACGAGTAATCATGGTAACCAGAAACAAGCTGCAGCTGAGAAGGCCGGTTTTATCCTGTCTCGATGCATTAAATGTCATTATTATCAATATCTGATAAAATAATAGTCTTCAGTGTATTTCAAGATACATTTAAACCTTTGACCAATATTTTCATGAAAAAAAGCAAAAAAAACGAAAAAACAGAGTAATATTATGATTCAATTTGATATTTGGTGGTGTTTTACTTTAGAATGTGACTAATTTTTAAAGTTTTCAAGGACTTTTGAAATAATTATTTGCTGAAATCTTCACTAGTGTATTATGGCATATTTTGGAATTGCAAGAAATAAAAATATGTGATTAGACGCTGCATTATGTCTTGGCCACAATAATTGTACATTTTAATAACCTGTTAGCACCTTAATTTTTAAAATGCAAATTCAAAACAGCAAAAGGTGTTTTTATCACCAATGGCACCAGCTAATCACCAACGTTAACAATGCCAACCGTTGCTGAGCAACAGTCTAATTTGCAACCTCGTTCAACGTTTTTTGCCTCTTTCTGATAACTATTTACCACAAATTATTGTCTGTTGCTAAGATATGAGTAGGTTGTCATAGGGACCTACAGTTTATAGTTGCTGCCCATCTGTCGGGAGCACGATCATTTGCAATTCGTAACGATCAAAGTTGATTGTAAACATTTTAAGTTGTTTAAAGAAGATTTGTCTACTGCGATTACAAATTTTAAAAGATGGAAGACGGAGAGAAAACAAAACCAGTTATTGCTGCCCGAGAAAGAGGTGAGTTTGGTCACGCTTTTTTAAATTTCGTCTCCTGATCATCGAGATCAAGTGTTGAAAATCGTTGCTTTGTTTTATCTAACAAATTAATCGCATCACACTCACGTTTTTTCTTCACTTTTCTAACTGATGTTCATCTTTTTTAGGACCTGGACCAGGCAGATATGGACTCCCATCAACATGCGGATATCAGAACCATGATTCAACAAAGAGAAAAAACCCGGCCTACTCTTTCGGACATCGCCTCGATGACAACAGTGAGTCTCAAACCAATTCTTTGACATCGCTTTTATCATTTTAGCGATAAAAAACAAAGCATTTCCTTCAAATATTAAGAAACTTTTGCGAAAAGAGGTGGGAGGTGTGAACTCAAACACTCCGAAACGATTTCCTTATAACTCAAAGGTCAAATGATATGCTGTGAACTTCTGTGATTTCCTGATTGCTTTGTTTCCTCTACCTTTCATTAATTGTAGCTTTTGTTACTCTCTTTCAAACCGATTTCTTATCTTTTTGACAGTGTTCAAAAAAGACTGTAGCCCTGGACCTGGATACTTCATCAACCCAAACATTTCAAGACATGGAAACGACGGAACACCATCATATTCAATTCTTGGGCGACAAAAAGATCAAAGTAAGTTTCTGAAACATGCACATTAAATGAAGCCTTTGCAGTGACCTACATTGCTCTAGAGAATCTTAATCGACTAGAAATTTTGAACTTTTCCAGTACAGAGGAGATCATGCGTGAACTGTAAAGGAATTTATTAATTTTGTAAATCTTCCTTAAATACCAACAAGCTGTTTTGTCTTTTTAAGGCGAAAGAACAAAACTCGGCATGGCACTAAGAATTTTGATTGTTTGTGATCACAATGCGCAAAGAAACGTATTGAAACTGAATATAATTGATTAATAAAGCGTTTTGAAAAAATCAGAATAATATTCATGTTTTCTTTGGCAGTTCATGCCGCCAGTACCAGCTTTAGTTTTCAAATTAAATAATTGTTAGAAGCAGTGAAAAAGATTTGCATAATCTTCACCAGCTGGTCACCTTGCTGAATTTAGAATCAAGCATCAGGAAAAATCTTCTAAGTAAAGATTTTTGAAAGCCATTCAATGTTCATGGTTTTTTCTTCCTCTCAAATTTCTCATCTTCTCAACCAATTTCTCCCATAGATTCATTCAAAACACCATCACCTGGTGCATATTCCCCTGAAAAAGTTCATCCACAAGGAGAAAGACATGCTCCAGCATACTCAATGGCAGGAAGAACAAAATACAGAAAACGTATGTGATTTCTTTATTCAATCCAATGCAAATAATTTTATAATTGGGTTTGTAAACCCAACTGCTCATGAAAAGATTTGCCCCTTGAATATACAAATTTTCTCAATGTGATGTTGAGGTGCTCCCACATGTGGAGGGGGGGGCTTATTAACTCATTATCAAAATGTTAAAATTAATTTTATTTGCCCCCCCCCTGAATCATGGCCCCTACCCCCAATTGTCCATGATGGTGTGCATGTTCCCAACCAACCCAATGCCTAAACTCTGCATATGGCTTTATAATGGTTTATTTAAGCAGCTAGTTATTTATTGATGGACATTTTAAATGAAAATGAATTGTGATACAGCTGGAATCAACATTAAATACTGAAAAAAATGACCAGAGATTAGCAAAATGCTTGTTTTTTTAAGCATTGTGGTTCCAAACCTAGAGTAAATTTTTAATGTGGCTTCAGTCGGAGAGGAGGTTTTGCGGATTTTTAATGGATATAAAGCATGTAGGGTTTAGTCTGAAGAAAATGGTAACAAATAGAGTTTATAAATGAAATATGGAACGTAAATAAATGATAATGTCAATTACTGGTTTGGAGTTATCAACTTAGCTTACTTTTGGAACAAAGAGTAAACTACCCTGTGCTACGCCCCTATGTTATCTAACCTGTGCAATCTACCCTCCTTTATTTTCAAATCCAAAGTGTTTTCTTAATTGTCTATGATTTTATCGATCTTTTACAAAAACTATTGAAATTGTTTGATTGATAAATGCTAAAATTTTTTATTTCATAGGTGATGCAGTGCCATCTTCAAATTCTTACTCCTTGCCACC
The DNA here is from genome assembly GCA_964019065.1 of Catostylus mosaicus. NCBI lineage: Eukaryota > Metazoa > Cnidaria > Scyphozoa > Rhizostomeae > Catostylidae > Catostylus > Catostylus mosaicus. The sequence goes on along the minus strand of OZ025194.1, from coordinate 8,452,542 downwards.
ACTTTTGGGTGCAAAAATCGCAAATAAGAAAGCATCAGCAGCATACTCAATGACGAGCCGTTCACAAACTGGATGTTTCTCTGAAGATCTAGCCAGAACTCCTGGTCCTGGAAGATACAACACCCTTGACCCAAATGTTGTGAAAGGAAAATCTCCAGCTTATTCACTGTTAGGAAGAAATAATTTACCAGGAGGTATGTGTCCATTTTTGCATTAATTTCTACTCTACATAATTATCATATTGCAGCAAAAATCAAGTTTTGAATAGGCAACTTAGGGGAATATCATTAAAAATCTTCAAATTGTGGAATAAATTTTTGATGCCTTCAATTATTTTAAAAGATAAACAGATATTTTATTGGGTGGGATTTCTCTCTGGACCACTTAAGTATAAATACTTGTTAGTATGATTCTCATCAACATAATCTTCACTTTTTATTTGTTTAGATTCAACTCAGAAGCCTGGACCTGGTGCACATACGCCTGAGAAAGTGATTGTGAACAAGAAAGCAGCACCGTCATTCTCACTTGGCATCCGACATTCTGAATTTGTGACTCCACTAATTGTAGAGATTGCTGAATAAATATAAATGAGTAAAGAAACTGTAAATAATTGAAACTGGATTGCTTTGGTTTTTAAGAAGTTTAAATGGCATATTCCCTCATTTACTAATTAGTTATTTATATTTTTAACATCCATCCTAAATGTCATGTTTGTTGAGTTGAAAAGTTAAAGAAAAATAACATTTTTTGATATTAAAATAGCCAATAAAGTCAGTATTGTAAACATTCATTTTTGATGACAGTAAATTCTTACATAACTTGTTTGAAATTTGATTGACTGAACTTTCTGTTTTTTTTCAAAAAGTTTTTTTATTAACCCAAGTTTTCAAAATGCATCTTCAAGACCAGAGTCTTATCTTCGGTATCGATATCTTTTGAAATGAAACCAAAGTTGGAAGACATTATTTTGAAACTGACATCTGAATCCATGTTTGTGAGCGAGTTCCCATTCTCTGTTGACCACTTTAAATGCTATATCCTATTGAAAAAAATATCAAGAAAATAGTTTTGATTTAAGTATCAGCTTTCTTTTACTGGTTTTATCTGGGACATTATTTATATTGATATAAACATTAAAATCATATGCTGTAATATCATATTGAAAATTTTAGACAATAGTATAAAAATGAATTAAAGGATAATATTAAGAATACCTCATATGGTGGTCCACCAGAAAATTTTAAAATTGCAAAGTCTGGATCTTCTTTGGTTGGTATCTTGATTTGAAAACAATTCATAAAAGATTAAATAAAATGCATGTGTTGTAAGTCATGAATAATTCATACATAAATATCATTAAAAATATAAAATATAAATATCAGAAATACAAAATATTGTGGATTGAGAATAAGGTGCCATATTTGAAACATCGCTGATCAATTAGATTAGAAAATGAATCCAACAATACATTTTTTTTATCATTAAAGAAGCTAAATTTGATAAAACTTACCAAAGAGTATTCAGGTGCTTTTGTTTTGTCAATCAAATCAGGGTAAAAAATCTAAAATAATTAAGATTTTTTTAAATAACAACATCAATTTTTATATCTATTAAAAAGGAACGAAAACCCTGGAAAGGATAACTTTAAAATGATGGAATACTCACATTGAATTTGTATCCTTGGACAATTTTTGGTGGTGGATTGTCACTATCATAATGTGTTTGATTGTATTTGTTCCACTCATAACCCTGTGAAATATATCACATCAAGAAACTTATAAATTTCAAAAACAGCCATACAAAAATAGAAAAATCATAAGAGATGTATGATAGCCTGTGCTCAAGACACCATTTCTGGTAGGGGGCAGACTATTGCATATTTGAATTGTTTTGACATCTAAATTTAATTCTTATTGTCAAATTGTTACGTCTAGACCTTCCAATTTATGTCTAATTATTAAGTGTAACATGAAATCAGTGTTAACCCTGATAATGACACTAAGAATCATTGACTCAATTTCTCTGCAAACCAAGCAATCATTGCTTACCGTATGAACTCGATTGAAAAATCTTGGTTTTCTTGGTCTGTATTTATCAGTCCATGAATAGGTCTGCAACACAAATAACAAACCCAAAGTTTAAAGGTGTATAACACAAATAACAAATAAATCATCATTACATCGAAATCGTATTTTCGCAGTTTGCCAGCTACGACATACAGTATAATCCTGGGTAACTCTGACCCTGGGTAAATCAGACATTCGCTTTGTCGCACAGATTCCTTGTCCCCTTGGATTTAATAACCCTATCTCGATTATATAGGATATCTTGGACTTTCGCTAAGTCGGACGAATTTGCTGTCACCCCGGCGGGTTCGAGTTAACCGGATTCTGTATAACACAACATGTCAAAGTGAAGGTAACCTTTATTGATAACTGTCATTAATTCCATAACACAAACAATCACCTTTTTATTAAGTTTAAACGGAACATTGAAGGCCTCTTCTCCGTCTCCTAATATTTTTGTGGCTTCGGATGAATAAACTTTATCTGAAACTTCTTCCTAAAAAATCAAAGAAAGTAAATAATCAATTTCCAGCCATTTAAGTGAATATTTTTAGAACTTTTATTGATGTAAGAGGAAAATCATTATAACAATATTCATACATAATCTCGATGTAGAAAATAATTTCATCGAAAACAGTTGTTTACAAAAGTTATACATAAACATGATTGATTCGAGAAAAAAGAATATTTACCTCATCGACTGTTGACCCAGACTGGACTTGTACTCGGAGGTAACCCTTTTTGAAAAAGAAATCATTTGAAAATAATGCATATAACATGCACATGCAGAAAATTTATTATGGTCATTCATTAAATGGTTTCACATAACCCCTTGACCATTGAGATAAAAAAGAATATGGAAAATTTGTGGAAATACAAACCCAGTAAAATATGAAAACCTTGCCAATACTTGGTTCAGGAAAAATTGAGTTGCGAATTTGGTAAACTTATAGATATAAATGAGGAATAATTGTTGTGAAATTAGTTTAAAAATATTTGAAATGATAAGATTGACATTTAACATACCAGCTTATGAATATCATCATCAGGATCAACCCATTTCGCCTGAAAAGAAAATGAAATATCAAACAAGAGAAGGGATAACTAGAACAAATCAGATATATATTGAAATGAAAATATTTGCTTTCATTTAAGCTTGAAACTATTTATTTCATGAAAATCCATTACAGCCTTGATGTAAAAAACCATCACACAATCTCAAGGGCATGTTTTGAAATTCAAGCAGATTTAGTTCAAATGAAGTTTAAATCAAGCAGCAAATCTAAGAAGGAAAACAATCATACCTCTTCAACATCTTGAAAGGGAATTAAACGTGGACTATAGGATCCTTCTTCGTATGTTTGGTAAGCTGTAAACAGAAAAGTAATAATGAGTGTAGTGAGATTAAAGGGAAAAATGTCAATTAAACGAAAATATGTATATATGTAATTGCGCAGAGAAGAAAATTGCTATTGGTCTGTCTGCTTAACAGTGGTCAATGTGTTGTATAAAGAGCAGTCTAGATATTACTAGTGAATTAAGACCTGAAAGTTGTTACCATGTGTTTCAAGCTAAATGCGATCATCAGGCAACTGGCAACTTCTCTCTATAATGGTCCTCTACAATGGTACAAGCATGATATGCCCTTTGGGACCTTAATTCTATTAACGTTATAAATAAGCACATCCCAAGGGGCTTATCTTGCTTATATACATTGGACCATTATAGAGAGAAGTTTGATGTTCCCGCTTTTTGATGATCCCATTTAGCGCGAAACACAGAGTAACAACCTTCAAGTCTTGTTCCACTATTAATTTCTAATTGTCTGGAGATACATGCAAATAAAATCATTGTTTGGATGCTTGACAATTCAAAGTCCTTACCTTCAGCAGCCATTTCCTCTTCTGATATTTTCGGCAGTGCCCTGAAATGTCAAACAATTATTTTTTAAGCAGATCAAGATTCGTCAAATAATTTCACTATGTTTTCGAATTTTACATTCGATCAAAAACAACAAACAAACCTATCAGTGTCTTGTTTTACATCACTGGTCTCGTTATCAGATACTCTCGTTTGCATGTTACTATCCTCTTCCACAATTTCCTCTAGCGGTTGACTAGGACCTGGTTTTGGGCTCTCCTCTCTCTTAATTTCAACAGGCCTAACTTCTGTATCTTCATCAGAATCTTCAGCGTTCTAAAATTATAATTTATAACCAAATATCAAATTGCAATCAAATGAAATGTTTAGAATTTATTTTTTGTTGAATTCCATTTGTAAATTTGCTGCCTGGGTGTCGCTTATAAGTTTGCTCTCGAGAAATTGCCTGTTTTTTCATCGGCATTAAATCTATCCAAGATGAATACATGTATGCATAAAAGCTTCGCTGAATATTTTCAAAGATATTTTTTAAGATACCATTGAATCTCGGTTCAAATTTTGACACTTATATTTCTTAAGAGCGGCAATACATGTATTTATTTTTAAAATTTTATTTTGCTCGCTCACCTGATGTTTCAACTCTTCTAATTTTTGGCGTAATTTTTTCTGATGTCGTTCTTTTAATCTTGCTCTCGCTATATAAGCTTTTATTTGTTGCAATAACGATTCCCAATATCCTTAAAAATAGAGAATTATAATGATATATTTTCACATAACTATAAAATTGTTTCACAGTTAGTAATAAGTCTAAAGATAATGCACAAAGCTAGGATAAAATAACGCAAATTAAATATAAAATCAAATGAAGAAACAAGTTGAATCACCCATAAACTGCCAAATAACGACCCGAATATCCTTGAAATTGACATGATAGTTTAAATTAAAATAATGTAGTTTCATTTAAGTATATAATTTGAATTTGTTCTACAGTCTTGAGATAATACACAGAGCTAGCGTCTAAAAACAATATTTAGTACTAAAATAAATTGAAGAAACGGTTTCATGTAAACATCGATAATCTTACCAATATCTATTGCTCCTCCTGCATTGATTTTATTTGTTATTTGTTTTTGCATTGCCAACAACTGACTATGCGTCTTCCCTTTAAATATATTTGAAACATCTCCTTTTACAGCAGTGTTGATTACCTCTCTCTGATTTCGCAAGTCTCCTAATTAAACATTAATGAGAGAAAATTCAACTGAACCTTGAAAATGTAACAAACACGTTCATAAGCCCGTATTCTAGTCCATTCTTAGTCAATGTTTTCAGAACTCTATCAATAGCATGGACCGTACAACCTTGGTACATTTACTTCTCATTGCAGACACAGCTGTACCAGTTTTTGTTAAGAACTCAACTGTTCGTATTTGTAAAATATTTAATCATTATATTTTGAAGATAAGCGATGATAATACTGCGATTGGATTGACAAGCGAATGAAAGCGAAATTTTAGTCAAAACACGATGATAGAATATGTATTTTTTACCTTCTTGTCGTTTTGCTCTTAAACGTTCAAGTTCATCTTTAGTTACGATTGTCATGTCCTGATAATAGAAAATCAAAATTAAAGCAACAAATAACTGTCATCATCACAGAAGAAAGTTAAATAATTAATCAACTTCGTTAGACCAAAAAAATAATAAATTAATAAATACATACCTTCCAAAACTCAGCATTTCGGCCTTGCTCTAGTTGTTTATAAACTTTAATGTCTTCAATCAGATCTTCTAAATCATCGATACTTAGGCCCTGTTGTTAAATAAAATGGCGATTTCACTAATTGGCTTCTTGTAAGAAATGATAGAATTTTTAAACTATTCAAAGTGCATAGTATAGAATATTTATTTTTGTTTACAAGTTTTGCAGCGTTTGCTCTAATCTTGCGTTCTTTCAAATTTTCATAAAATCTTTCATATTTTTTTTATTTCAGCTTCTATTCCTCGACTATTTTAAACATGCGATTTTAGTCTTGACTCATTTGTCAACAAAATTAAATTTGTCTCGCTTTTTCTAGTTTAACTCTACCGTTAAGCTGTGATTATATCAGAAGTTCACTGCTGTGGATAGAACCTCACTTCCTAACGCATTTCTATATACACTCAAATAGCAATACGGCCAATTATCTCCGAAACAAATTATTTAGACGAAATTTTCCTTTTCATATACTGCGCAAGGAAGCAACGTTCGATTTGCATTTTTTTATTAAGACATACTGTTTTCTTAGCCCACAATATTTCTTGCAATGTTTTCTGCAAGCTGTATTCCTTATAAAACTTCTGCTCAATTCAAATTTGCTTCTGGCGTATTAACATTAGTTCTTGTTTACTTTTAGTGCAATGAATTTTGGGGAAAACAAATACTTGCCACTAAGACGCTGTATGGCTCGTTCATTTGAAGTTCGAAATCCTCCTCCTCAGGGTTCACATATTCAGCTAGCAAATCGATTGGTTTTGCTGCAGGAAAGGTATCAATGACAAATTCATATAAATCGACATTTATTAACCATATTATCAAAATTGTTAAGCAATAGATGAAAATGAGATGCAATTTGCAAGTGCAAAATCAAAACATTTTATAAATTTTAATAACTTTATTTTTTATTTATTGTTTCTTATTGAATTAAATGCAACTCAGTTGATTTGTAAAACATTGATTTCAACTGCAATTCAAAGATACCTCTTCCATCCTTGATTCTGATCTTTGATCTTTTTCTGGCTTGTTGAAGATGGAACTAAAATAAACATTTTCTTACATTTTATTCTGTTTTTATTGTATATAGTAAGCATTTATATTTTACCTTAGCAATTGAATTACCATCATGTTCCAGGAGCTAGTGTTTATTGTCAACAGAAATGATTTAATAATGATATTTGATTATTTTTTTTAAGTTTTACCTCATCTTCTTGTTTTTCCCATTCCTCAAACATAGCCGCTTCTTTTTCACGTTGCATTAGAGTCTATGAGGAAAATTGAAAAGAGATTAGAATTAGGTTGGAATTATCTCGTTTTATCATGAAAATGATTTGTTTAAGACATTTTAAATAATATTGTTAAAACAATGGTTACCATCTCTTCATCTCTGGCAGCTTTTTCTCTTTCCCTCTCCTGGAGAAAAAATGTTTAAAGTTGAATGTTTTTTTCAAAAACTGAAATGGTTTACAAGCAGCAAAAACATTAAGAACAAGACAAAAAAAATTTGAGTTTCGGAATTCATCTATGTGACAACATTCTTCTAAGAGTAAAATTATTTCATTGAAGAAAAAACCCATACCAGTCTTCTTTGTTTCACTTTCTGAAGTTCAACCTAGGAATAAAAAAGCAACTCCAATGAAAAGATTTGCCCATTCGTATTAAATAAGATTTTTTAGAAGCAAATCCAAATCATTCACCCAAAATGAAGAAACAGTTAAGATGGCACAGTTTATGCCAAAAAATGGTTTGTAAAGATCAGTTAAACATAGAATAACTTTTGAATTATTTACCTTCATTTGTTCTTGTTTCTGCCTTTGAAATCTTTGCTGTTCCTCAGTACCTTTTAATCCTACCTCTTCATTTTTCTATGAAATAATTAAAAGATTATTCAATTTCATTTTCTGATTCAATTGATATTATTTTTATGGAGATGAAAATATTTTCATGGAAATATTTGTGTAAATGGAATAAAACCATAAAAAACATGTTTTAATGGTGTGACAAGTCATTGATGAAATAGTGAGTAAACTTTGTTCATCATGGTACATACCTTGTGCCAAGTAAATGTTTGTCTCAAGTTGTGATCGCCAAATGGATTGTTAGTATTTGTATATCCCTGGATGATAGCAAAAAGTTAAAAATCATCAAAATCACGAAAGTTTTTAGGTTCAGCACTTGAGACAATCACATTGATACATTTTCCTTTAAATTACATCATCTTTTTATCAGCATTGTCAAATATTTTGTATATCATACATTATACATTGTGCTTTTTATAACATTTTATATATATATCTATATAGTACAATGTAACACATTACAGGATATATATATATATATTTTATATTATCTTTTATTATATAACTATACTATATTATATATTATATTACATACCAAATCCTCTTCATCCCAACCCATTTCAGCTTTTCTTTTTCTCTCTTTTGCTTCCTTCAATAGAATTAAAACAGACTTGCAACATTATCAAGTAGAGATAAATCATTTACATCGAAAAATAATTTTCATCTGCTACTGAGAATGGGAAATAATGGTATCCTAATAGCATAAATGTTTAATAGGAAAGGAAAACAGTTATAAAATAAAATTAACCTTTTTTGCAAGTCTTCTTGATCGCTTTTCTTCAGGAGTCTCAACTGATTTCAACAACTCTTTCATCTTCCTGTTAAAGTATTTCATATTTATTTATATTTATATTCACACAATAAAACACATAATCAAAATCAGAGAAAGTTTATCTGATACTCAAACGTGTGTTTTTAAGTATTTAAATGTTTCATTGATGTTGCATCTCTATGGTTGTTATAATCCATTTAAATTATTTAAACACTTTCATCTTTTGCTGCCATTAGGCTACTGGTGTTTCTATATTAGAAATAATTCTAAAACAGCTTGCATTTTTTCTATTTTCTAACAATGTGTTCTCTTCTATTTAGTTTCAAATTATATAAATGAAAATATTATCTAATCATCAATTTCTGGATGTCAGATTTTTCAATTAATTTATCTTATTCAGTCTATTAATTCGCAAGATTATAAACCTTTTCTCTTCTTTGTATCTAACTTGCTTGTCTTCTGATGATGGAGGTGATCTACTTCTTGATCGAGAACTTGATAAGTTGCGCTGTTTTCTTCGCTTTTCATCATCTCTATCATCTTTATACCTTCTTTTAGGAGATCTTGATCGAGATCGATATCTTTCCCTCCTTTTATGTGAATCTTTTCCCATATTTTTGCAGATTTGCACCTTTTTCTTCTCAAATAACCGCGTTATTTCTATGTTTTTACAAAACGTTTTTCTGTCACAAATTCGCCGCCATTTTCTGAGAGAATAGAATGTTGTTGTTGCACTATGATAAAGAGGCTGTCTAATAATGCCGCCAAATCAACATGGCTGCAGTCAGGTGTGCAAGGTTGCAATGCAAAGGTAAGATTTGCATCCAAATAAATTTTGATTTATGGTGAATTTTTAAAAAAAAGTCATTTCATGATGTTAATTTCCTCCTTTTTCATTTAGACATCTTGTTACAAATCCAGAAACAAAACCCAATCAAGGTAGGTTTCTTTATCATTTTTTGGTATTGTAGAAAGATTCTTATCCAATTATGTTTTCGAACGTTTCTTAATGTTTTTCACGTCTGATTTGTGTCAATTTTACGTACCAAATCGACAAAATTTGTTGAATTTGCCATTTTTTTCATCACTTTTTCAAAGGATCTTTTAGAAAATACTAAATGCCATTTTTGTTATGTTTGTGACTTTTTGAAGTTTTTTTTCAGATTTGTGCAAGGTTAGGGTCATCGTTTGCTGAAAAAAGAAGAAACCTCCAATCTCTTGGAATTTACACTGCTAATGACCCAGTATGTAATCTCCAGTGAACTTAATTTAAGTATAACTTTGCAAGTTGTACATACTATATTATTATCCATAATTAAATCACCATGTAACAATAGCTTTATTCCCTTGAGATTTTTTCCCATTTAATAATCCCAGTATCTTTTTTATTGTAGATTGACCAAAATGAAAATGATATCACAAAAGTTTATCGTATTAGTGTGAAGGAAATGAAAGGAATTTTTGCACATGGATTTCCAACTAGAAAATTCAACAGAGTGAGTTAAGAAACATTTTGATTCACACATCTAAAATCATGATTCATTATTGTGATATGAGTGGGGGGACTAGAGTTGTTAGCACCTCCTAAAATTCCAAAGAGTAATTAAATGGGCTATCACCTACCCCATCCCATAACCAACAGCTTCTTTTAATAATACTGATACTAACAGGGAATGTTTTCATGAAAACCCTGAATAATCAATTTACATCCTTGCAGCAAATCGACTTCACTGATTATCACATGATCATCAGAAAACCAATATTGGAAGTTCTCAAGTCAATCAAAAAATTGAAAGAAGGAGAGAGACCACCAAAATTTGTTTTCTGTATCCTTTTATTCAAAGTTATTTTGTTTGGTACTGTTGGATAAATAGGTATAAAAATTTTTAAATGGTTTGCATGTTTTTTATTGCACCAACATTTGCTGATGTAAGCACACTAGAATTCAACAAAATATACAATAATTATTATCTTGTCTTGAAATATTTAAACAAATTGATTCTTTGAGAATTATTCTAAACTGTGCCTCAGATGGTGATGATGGAACTGGGAAAAGTATTGGTCTTAGTCATGTGATTCATTTATGTTCACAACTCCAATGGATGATTTTGCATGTTCCATCAGGTATTGTCATCATCTTCTAACATTTTTTAGAATTTTTTAAATCTTCTTTCATGATCAAGCTGGACAATTTAGAGCATTTTCTGTGATATCCATGTCTTCTATTTTGGTTGATTTTTACACCTCATTATAATCTGTTGTTATTTGTTTTTAGTAAGTAAATTTACCCAAAGTAAATACGACACTGAACCGTCAACATGGAAATCTGGACGATTGGATCAACCCCATGAGAGTAGTGTGTGGTTAAAAGCATTTAAAACTGTGAATCAAAATTTCCTTGAAAATGTAAGTTTATAGTTTTGATTTAATGTTATGTAATTAAAAATTGTGATTTTATTTCTCAAAAGCATATTATTTTCTTTTGAGTCATTTCTTTTTTCCATCATCATGCTTGCAGCATTGAAGTTTGTCTATTTTGCACATTTCAATGACAAGGCAATATTATTTGAGCTTTAGATTCCCCCTTAAATTGATTTTGCAGATAAAAACTACAAGAGATTACAAATGGGGAAGACAGGAAGCCATTCCTGAAGGGTCAAGCATTGGAAGAGTGGTTGAACAAGTAATTTAATTATAATGTTTTAATTAATATTTTTAAAGTTTATTTAATTATATAATTAATACTAAAGGTAAGAAATTGCTTTGTTAATTATTATCAACATAATCTGCTTTGATTGCAGGGAATGGCAAGGATGAATTTTGCTACTGATGCCATTGGTATTATTTTGAAAGAAATACAGAAAGAAAAAAAGTATGTTTCTTGAAAATCATTTTTGAAGAAGCTTGCTCAATTGTGAAACATCAACTTTCTTTTAACTTCGATCAATGATAAGTTAGGTGTCAATGCGAAATTATTTCTTAAAATGTAATCTTAATGGAATTAGGATTATCTTTTTTTGCAAGAGAGGCTTTTTCTGTTGTAAATTTGCGGAAAAAACATGATAAAATTGAGTTAAATTCACTTTATTTGCTGAAAAACGCATTTGTTTTTATGGTTATGCTTTGTTTTTTTTGCAGTTTAAATGTTCTTTATGCAGTAGATGAATTCAACAATTTTTTCACAAACACATCAATCCGTAGTAAAGACAATGAACTCGTAAGTTTCTTTTTTAATTATTAATTTTCATATAAATTCCTTGCTAGAAGTCAATCCAGTTAACGTTAACCTTAATAAGCGATCTGGTAACCATTTGCTATTGGGAAAAAGAATCTAAAACCAAAAAGAAAAGATGACAGAGAATAAGTTTAGTTGTTGATACATATTGAATTGACTTTTAAACTGATTCAAAATAAAAGAATTTTACGTAAAAGAAGGATTTTAATTGATTCTTTATGGTGGACATTACTTTGAAATCATTGATTAACTTTATTGCAATTTTTATCTTAAAACAGGATTCATTTTGTAAAAATATCCTTTAATCTCGAACAATTTTATTCATTTGTGTATCTTCTATTTTAAGTATGATCCACAAGATCTTTCCGCGATTCATCATTTCATGCGACTTTTTAAACCAGAAGGCTCCCTTGTAAGTATATAATTGGCTTTTTTACGACACAAGTTTCGCGCAAAAGGTACTTTATCATTTCAGTCTTCAGGTTAGTTAGGTTGTTGACATTCTTGATATTTTTAATAAACTTAAACTCATTTGCTTACAGAAGTCAGAGTCGAATATAACATGTACTATCGTGTATGATGTTTAATGACGACTTTGAAGCGTAGATGGTTAGGTAAAGAGAAGTTAACACTAATATAAGGCAAGTTGATAGTTCAGAAATACGGCCTATATAGCAAATGTCTATTTAATAGAATATATTGTGCAAAAATGAATGAATTGCAACGGAGATGAGAAAATTCATGAAATTATCTCACTTGCAACACGGCCCTGTTTACAGCCTTATTATTTTTAATGTTAACTCGATTGTTGCTCGATAAGTAATCTTTAGTCTTTTAACCTTTCATAGATGCCTGATAAAATTTATAACTATTAATATAAGATTTGTCATCAACATGGAATCAGCAAAATGACGATGTTTTTGTCATCTTCATGGTCCTCCATTTTCTTTAATGAATGGAAATGTTTTTCTCAGAATTCCGGCTGTTATGCGTTGGGCTTATCAAGAAGACGTGGTTATAAACACTACGTTAATTCAATTGAGATCGAAGATCAAGTTGGCAAAGATGTGAGTTAAACAGATTAAATCAATGTTAATAGTCAACAATTTTTATTATGCAAGTTGAATCCTTATCATTGTCATTTTGATCTCTCAAGCATTTCATGGAGCAACCCAAGTACGATTCCCAGATGACGCATTATTTTTACTAAACCCCTCATGCCTTTTAAAGTGTGTTATGCACCCCTTAATTTTACCACCTCGTCAAACATTTATTTCTTTTAGCTGTGAAAAATTACTTTTCCCCGTCAACTTAATGAACTAAAATAAAATTACTTTATCTGTCATCAAGAAATGCTTAAATCGATGGTCATCATAATCATAACTGTATGTTGCTTGACAAAATATCTTCACTTGAGCTTCAATTGACTATTAACCTGAATGGAAAAGTTTTAAGCACAATAATTTTGAGACACATTTGACTGTGGATGGCTAGTTTATTCTCTCAAAGTCTCCTCAACTGTTATTTACAACCTGTGACATAAATCCTGGTACATTCAACGAACCTTTAAAGTTTTGCGGATACTTCAAGACAGCAAGATAATGATGTAATTGGGTCATTGAATGTTTGCATGATTATGCAGGGATTTTTGCATTTTTTTCGGTTCTCGTTTTACATCTTGGAATGAGGATAGTTGACATCTGAAAGCAATAACACCAGGGAAACAGACCTGCTGGTTTTCAATCTCTGTTTTGAAGCAAATTTAGGAATAACCAATTTTTACGGCGGCGCACCGCTCGTTAAATTTGAGTTTGAATGACTGCCATAAACCATAAATATTTAATAACTTCAGTATGCGTTGTTCTGTAAACATAATAATTTGATTCACTAATCAATAAATCATATTGAATCAGCATCATTAAATCATTGTGATTCGCGGAAATTGAAACGTTAGTTAAGAGACATTAATCATCAAATCAATCTCACTTCATGATATCTTGTTTTGTTCCCAAACTGAATTTACCCATAATTTTATTTATCAGAAAACTGTGGAACAAAGTAAGCATTTAGGACGTTCCAAATTCCTTATTGAATTGTGTTATTTCATTATTTTTATCAATCAATCTAGTTATTGGTATTTGATTAAATTGATTTTTATCTTAGGGAATGTCTCTCATTGGTGACCACATTCCAATTCTCATTGAAAACTTTACACCAACAGAATTACACCATTATTTGTTGTTGCTGCAACAAAACTTTTTGCTAAACAAAGGTAATTTGCGCCCTTTCTGTTTACGTCTTAGCTTTGTGATTCTATTTTTGCCCCAGTTTGTTGATTATTCTTTTGCCCCCTTCCTGTATGACGGGGTTTTTGCTTTACGGGGATTCGAACCCGCAAACTCTTAAGCGTAAAGCCGACAGAAAACGTTCCAATAACTGAGCAGTAGATGATCCACCAAGAACAATATAAAATCCCATGACACACCCAAGACAGGACTGTTCTCTTTTGTTATATGAGGAAGATCTTTCCTTTCCTTTGTTCTGGTTAAGGCTTGCAATTCGACTCTATTTATCAATGCCCTAAGCATGCATAGCAACTAATAAGGTACCTCTTCTCGTTAACTATTACTCCGCAAGATTTCATAAATTGCAACGGAATATCTTGACCGTTAATTACACGTGCCATGACCCATCGGTTTGTGGTGTGTTTACGCTTAAAGGACATTTTTGACTTTTTCATTTCTTGAATTTGTGCTAAACCTATGAATTTGTGGCAGGGATGCCGTCCTGTGGATTTAAAACCGTAAATGTTTTGACACTAGTAAGGGTCAATTATGTTGACGAAGATGCAACAAAACCGCTTAAATATTCAGAATTCTCACGGTTTTATCAGTATGACTCGCTTACCACTTGTTTTAATTTTAACTTTTGTTTCATTCGATGTTGTTTGTGAGGAAATTTCTAAAAAACGATTTGATGGGATGATTTCAAAAGAGTAAATGTCGATTTACTTTTAACTAAAACACAGAATAGCATCAAAAATCAAGGCATGAAAATTTGGACAAAGCTTAAAGCTAACTACAAGAATATTGCCTTAACCTACAACTGTGAAAAAGAAAGGTTTTCTCTCATAAAAAGAAAGGTTTTCCTTCACACTTACAAATATTTTAAACATTAACTCGCAAAACATGACGAATGACTCCCCCCCCCCCCCCAATTTGCTTCACTGCCATTAACTGCTTATAATCTTTCTAAAAAGCGTTCCCCTCTAACCCAAACCCGAACCCGAACCCTAACTCTAACTCTTATTGCGTTTCACCGTATTTATTTGCCAGACTACATTCTGTCTAGACTTGTGGCGAAGCTGACCTGTCTCCATGCCAAAGCATGTTCATTCCATAATTATTTTATCACTATCAAATGCTACTTTGTTCCAATAATTTATTATCTTTTTAATCTCAATGAATATAATTTGATTTCTCAGACATCTGAGCATTTTGCCAGGTCATGCACTGCTTATACATCATACTACAGGAAATGATATGACATTTTACTTTCGACCTTAATTCGTTTTCCTTCTATAATTATCCCGGATTAAATTTTTCAATTTTATGTCTTCTATGTACATACGACAACTGAATCTCGCAATCTTGATCTAGAAATATTCGAGTTTTAAAATATTCCGTGTGATTATAATTCCTAAAATAATTTCATGCCAATTTTTGACCAACTTGTTGTCAAGGTTCATATTTAGACACGTTTTCTGGTAGGATCACCTGATGGATGTCATTAAGGTGGAATTTAGGGTTAGGGTTCGAGAAAGGGGCAAAGTTAGGGTGAAGGAGAAGGTTATTTGATGTGATGCCTTTCTTTTTGCAGAAATTACTCGCCAGTTTGAACAAGAAGTGAAATTCCTGACCGATGGAAATCCAAGTGAGGTTGTCAGGCTTGTCAAAGGAGAATAAAAAAAACTGCGATCAACCAACCAGACGTATATGTTTTCTATTATTCTATTTTATAGATTTTGTTTTCTATTAAACCGATTTTACAACCAAACAAGTAGAAACATGGTCATCATCTTAAATGTTGGAGAACCGTGGCATTTGGCTGCTAGAAGTTCTGATTTGTTTAAATTACTTGTTGCCTTTTAAATGTGAATTTATTGCTCAGAAAATGCATTGTTCCCATGTACGTTTCAGCCCAGTGATCGAAGCCTTAAGTCGACATTTAAATGGCATCCTTTTCAGCAAGTGATGCTTAACTAGCATGTATGATCAATGAGTTTGTAACAAAATTGTGCTTATTTTGCATGTTTTCATTCTCTTTTCTTTTAATCCATTGAAAGTTAAGTCCTTCAGAAATTGATTGATCGTTTTTCAGAAATGAATGAAACTATTGATTCTCTCATTTTCTTGATTACCTTTTTACGAATTACAAATATCATATTTTTTATCATTGGATTAGTTACTTCTTACATGGTTATTTCCTTTCTTCGTGGTGATTATCCCATCAGATTTTCATTTAGGTCACATCTACATTTGGTTCATATCCTTTTTCTAACTTGTGTTGACACACTTCTTCACCTTTTGACTTTTCCCTGGTTGAGCATCAGAATTCAGAATTATTTCCTGTGATTATTTTTAACCTATCTTCTTTTACTCTTTTCATTTTTCCTCGATATAATGGATATTCACTTTGAGATTAAACAAACGGTTGCATTCCTATCTTCGTTCCTACCAAAACACCCAAATTTATTTCAAGGTGAAAAGTTTTTAATTATCTGGAAGTAGCCCCCTTCTCTTTAATTCATTTCCCCAATTTTTGACGACAAATGCTTTTCACTTTGTCGTGTTCATGCTTCCGTTGATTAAATGAAAGATTTTAAACGCCTCTGCGGATTATAGAAACATTTGATTCCATAGTGACAGATTAAATTTGTACGCTCTTCTATCAAGGTTTTATATCATTTGTCATCATTTGTGATACTGTTACTTGATGTAAAACACTCAAAGTCTGGTTGACTGTCAGTCCAATTTCGGTTAACCATAATTGCTCAATTACTTGTCTGTGAATTCTTAAATTCCGGTGAAAATCTGGAAATGTTGGGAATGAAAAACACTTTATGCCATGTCAAAAAATTAAATTAATAATTAATGTCTAAAATCATCAATATAAGTTGATCGTTTTTCTTTACTCAAAATATTTTCTTCTGCCTAATTATCAATACTACTCTCATCGCACCTTAATATTTCCCGTTTTTATTTAGTATTATTTGAAATAAAGCAAGTATTTTTAAATCCCATTCATTTTTCCAATCAGCTAATATTCCTTCGGGCCTCGTTGAAGAGGTCTTCAAAGGTCATATTCCTTTTAGAACCCGTTTCTTAAAATCTAAATTCAACATCTCATCGCTGAAGTTGCCATTGAAGTCATCCATTTAATAACAGAATTGTCCATCCTCCTCTGTAATATTTATTTCATATCATATTTTGGTCTTAGCTTCATGATTTCCTATTCGATCTGCTCACTTGGAAGTTATTGAATTCCCTTTGATATCAAGCTGGCCATCTTCCATATGCATAACAGACAGTACTTGTCTTATACGAGTTTTCTCTTGGTTTTTTTATCCCATGGATCAGGGTTTCCGTGATTGGGGTGTTAAGCATTCAGATTCGACCATATATACAGGATAATCCTATTCTCGTTTGACTTCTTTTTGACCAAATTTTACGATATTCCTAGCAGATGGTTTTCGCTGCGTCAAAATAAGGTTTCATTTTAACCATTTGATAAGGATTTTTACTTATTAAAAATATTATCCTTATCTTTGGTTAACTGTAAGAAACTTTTCAAACAGATGACCTAGCTTGTGCAGTATGAAATGAAACAGAACAGGCATGGACTGCTTTCAAAGTTAAAGGTCATGACGACATGACGTGGCCAAATTTCACTTAGATGGTTTTGTGCAATGCAAAAGTTCTCTTTTTCATCTTTTCTTTTCTTGATATCTTCCACTCCTTTCACTTCATAAAAGAACACATGACAACCTATCACCAACAACGATACGATTTTTTAATACCTTAGTTTTTTAAAAAACTTTGATCAATTTGTTTCTGGGTTCTTGCCCACATAATTCATATATTTCCAATGAATTATCACTGTTTTATATTAATACATGTTGCTTATAACTTGACTGTTATTATGATCCCCAGATTCAAATTCATCCCTCTCTGATTTATGAAGATCTAAATAGGAACAGAACGTCTTTACTGCTCTCAACAGTGTCACGCTATGCTTTACTTAAAAGGTTAATTTCGAGTAATTGTTATAGACAAGTTGTTAATATCATAATCCAATGATTGCTGGTGGTTACAAGCCACAGGGTTGTGTCGCAGCGACCAATACTCGTGTAAACATACCTTGATTCTTCCATAAGATGGCAGGATCATCTATTTTCAATAAACCTCTTGTGTGGCTTGTCATGTCTTATTCGGTCTGCTTTTAGTTCTTAGGGTTTTGAAAACTCCATGACATACAGCCTACATCTCACGTGGAATTCACGAGCTGGAAATCACGATGTGGAGGAGAACAGCCCTCTCCCATTGCTGCCCTCTTTAAAAAGAAAAGTTTTCAGAGAGCTTTTCAGCATTACCTGGATGATTAAGCATTGCTTTGATTGCTTTGATCGCATTGATCGCATTGATCGCATTGGTCGATAAGACATCTTTCGAATTTGAACTATACGCACTTAACCCCGAATGGCTGTCGTAATTAGTAGAGAATGACACAAGGGCGTTAACGTAGAGAACTTTGGGGTGATTAACTATTGATTTTTAAGGAGAATAAGTTAAGTTACCACGCTATATAGAATATTAAGCTACCCCCCGGAGCCGAAATCCACATAAATTATGACGTCAAGCGATTCTAATCAGTTTCATTGCTCCTTTCACGTCCGAAGCTCCTTGCATCGGTCTAACAATTACAACAACAGCAACATAATCAGCCGTACCACCAAAGCATACCTGTTTTATAAAAGAATACAAAAACTGATTGCTGATAATGTGAAGTTCAAAGATGATGAATCACCTTTTCTTGTCAAATGAGACAAACAAAATGATTGAATTTCTCTAATATTTATCTAAACTGGCGACGACGATCAGTTGTCAAACCTGCTGCTTATGAAGTTTGACAAACTTTGTGATGCTCTAAGCACTCAGGTGTGTACAGGGCCAATAGCATTTACTTTTTAAATATCGGTTTGTTTTGATATGGGGAAAATGCTTGGCTCTCTTTCTTTGCCAATCAAACTCTGACTTTGCAGCTTGGACTTCTCAAAGTTTTCACGAATAGTGCTTATTAATATTTGTAACATTTAACCAAAAAATGAGAAACTATTTTTTTAAACCTTTTTACACGAGAGTTTCCAAAAATATGCTAAGCCTTTCTTCTCCTTAACAATTTTTAATTCAAATAAACGTTTTAGATGGAAAAAGGATGAGACATTTTGCTTAACCACTGCAGTTGGAATCGTTTTCAAGAACCTTCCTCACAGCTCCGGCCACAGCCTGACAGTTGCCTGCAAGGATCCATTCCTTTTTCGGCTTACATGGGAACAAAGATCAAACATTAACCTGATTGCGTGGATGCAAGTCCCTAAACTATTTGAAACACGGTAAACAAGGTGACTCGAGGACTCATATGAAAACTTTGTTGACCTTTGAAAAATCTTTGAGTAAACATCTCTGATTACAATGGAGTCATGGGTACGTCATAAGGTGTTTGCCGTATAATAGGCAATTGATGAGAGATGCAAATAAAGGATATAAGATTGTTGAGAATGAAGCAATTCATTAGAGAACTGCCAAAAATCAGTCACTAACGCAACGAATTTAATTCTGAGTTGCCTGATTTATTTGACATTCCCAATTCCTCCACATAACCATTAGACCTTCGTCTTTATATTCTATCAATTTCTTCAAATACCACCCTCTTTTATCAATAATTTCTGTTCTGTGACTAAATGTCAGCATTCTGTCATTTTTTCCTTAACAAAAGTTAACCTTTCCATCCACCAATGAAATGATGCTCCTCAAGTTGTATGGTTCGAGATAATTTTGTTGATGATGTGTGCAATTTATTGCCCCGTGAATTTCTCAGGCTCTCGTCACTTCTCATACGATTGCCATCAACCACGCCTAGTTTAGTTATTTTTGATAATTTTATGGCTTTTGTTGATAGATTGAAAACGGTTGTTTTATAATCACACCTCTTTTTATTTATTGCCTTATTTTTCTTTTGTCGTTTGCGGCAAAGAGCATTTGATCCCCACTGCCTAGACCAGTATGACGTCTAACTATGGATGTTTCATTGACAGCAGCACAACAACTGTATGAAATAAAGCAAACGTCGTCAAGTGTTGCGAGGGAGAGATCAATTTCATAAATCAATTTGTAGAATGTATGAAATTAACAAAAGCATGTTATTTAAAACCAAAGGACACTTTCCGAAAATTATACAGAAGGTTTTATGATAGGGGATATTTCTCTCAATGCTGAGAGACTAACTGCCCCATCTACCCTTTCCTTATCTCCCTGGTTATAAGTAAAAATCTATTAGGGAATATTTTATCTTGATTTTGGATGTCGTAAACTAAAACTATCTCAATTTGCACTTGAAACATACAACACTAGGCCCATTATCGTGTCATAACAACTTGCAAGAACAGAAGTTATGTCACAGCATAAATTGTTCCTTTATTCAACGAGCAGTTGCCTGTTTGGGGTGTTACTTCTAAAATCTTGATTCATCATCATTCATAACTATTAATTTGTTTTGATTTCCATTATTTTGAAAGAAACTATAAAGGTTCAGCTCGCGAAATGCTAAGAAGTATTTTCACTTTAATTCCAATTGATACCTTTACTTAAATGTAACAAATATTGTCGGTTATCTTTTCCCTGTAACTCGTTCATTCTTTTGCCTTTTCCTAATTCTTTTGCTAATCACTGCTATAATCTCTTTTTTAGTTCAGTTTAAGACTTTCTTTTCAGCTTTTTCACCCAATTTTCTCAAGAATGCCGCAACGTTTCAAGTATGTGTAACAATGGAAAAGCGGCGTTTTGTCAAGTCACAGGAGAACAGCCCCAGGGCAGAGGTTTCTGGATTCATCCAACTCTCCATTATCAAGTACTTTTGGTATCAATGTCATACAAACTAAAATAGGCCAATGCATGCATAAGATACGACAGCCTCGACGACCATTTCGCAATCGAGGCTATTGTACACGCCCATAACCGTTGCAATTCCAATGGCGAGTCATTGATCTTGACCCAATTTTTAATTTTTTGATATGGAGCAATCGTTTCATGTAATAAAATTATTGATTGTAAGAACTGATAGGAGTATAGTTTATTGAGAAGGAAGAATAAGGGAAAAGCGACTTTTAGGTTTTGTCCAGCTAAGGTTTCTAAATGGGTGCATCGTAAAAATTGCGAAGGCATAAGCAGCTTAGGCCTAAGTCACCTTGATAGCTTCCCTAGCCACCGCTGCCTGGTTAACACAATCATCTGTCTATTTACTTGCATGTTTATTTGCTTGTTTGTTTGTTGGTTGCCTGTTTTGCGATGCTTGCTTACTTGCTTGCTTACTTGCTTATTATTTGCCTCCTGCCTACTTTGCTGTTTCGCTAATAATTAGATGCTCCTTTGCTTGCTTGTTTGCTTACTTATTTGTTTGCTGGCTTGATTCATATGCTGCTCGATTGCTTTCTTGCCTGTTTTGCGTTGCTTGCTTACTTGCTTGCTTACTTGCTTATTATTGTCTGCGTCTGCTTGCTTTGTAGTTTTATTTCTTTGCTCCCTTGCTCGCTTTTTGCTTGCTCATTTGTTTGCTCGCTTGTTTCATATGCTGCTCGATTGCTTACTTGCCTGTTTTGCGTTGCTTGCGTACTTGCTTGCTTACTTGCTTATTATTGTCTGCGTCTGCTTGCTTTGTAGTTTTATTTATTTGCTTCCTTGCTCGCTTTTTGCTTGCTTATTTGTTTGCTTACTTGTTTCATAAGCTGCTCGATTCCTTACTTTCCTGTTTCTCGTTGCTTGCTTTCTGGCTTATCTTTTGTCAGCTTGCTTTGTAGTTTTATTTCTTTGCTTCCTTGCTCGCTTTTTGCTTGCTCATTTCTTTGCTTACTTGTTTCATAAGCTGCTCGATTCCTTACTTTCCTGTTTCTCGTTGCTTGCTTTCTGGCTTATCTTTTGTCAGCTTACTTTGTAGTTTTATTTCTTTGCTTCCTTGCTTGCTTACCGCCCTTTCCAGCTTGGAACATCCATGGATCAAAGTGTATGATGTCATGCAAATGCGAGAGTGCTGCTGAGCCGCTCCTGCGCAACCACAGTCTAGACTGGAGGTGAGTGCTTTAGATTGAAATGATCCTGGCGGTTAACGGGTTTATTCAGGGTCAGATAGCCTCTTACCTTTCAAGGGCGATTACTAGCGATCACTCAAACAGATTAGGTTTTGGAACAGTTAATAAGCGCAGTGTATTGCAATTTAACTCATACGTAAAAGAACACGGCTAAGGACAACAAACAAATCACCCGGAGAAGAAACGAAAGCAAATCTTAGCAAACAGTGATCAAAAATCAGTCGTCGATGCAGAGTTGGAGAATTGGAAGCTTGTTGAGATCAAGAAAGTCTTTTGAGCACGGAAAAGAGCGTTTTCGAAATACTTCAGAGAGATCTTCGATCAAACCAAACAACTTTTGGACAACATCAGAATTGAATACGGTTGAGAGTGGAAATGGGGGATTTGTTCGTCAAATTGGCTTACCTTATTTTGCTGTTTTCATCTGCATCTGCTTTGAAGTGGCTGTGAGTTAAATCTTGCTTATTTCATTAATTCTTACTACCAAATTCGTTGCTTTAACTTTTAAGTTTATTTTGTCGTGCACAGTCACTTTATTTTGTTAACTTGCTACTTTGCTCGCTTTTATCATGGTTAGATTTTTGCTCCATGTCGTGTATGTTTGTTTATTGTATGTTGTAAATTACTATTTACAATAAATTACCAGTCGAAATCATAATTTATAAACATACCTTAAACCGTCTTAGATGCGAAAGAACTATAATGAAAGCAAAAGAGCAACTATGTTCAGGCGTCAATAACAATTAATTATTTTCTATTTATATTTTAGTAAAATAACATCAGAATAGGATGCAGGGATAGGCAAAACCCTTTAACGATGGATATTTCGTCTTCCTAGAAGGAAAATTATTTTTGCCTGCCATGTTTTCACTGCTAAGGGATGTATGTATTCGCTCCATATTTTTCTGGTTTTAGTGAGCCAGAAGGTATTTAATACTTAGATCAATATGAGACAACCATGCAAGAAATTCAAGCCTTGTTTTCAAATGTTCCCCGAAATAAAAACATATAATGTTTCTACTTGATACTAACTTATTATCAGCTATATTTTATTATTATAAGCTTATAATTTATTATTAGCTAATATTTAACGATATAACATCCAAAACACGAGTGAATCTCATTTCTGATTATAAAACCAGATATCTTTTATCTACTCCAATCTTAATCTCACTTTTCTAATCAGAATGCTTTTCCCACTCAAATATTTTGACAACCCTGCCCGTTAAATGCATTAATGAACATCCAATGGCTTTTTTGTCAGACAAGAATTCTTAAATCTCATCCCATAATTTGTTGTGATTTTTCTACACATTTATCGTCTTATTGGCCTGCTTTACTTACCTCGCCAAACCTCTCTCCATTCATTTGATTTAATAAATGAATCTTTGGTGACATGATACTTAACAGAAACATTGCAAAGTCTGGTGGGACAGAATAGAAGGACCAGAATATCCCAGAAAAAATATCTCTTAAAAAAGCGTTTCACAATAAAACCTTCTAGCAGTGATATTTAAAAGTCAGAGATTTCACTCATCTCTTAGTTTCCCCTTCAACTCTTCTGTTTTCATTCCGATTCGCGCTTCTTTCTTGCCCTCTCCTTGTTTACATATATTGATAATGAGCCTGGGGTTGGCATAGTCCTTCGGCCCCCATTTGATATCGTTGCATTATTATTGTAAAACACCCAGTCATGAGTGCCCCTAGTGGAATGTACTTAAGATATTAAAGGACATAGTTTCGTGCTTTCTGATGGAATTTCAATTAATCCTGTCCCCTCTAAAACCTTGTAACGGCGAGATGTGTTGGATGATCTCATTTATGATCCACAATGGTTGTAAAAGGATCATGTCTAAATCCGTAAATTAAGCGTCTCACAATTTATTGGTAATTTGCCAATTAGTTTCGTAAGAAGATTCAGATTTAAATATGACTAATTATCATTTTGATTCAATAATTTGATTAATTATGTGGTTATAATAGAACAGACAGGATGATTAGTTACTTATATATTTACAATCATGAAACTGTTTTGTCAAGGGTCAACTTCATTGACATGAGTAAAGGGTTTGCGTCACCATTTTGGGATTTTATCAAAAATACGTGAAGTTAAATAAACGACACAAATGCTGATCTTGCCAATTTGCGAATGGAATAGTTTTTTAGAAGTTTCCAAAGAAATTGGATAGAACATGAAGAGTTTTTGGCCACAACGTGCTAGACTTAGAGGGAGGTTTGCACCTCTTAGAGAACCGCTGGCTTA
This sequence comes from Catostylus mosaicus, assembly GCA_964019065.1. Classification (NCBI taxonomy): domain Eukaryota; kingdom Metazoa; phylum Cnidaria; class Scyphozoa; order Rhizostomeae; family Catostylidae; genus Catostylus; species Catostylus mosaicus. The sequence goes on along the minus strand of OZ025194.1, from coordinate 8,428,287 downwards.
GAGATAGCCCCCTCTTGACAGCCCCCTCTTGACAGTTTTCTTTTGACACTCCACTCTTGGCAGACCCCTCTTGGCAGCCCCCTCTTGGTAGCCCCTCTTTTAAAACCCATCTCCAGATCAAAGGGAGGATGACTTTTTATATCATTTTCAGACAAATTTGGTTAACAATCATTCCTAGAATCAATAAAAGAATCTTTAAGGAGTGGTCTGCAATAATAACTTTAGCATGGCGGATGATCTTGGTCTTTGCCAAAACCATTTGCAAAATAATTCTGATAGGATTACTTAGAATGTACCAGATTGTCTTAGCATCACAGCGGCAATTTACTTCAATCTTTCTGCCTTAGATTAATCACTATCTTCAAAGCTGCTTTGTGCACTCTTACAATGAGATTTTTGTTCTCATCATACTTTTCCCTACTACAGGACCGTAGCTAGATGTGCTGTTTCAGGGGGGGGGGGTGTCTTCGATGAATATTTGCGGATAACATGGGGCGTGTGATCCTTATTTGCCGACAAAATACTCCCCTGTGGCCAATAACGCCCTGTTTTTGAATCATAATATTTTTCCTGGGGTGTCACACACACCACCCTCTCACCCCTGCTTAAGCGTACGAAAGAGAAACATCGGACAGTTAATCGCAGATATTATTTGCCGCTCTCTAATCAGACAAACTGAATCTGCCCGACAAACTGCATTTATTTGGTCCAACAGACAGTACCTCACCGGACAAACATTTTCCAACCGGACAATATTTTGGTCTGATTTGACAAACTGCCCGTCTTTCATCACCGTAATTCAATGCTTTGCAAGTAAAGGATTCAAAGCCATGCTGGTGTTTAACAGCGATAGATTTTGAGTAGGTGGTACCCACAACAGCATTTCCATAAATCATACGTTTTTAGAGGATCAATGGTCCAAATCATGTGCTATGAATAGTTATCTGAAGCGGTGAGAGAGAAGTTAAGGCTGGATCTATCATGGTACCTTAGGCAACAGTATTGATAGAACAAAAATGCTTAAATGAATGAAATTCCTCAGATACTGTCCTGCCTTGGTCTGTTACTTTCTTTTGAAAGAAAGCTGGAAACGATTTTTCAATACTTAATGCGAAGCTTTTTCATTTAAACTTGAAGTTCTTGGACATGAGATTTTGTAGTTCTTTTTGAGGGGTTCTCAGTTCTGAACCCCATCCACCCTTTCATTCGAAAGGTATCTAGATCAGAATTAGCGGAATACCGAGGAAACATGAGCAGAGTGCAGCATAAAGTTTGAAGTAAAACCAACACAGTTTCTCTCTCTCTCTAGTAGATGGATTACTTTTTCAACGACTAGAAGTAATGTTTGCCATGTAAATATGAGGTGAAAACCTCAACCCCTTCTTTTGGATAAAGTCCGGCTTATTCCTATTTGATTGATCTTGGTATTTGTTGCCTCTTAGGTCATTGAATATTGCAGAAGATTACCCATGGCGAAAATCAGATTGCACCAAAGACAATTTGAACGGTAAACTGGCGCGTTTTTGTAAGAAACATTTGAAAGAGATGGCCTTTTTCCCATCCGCCATTACCAAAACAAAATACTATTGCAAAGAGCAGTTTAGTTACAGGCGTTGGGACTGCTCGTCCATTGACAGAAGACAGTTTGGTGTCGATCTTCGTGAAGGTATGCCTCTTTTTTATATCTAGTATTTGTGTGATAGGATGTGTGATAGATTGATAATGTTACTATGTTGAATAATTGTATTTAAAACCTAAGCAAATCTAAAATATAAACTTTGCTACTAAATGGAGCTTTCTAAGTTTCCTCCCCCCCCCTCCCTTCTCCACCTGAATGCCGTTCTTAGTTATGAGGGTAGCTGATCCTTTTGTATTGCCTTTATTTTTATATCTTCGTTTCCTAGCATGCCTGCTGTCACTTCCCTCTCCCAAAAGTGACCATATGAAGCCTGGTCTCCTTTCCTGCCTGATAAATCTCTTTGCCATGTTTCTGTTAGTCCTAACATGGTTGCTAAAACGTGCGACAATCCATTACCAATTTGCTGTTCCAAAAACAGAAGTGGTAAATTTGTAAATTATGCCGACGTTATTATTGACTCGAAATCTCCAGGCTGGCTGCACGAAGCACAATATTTACACCATTAAATAACGCATTAACCAAAATGATAATCACTTAAATTGGCATTATAAGGTTACCGAAATACAGGCGTTGTCTGGAAGCTGCTTATAGGCGGCCGGCAATGTTGTCATAACTGTCTCACCATATATATCAAGAAATTGTCATTATTGCTGGATGCCAGGTAGTTGGAGCTGCACAACACTGCATTGCAATAAAACAACCAAATTTCCTTTACTCAAAAATTTCAATCTTTCGATGCATTTTTGTTGTATTTTTCTTAACAGCTCCCTTGAATTTCCATTCTTGGAACATTAGTGTTTTTTTGCTGTTTCAACTACGCCTATTTTTCGTTCGGTCGAAAGTGAATCGTACCAAGCCCTAGGCGAGAAATAATATTTTTTTAGGGGGGGAGCTAATTTCCCAAATTATTACAAAATGTGCTAATTTCCTAATATTTCTTTAGTTTCAACACTCTGTTTTGAGGGGGTAAGCCCCCTAGCCCTCCTCTGGCCTTGGGCTTGGCTCACAATTTGAGACTCGATTTTTCAAGGATTTGGACCGGAACAGTTGTCAAATATGTAAAATGTTAGAAGTATCAGTTACCCTGCAAATTTGCGTTGCTACTGGATGAAACAGCTCTAGATATTATGTTCACTGTTATGTTCCATCTACGTTTGATTGCATGGACAAAAATGGCACCTCTTCCCAAAGGTTTAACCCTAGAATACGTTTTATATCCCGTTTTATTTATAGGTGATTTTTCAGAATGATTGCTTAGAATTTCGTTGAAACTTGTCTTTGATAGTGAATTAAGATTTTGTGGCGATTGTTCCTTACTTTGTTAAATTTACACACGGGTCATAGTTGTAATATATAGGACTTAAACGTGTCCATTACACTCTCCACAATGCATAGACTCAAAGAATTAAAAAGTATTAAAACTTAATTAAGCAAACAGCAAACAAATTTCTGTCCCCAATCTTAATCCAAATGTACACAGGTTAGGCCTAATGTTAGGATGGTGGTAAGACACCCTAAAAATGAACAGAGTAGGTGGAGATAATGGTGGATCGAATTTGCCTTTCTTCAAATCCAACTGTAAACTGTCGATAAAGTGAAAGATCAACTCTGGTAAGAACAACTATTGTTTAATTGTTCCCATGCTGATATAGTTTATTACGTAGGCATGTACGCGGGCAAGACTAACTAGGAGAACGAAACTCAGGCTTATGGCGAGGACAGCTTGGAAATGAATTATGAAAACTATTTATATCAGCGTGTGTTCATATGAAATATCACAGACCTTCTCTTCAGACAACCCCATCTGCTTTGAAGCTAAGATGATAAAAGAAGCTGTTTCTAAATAAAATTGAATTATTTATATTTTCATACTGGGATAATTGCTAAAACATGGCATGAAATACGAATCGATTTCAGTGTTGTCTAACTGTCATAAACTTTAGAAATATTCATATATTGTCGATTTTTTACTGAAAGCACGAAGGTTCTACTTAATAGAGGATAATGCATGCTTCATTTAACCATGGGCCTAAATTACAGACAATTACTAAAAAGGATTAATATTTTTGTTAATAAAGACACAGAAATTGAGATTGATATGAAACAATTGTATTTTCTGTTAATCTGACATGAATCAATTTCAATTTAATGTGGTCGTGTTCAGCTTTTCAACTAATACTTTATTGTTGCCATTAGTTTATCATTTTTATGTCGCCATATTAAATTTTTAAGTCTGTAGTTTACTGCTTGGTATTTCCATCCGCTTAAACTCAACCATTACAATATGACGCAAGAACCAAATGTGTTTTCGCAAAAGGACATTTGAATGCTAATTTTCTGGACATTATCATTTAAGGCCATCGCACAATGAATACCGCTTGGCGTAGGCCAGAGGTCACCGCCTGCCTTCGCCCCTTTAATTGGAAATAGACAGAGTTCTTTGATTCTTTTTGACACACATGTTCTTCATATTCATTTTACTGATTTATTGATAAGGACTGTAACATCACTCTCTTAGTTCATTGACCTTTAGAAAGCAGGCCTGCAAATCTCCACCTCTTCTAAGCCGTTTCTACGGAAGGACCACCCTCTGAAAGCAATTAAATTACCATCAAAAGAAATAAAAATGAAATATTAATCAAATGAATAATGATTTAAAGTTAATAGATTTACTGGACATTTTGCGGATTTCAGACTACTAACTTGATGAAAACAATTGCAAGTACATGTGATTTTACTTGGTTTTGATCAGGAAAGCCAAACAATTACGACGTAAAAAAGATTTGGTCTCAAACCATCGAAGTGCCTGAAGCCAGAATCGTGTTGAGATAATCAGGCATCATGATAACAAATATTGGGAGGCTGAGGGTGGGAGGGAGGGGGGCTACTCGCTTCTAAGCAGGTAAGGGTTGTGTCTCTCAAACACTCCTCGATTATTGTTGAGACGTGTTAATTCCCTTATGGAGGAAATACATGGCATCCACTTTTAGGGGAAACTAGCTGGAAGACCCGTCCAGCCTATTGGTACATCAAGGGTGAACTTCCCTATAAAAGAGACATTTTAGAGTGTGGCGTTACGTATTCTGTCTTTATCAACTTTTGAACTGGTAGAAAACTTTCATGTTTCGAAAAATAACCGTTGTTCATAAAAACCACCGTAGATTCGTTAATTGGACATTACAGACGCTAATGTGTTCCGTGTTGTGCACGATTTTTTACGCTCAATATCCTTTTTAAAGATTAAACGTGAAAATATCCTAACTAGACAATCATGAATTGTGTAGTGGATTGGGGATGGCGGACTGCAAATTTGATCATGGTTTGCCCTTTACAATTGCGATTACCATCCAATTGGATTTTTGCTCTAATTCAAATTAAGATTTAGGACTGAAAATGTCTTAGCTAATTTAAAACCACGTCAATTTTCACCACTCAGTTTGTCTTTCTGAAAGGCCATTTATCATAATACTAAGAATAATATAACCTTGTCCACGCCAATCGGCTAGGACAGTCTGCGCTGTAAGGAGGGGGACTGGGGTGAAGTAGTGAGTCACCCTTTGAATAATGTTGGAGAACCATGGCGAAATAAACATATTTCTGTAACATTTTGTCTTACTTCAAACGTTGTTTGGTATAGATTGCGTTGTTAAAATGGCAGTTATTGCCATTTTTCTATTAAATAGCCCTTGTTTCTTCGGTCTTGTCAATTTTTGACCAATCACTTGTTTGTTTGGTACAAACAACCGACAAGAGGGGGTGTGGATCCCGAGGTTACTTCTATTCCCTAGCAACTTAGAACAGGCCAGCTTTTTATATCTGGATGACCAGCTCCGTCTTATTCTGATGAAGTCTATGAATCATCTTCAAAACAATACCTTTTCTTTTGTAGATACGCGGGAATCTGCATTCGTTCACGCACTTTTTTCTGCGTCTTTGGCCCATTCTGTTTCAAAGGCATGTATGGATGGCAAGATATCTGGATGCTCTTGTGCGAAGAAACCTGCGTATGTACCCGAGGGAAAAAGTTTAAATGAAGTCAGGTTTAGCAGTTGCACAAATTTCTTGTCAATCGGAATTAGATTTGCGCAAAGATTTGCCGAAGCAGGATTCCGAAGAAAGAAAAAACATGCGAAACATATTTCAAGTTACCTCAAACAGCATAACAGCAAGATCGGCAGAGAGGTATGTGATCCTGTTGATTGACTGATTGATTCGTTGATTCTGTGACTCAATCTTTGATTTCTTGATTGATACATTGATTGATTTATAGATTGATTGGTTGATTTATTGATTGGTTGATTGATTGATTGATTGATTGATTGATGATTGATCATTGATTGATTATTGATTGATTCATGGACTGATACATTGTCAGATACACCAATTATATATTCATTTAGCTACTTTTTTCTTTGATTTTATACTCTCTCCCTCTTCCATTCCTCTTTTCCTCCATTCACTAGATATGTCACTTACTCATTCATACACTCTTATTTTCTTACATTTATTTATTCAATCCCTTAAACACTTATTGTTTTACTGGTTTTTATTTTATTTCTCATTTTCGCAGAGTTTAATTGGACCTGATAACATTCACTGTCGATGCCATGGCGTATCTGGAAACTGCGCCGTAAAAAGTTGTTGGAAGCGAATACCATTTATGAGCAGTGTCGCATCAAAGTTACGAGACCTTTACGACAGTGCTACCATGGTGGTTTACGATAATGTGAAGCGTAAATTTGTGTCGAGATGGCTTGGAACAGATACTAGTAACAAAGAAATGATTTACGCATATGAGTCACCGAATTACTGCATCGCAAATGCGACACTCGGAGTTTACGGCACACAAGGACGATCTTGCAACAATACAGCGCGGGGATATCACAGTTGCGAGGTACTTTGTTGTGGACGGGGGGTTCGAATACAACGCACAGAAGTGGTCGAACGTTGCCGCTGTAAATACGTTTGGTGTTGTTACGTCAAATGCAAAGAATGTAGACGGACTTACGATGAGTATATTTGTAAATAAAAAGCGCTAGATTCAATGCAATTTTTTATTATGCCTGTCGAGGATTTCTGCCCATCACAGAAGTGGCTCCACATAGGCTAGCCTGTAGCAAATGACTTCAATTTTCTTTGATATTTTAACCATTAAAAGCATCATCAGGTTGTGAGTTAGCACCAAGGATATCTACTGACAGTGGGAAATTTTCCTCTCCTGGCTTCAGAAAATGAGCCTAATTCCTCTAATGCTTCGCCCTTATTTTTCATTGTCTTTGAGTGGGGTGGGTGTCCCTCGTTGGTGCTAGGGGGTACTCAAAAGGTTAAACCCTTTTCTTGATATCAAATACCTCTCCAAATTTTAAAACATTCTTAAAATAATTTGAAATAATGTTGGTTCAATTTTTAGAGGTGTCACTTTGTTTAATATAGGGTGGTAGACTTTGTAGCTAAGAAATCATCGCTTTTCTGCCATTTATCATAAAAGAACCCTTTTTGCAACAAGTATACCCTCAAGGTAGCCTTAAAAAGGAATTTTTAGAGAAAAGGGCGGTACAGCATAGGCCTATTTTTTGTTAATCTGTACAGGTTATTTACGTGACCCGGTTTCTTGCCTCGAATTGACTTTGAAAATGGTGACTTGGTTGTTTGACCAAAATCATTAGATTTACATAGAATAATTGTAGTTAGTTGTATATGTGATAATCCACCATCAATTCATTTCGTTTTTACTCTTGCTTATATTCGTGGCGTAGATTGGTGATAACATATGGTAATTTTTGCATCTATTCCTCAGTCAATTCATCGTTTATTTATAAAGACAATGCAGAACCAGTACATTGGAATAATGCTAGTATTTTCTGCTATTTCTCTTTTCGCTATCTACAATGTGCATCTAAAATTTACAATAATCTTGCATCAATTCCGAGTGAACATCAAGCCATCTTTGTTTTTGCCAAATACACATAGCTTCTTTCTATTAAAGGATTTTTTTCGATTCCTATTAAGCTCATGACAACATGTTTCAAAAAACTTCGCTCTTTTCTCAATAATTGTCTCTCGCTTCTCCGAACTTCGCAAAGCTTCTCTCAAAATTTCATCTTCTAACTCACGAGGTTTGTAGTCTTCATCGAAGTTCAAGTTAACGATATTTGCACATGCTAACTTTTTAAATTTAAGGTAACCGTCTTCTATACGAGTTTTAAATGGAGAACAAGTTTCACTTCCAAGAACTTCTCTGAAAATTTCTAGTTTCGATGCCTCATCTTCCAACTTGTTGTCTTGGTTTTCCTGTTGAAGACGATTGGCAATGCCACATGCCTTGAAATTTATCAGAGTTTGCTGCAACATCTGAATGTTGCTATCCATTTTGATTAAATTCAAATGTTTGTATTAACGATAAAAATGATTTAGGCATTGGAGAAGAAAGCGTCGAAGCGTTGAATGTAAAAGCATCGAATCAATCGAACCGTTTGTTCGAATGAAAACTTTTCTAGACACCTTTTTAAGCATCAATCTTTGGATCTGAAATTAGTTAGAAAAAAGCAGTAGGAGAAGAAACAAAAGAACAGTAATAAAGAGTGTTTTCAATGCTAATTGTTCTCCAGTGGCATGCGAGCTTGTTAGGGTGTAATTTTTTTCAACAAATATCAATAAATCTGGCAATATATATATATATCACTTTTATGAAATAATCCAATTTAAAACTAATGTGATTAAAATCTGTAAAAGCTAAATTGCTAAAAATAAATTGGATAGAAGAGTGGGAAAACCCCTGCATTGTGTTTCGGTTTTTGGTACCGTGACCCTATATGACGTCAATGGCTTCATAAGCAAAACACAGAACCGAGGCCAATGGTTTTTATTTACAAGAAGCGGAATGGCGGAGACAACAGACGCTGAAAAAGCTGAGAAATTGAAAAAGTTTATCGCAGAGACAGCAGCAGATGATAATGTTGCTAATTATTATTTACAGAGTGAGAAATGGAATTTAGAGAGTGCCATTGCTGGTTTTAAAGAACTGAAGTTGGCCGAGGAAAAGAGGTTGGAAAGCAGAGCCGCAGTCCTTGAAAATGATGTTAGGCCCGCAACAACTGGAAGCAAAGGAAGAGATGGGCGAGTTGGCCCCCTTCGGCGAGGCATATCAATGGCAAATACTGAACTAGTAGCAAACGTTCGTGAGAAACTGGTGAATTCAGAATTATCAAACCGATTGGATACTTCTTTTGTGTTGCCAAACATCACGATTGTGAAAGAACCAGATCTTGTCCACTTTCTGAAGAATGACTTAATCGACAAAGCAACTTATCAATCATTGACAAAAGCTGGTAAATTCAATATTATTTTTTGTTTCTCCCTTTCTATGATAATAAATGGTTTTTGCAATAAATTTAAAGCTTTTGATATTGTAGAGTTGAAAACATTCGTCGTTTAGTAACACAAACTTATAAATAATGATTTAAGAAGTGAATGGGCTGTCTAATAAACATGTATTAGCAGGCTTATTTTGTAAGCTAACCGGTTATTGTACCATTGCCAATGGATGCTTGATGTTTAATGAGGAGGGTGTGGTTATAAATCTAAACTCTTCTGCATGTTGTGCAACCATTTTGATGCCTTCAATGAATCCAAACTTCCATTTGTTTCTTGCTACACACAAGCTAATCAGAGAAAGTGAGGCAAGGCTTGCACCTTTCACTTTTCTTTTTAATAGTAAAATTACCTTTTCAAAATTGAGAAAACTGTTAAAATATACTTATCAGTAAACTTTAAACTATCTATTAAAAATATTTTACACTTTGCTTCATCAGTGCATACAAAGTGCTGTATGTAGTTAAAATTTTGTGATTACATCATTTCATATATATTTTTCTCTCTTTTTTATCTTATATTTCAATGTTCATGTTTGCATAGTCATGTCTGTGTGAAGCCAGAATCCTTAAAAAAGTTCCCTGCAAAAGTCATTGTTTTGTCACCATATCATTCTTTACCATATTTTTTAAAAACAAGAAAACCTTCTCCATGCTACCCAAACTTCTGGATCATGAGCATATACACAGCTATCTATATCTAATTCAGCCATAAGAGTGTATTTAACTGTGTCAACATGTATATATGTTGAGTGTTTAAACACAGTCTGCAAGATTTCGAAAGTTATCACTTGTGGTGTTGTCATATCAATTGACTGGCTTTTCATGAATCCACCAATTTCAACTAAAATGTTACTGCAAAAGTTTAGAAATTAGCAAAACTCTTCTGTTTTGTTGAAAATGACTGTTTGTCATTTAACATTTATATCTCATAATTTTGAGAATCGATTTGGTAAGGTATGTTTGGTTTAAAGAATGATTATTGTCAATTTTTGGTTAAGAAAACATTATGTGGTTAAAAATATTTTGGTGAGGGGATGAATTCTAGAAGATAGGATTTCCCTGATATGATGAGTGTGAAGGAATGTCAAATATAATATTTATGAAATTATTATTTAATAACACCAGAAACAGCAGATACCAATTAATAATTCATAGATAATGTGCACACCTAACCACCAAAGAAAATTAAACTACATTTTGAATTGATGTAGACAGCTGCCAGGTGTTTTAATGGATAGCTTGGATTACTAATATTTGTACATTCTGAGCAGAATTTAGCTCTATGAAATTAATGCCTTCCAGCCTAAAATTTTTGGCTTAACTTCAAGTATAATGCTTTCTAAAACGAGAATGTGTGCGAATGGGACAGGTAGGAATAAATAAGCAAATAAGAAGATAAAAGATTAGATATATGAATGAATGAATAAACACATAATTAAGTAAAGCCAGACCCAAGAAGATATAGGAATAAGAGGCAGCTGTTTGAGGGAATAGTTTTAAAAAGTGTGAGTAGAATTCTGTTAATTAACGAATGTGTTTCCTTAAGTAGGTTTGCATTCAATCCGCAGAAGCCTGTGATAGCTCTCAAGCTTGAGCATAACTAAATGTTTAATTGCGGGCTCCATAAATAAACAACTTCAAACTAATTCTTTTGAGGAATGGATTTGGTCCCATTTCACACACTATTTTCATACAATTTTTTATTTTTTCATAGATGTCTTAAACTGGTGGGCAGAGCCAAAAACATCGGCATGTCGCAAGCTTTTTCCAATGTCAACTGTTGGTGATGGTAATTGTCTGTTACATGCTGTTTCACTGGCAATGTGGGGATTTCATGACAGATTGCTCACTCTACGACGAGCTTTGCACAAATCATTAACCACAGAATCTGCAAAAGGAGCTTTTAAGCGCAGGTTTGTTTCATTTCATAGCCACACCATCAGTTATGCATGTTTAATGTAATTTGTTCTTGAAAGAACATTCCCAAACATGTGCCCATGTACAGATATCGTTATCATGTAAGTATTAAAAGATATCTCAAAGGTATTTCCGCATGCATTTTGCAGCAGTGGCAAGGCGGGTGTAACGTAAATCTTTCATAAATTATTTGCAAGGAAAATTGTTAAGTTGTCTGCCACTTTTAGCAATACCATATTCCTCAAAAGAGCCCATCTCTTGTATCAGCGTTCTCCATCGAATGAGAGCCTTTCCTCGAAGGCTGACTTGTAAAGGAACACCACGGGTGCTTCTTTTAGGAAATATTGTGTGTAGGTTCGCTTTTTAATCTTTTATCAAATATAAGACGCTTTGCAATCTTGACTCAAGCTTGAGATATGGATTGCCTTCCAAGTATTACATATGTATTGGGTGGGTTGTTAATCCAGACTCGTTTTTAAGTTGCCCCCTCTTTACTGGAGTCAATGAGTGTGCATATTTATTTAGATGGATGTACCAACAATGGAAACTAAATATGGACGCAGGTGGTCTATGTTTTACACATCAGGAATGGGAAGACGAATGGGCAGGAATGGTACGCCTCGCTTCTGATAAGCCTCGTAATCAACCTAAAGCAGCATCACCGAGTCGCAAGATTAGCAGACAATACTCAATAGCGATTGCGACACATTACGATGATGCGCCGAAACGTACTGATTCACAAGGATCTGATAGTTTCGAAAGTCTCGAAGAGTTCCATGTTTTTGCGCTTGCACATGTTCTGCGGAGGCCAATAATCGTCGTTTCAGATGTGATGTTACGAGACTTGGAAGGACAACCATTACAACCCATTCATTTTGGAGGGATTTACCTCCCTTTAGAGTGTGATCCAAGTACTTGTTCCAAGTTCCCTCTTGTACTTGGCTATGATTCTGGCCATTTTGCAGCTCTTGTTCCTGCCGAGGGTGAAGATATGGCAACAAACAAAACAACGTTACTTTCAAATATTCCACTAACACGTTCGAATTTTGAATTGCTGCCGTTGCATTTCATCATCGACCCTGGACCAGTTTGGCCTTTGACAAAGGATGATTCGAAGAAGAAGAAGTTGCCTGAAATGTCGAAACAAGATAAGCTCGCGTTTTTATCGAGGTACTTGCATATAACAAAAGTTGAGCGTTTTAACAAAGGGTCTTCGATAATACCAAGTTTTCAAGGCAGCGATATAAGTGAATGCGAGCTTGATGCATCAGATTTGGGAAGTTTGTATAGAAAGAAAAGCAAAGAGGGAAAACCATTTATTGCCAAAGCATTTGAAAATATAACAACACTTGTAACAGGGCATACAAATGCAACAAAGACTTCTCCTCGCGTGCAGAGGAGAAATTCAGGAAATAGTTTGTACACTGCGAAGTTAAACATGGCGAACAGGCCGGAATATTTTGATGAGATGATAAAGAATTATATCGCAAGTGCAAGGAATAAATTACGAGAAATGCAAAAGAACAATGATCAGCAACAACAACAAGCACCAGGTCGTGTCAAATGCGCTACCCCCAGTTGTTCGTTTTTTGGTACATCCACAACCAACTACCTCTGCTCCAAATGCTATAAATATCAACGGGATTTTACCAAGGTGCACAAAAGCATGCCATCTTTGCAGGAGGATAAACCACCACTTTTAAAGATAGCCAATCGCCAGTTGTCCAATCCTGAGAAAGTTGATTGCAATGATTCGTTGATTGATTTCGATGATCGCATTCCTTCGAATCCGTTTAGACCTGCGACTGCTCCCCCGCAGGAGGAAATCATGGATGAAAGACAGTTTACAAGTAGCAAAAGTTTTGATTCTGTGCTTGACTCTGTTTTATTTTCTCAGACAGGAAATCCTACTCCTTCTGCCCCATTCCAATCAGTCTATCAGCATTACCTGCCGGAGGAGCAATCCTCCGCAGCGCCCCAAGCATCAGCTGCGCGTTCGTCGACACGTGATCAGTTGGATGATTTTGATCCATTAAAAAACGGTTCTCTCGATCCAGCTCTAAGGACCATTTGCAAAGGTGCTGGCTGCAAGATTTTCGGTGCTCAAGAACATAATGGCTTCTGTTTTTCATGTTTTGATAGACAGTATAACAAAACTGGTTACGTTTGATGGAACATTTATTATCTTTTCACAAATAAATTCGTCTGTTTTTGTAACATTTTAATGAGAGTGTTGATGCAAAGGTTAATCAATTGTCGTGTTAATTTGTATCAATTCAATGCTGAGAAAAAGATGTGAACTAATTACAATAATGAAACTGATAAAAAGGTGAACTTTTTTTATCAAGATTTTCATTTCTTGTGAAAATCGCACATAGCAGTTGAAAGACCCAAAGACAGCCTGAAAGCAGCAACATATCAATGATCAAGTGAAACAGAACTCTCCGATTGTTCCTTATTTTTAGAGCTGTTTACAATAACAAACGATCGAATAAAAGTATTGAGACCTGTTCAACAAGCTTGACAAAAATTCTAAGTTTTCTAAATCATTTGATCATTATGCCCCAGAGACACCTTTGGCGTTATTACGAAGTATAAAACAACCGAGATAGAGTGGAACAGCAGCAGACTTTTGTATTTTAAGTATATTTTAATCGTTTATAGATGGATAACTTTGGGGTATAGTATTGTTTGTATATTTAACAATGATATGATAGATATTAAGACTTATTTAATTTTGATAACGATTCTATTTCATTCGTTTTCCAAAGCAAACCCTTACGTGGAGCATTTAAAAATTAAAGAGATTAACAATAAATTGAAAAGAAAGAAGCTACTAGAGTTTGTTGAAGTGTGATTTTCGTTATTAAATTCTTTGTCTGTGCAAATAAGAAACCTGGCATTTGCATTATATTTCATTTTGGTCTGGCACCATGATAACATTTTTAAATAAATTTTGGAACTCAAAGCAAACAGGAAGAAAGTGATTGGTCAAAATCAGTATTCAGGAATTATGCGCTTCAATCCTATACCACTGCAGTTGATACCATTGCCTCAGATGCCACTGCCTTTGATGCCTGAATATTTTAGTATTGATTTGACTACCAAGATCCTATACTAACAAAGGTCCAAGTTTTCAAATGCCTTAATGCATGTCTAATGTTCAACAGACCACGCGGGGACTACTTTGGAAGAGGCACTTCCTTACAAGGCCCCCGTCTCTGTGTTTCATACTTAAATGCAAACAATAACAAAATATTGAGTAAGGCATTCGTGAATTGTATGTCCGATATTGTTTTTTATCCACGTATTTTACGTGATACAGGCTTATGATGAGTCGTTTCCACCGCCTGGAGTTTTATCCTTTTAGACTAAAAGGAGCCACACAATTGGATTTATGAAGGAAATATGTAATAGAACTGAGCACGCATTTCAAAATTGAATGCAAAGTGAAAATGATTTCTTAAATTGTGGTAAACAAGATCATGTAGAACGTGCTAAGCATCAGAAATGCCAAAGCTGCATTTTATTCCATGACATTCGATGCACGTTCTTTTAAACAGATGTAACATGTTTAAGAAGGATTTGTGGCCTTGAGATCGACATATCCCAAATGCCTTTTTCCATTAGGAGCCCACCATTTCCCATGATCCTTGGCGGTCGACTAAAACCTCTCTAGGTAACTGTCTCCTTCGGAGTGGCAGTCTTACAAAGGTGTTATACTATTTGGCACTTCCTGTTTTCAAGCCAAATTGAATCAAAATGGAAATCCAAACCTCTTAAATTGATTATTTTAATACTGATAAGGAAGATGAAGCAATCGAAAAAGAAACAAACAACATGATTTATTTATAGAATCTCAATTAAAATGGTTTAATGCAAATCCATCCAACGCTTTATCATTTTCAGGACATTTTTGTCCTTATACGTCCAGATTAAATATGATTCCATCTTCAATAAACGAAAAGAAGCGAGGAAATCTCACATTATAGAGCATTAAAACTTCTTAAAGTCGCATTAATTTATCTTCTCTACAGACCATTACGCCAAACTGTTTTTTCTAAGTCAATTTGACTAACACAGGCTTTGACCCTTACCTTCCCGATTTCTTGATTCTTACATAAATCTATGCCATTTCTCCCTTGGATTGTAACTTTTTCTGATACAAAAAATCCCTGCCAGTTTTTCAGTAAAAGAAACATCAATGATATATTCTTTAACCTTTAGATATTGTCTGGAACAGAAAGATTCTTTTACTTTGGCGAGGAAGTATTTACATCTTTGACTTGCTATCCATAGGGGTTAAAAATTAATTTTTTTATGTTATTTTCTAAGGTTATCTAGGTGTCTGTTATTTAAGATTTTTGGAATCTTCCCCTGTTGCCGATTTTAAGTTTCCCTTGAAATTCTTTGCCTCATCAGATCTGAATCTCTTAATTCGGAGCAATTTTATCAATTTTTTTAAGTTTTAATTTTGATTGGCGTGTTTTATAAAAAGGTGTTAATTCAAATCCCAAATAAAGCCATTCGCATTTATGTTTGTCATTTGTAAGTCAAGGTAAGATATCACAAAGGAACGAGACATTCTGTGGGTAATCTCTGATGCCTGACTTGTAATACCGGATAAAATATAAGAAGAAAATGGCAGGGGTTCAATGTTGCAAAGGATTTGATATTAGGACGCGAAACACCTGGCCACTTTGGAGTGCACGCAAGACATGCAACCGATGATTTGATTAACGTGATATGGATGGATGGATTTTATGAAACAAGTAGCAAAGAAGCATGCCATAAAGACCACCTTCAACAAGTCACTTCATTAAAGCTAGGTCCACCAAAAAAGGGGCACGGGGGTACCAATCGCAGGGACGCAACAAAATGGAACTGTTAGCATTTTTTTAAAAATCGAACAACCGAGAATTGGAGGGAACGACGAAATACGTTTTTACAAACTTTTCATTTACAAGTTCATTTCCATAATTTAGACAGTAAGTGAGAGAGTTTCTTTGCAATGGCGTGGATTGACGTTATCCGAGGTTGGTCAACGATCCAACAAAATCTCTTTCTGGGGGGAGGGGTTTCTGGACATGTGATATCTTTATCATAGAGCTTACACATTTAATGGCATATTTTTATTTGGCGAGGAAATGAATCTGGAAATATTTACAGGAAATGAGGAATTCTTAAAGAAATATAGTTACTTAGATATAACCAAGAGCAGTATTTAACAGAATAATTGTCTTATTATTTTTAAATTCAGTTTTTGAATTCAGCTTCTGTTGTTTAATAAATAAGCCACCACATATTGTGTAAATATATTCTTATGCAATGCAGCACAATTTTTCTAGTTCTAAAAAACAACTAGATACAAACTCTAATACTACAAAAAAAAGGGCAGGGTTGTCCCATTGCAAAAATTTCTAACCTCCACAACCCCTAAATAGAACACAAAGGAATATTTTAAACCCATTTTTAAGAATTTTCAAAAAATTGACCCAATTACCCCTGCTGGGTTGGAGGTTGAGAGCAGAAAGGGGGTCAGACAACCCAAATTAATGGGGGACAAAATTATTAAGGGTAGAGACATTGCATTGTAGTGAATCAGTCTATTTGTAACTTTATTGATAAAAAATCAAAAAAGGATGCTTTAGTAAAGAGGTGGGTGGGGAAATATCTATAAAATCTTGAATGCATTTGAAACAGACCGGGGTAATTGGGGCAGCAACTTATTTTTCTATGAAGTGACTTAGCAAGCAGTAGAAGTTTTTTTACCTTTTATTTAAAGTCATGCAGATGCTTTTTGTCCATTGGGTTCACTTGGGAATTTTTCTACATTTACCTACAATGTTAATTACAGTACACCATGAGCTATATAATTCTAAGTGCGACACAACCAAAGTTGCATGAAGTTTGTACAGAACCAATGATGTTCCATTCATTAGCTTTTTTATTATAATATTCAATTGAATTTGCGACTCTGCCTCCAACCGCGTAAATTGTTCCACTCACAACTGCTACTCCTAGATTTCTTCTTCCATTTTTCAAACGTGCAATATTTTGGAACCACTTATTTTTCTCCGGGTCATAGACTTCAACAGAATCAGCATATTGTTCAATGTTGTGATTGCCTCCTATTGCGTACAATTTATCATCAAGCACAGCAATACCAAGGCTCCATCTTGGCATTCTCAGTGAATCAATTACTTCCCAACTGTTTGTAAAAGGATCATATTTCTCACAAGATTTCAGTGCCATCCAATTATGATCTAGCCCCCCAATAACATAGATTTTGCCCCCTAGAACCCCCACACCAGGGTAATACCTGGAAGTTCCCATTTCTGGCAGATCATACCAAATCTGTGCATCTGTATCAAACCGTTTGCATGTTTTTGAGCTGTTTCCCCCAATCAGATACAAGAAACCAGAGTATTCACACAAAGCAGCCCATTTGCATTGAATCCCTGGCCCATCTGCAATGTTGCACCATTTCGCATCTATTGTATCATACTTGCAAACAACATTTTGTGACACTGAATAAATTTCATTATTGACAACAGCAACTCTGAAATAGTCATCCGTTGATATATGACCAATTGCCATCTTTTTTAAAGTTGTCCATTTCAAAGTGTCCAAATTGAAGCATTGAACGGTGCCAAGTTTTTGTCCATTGGACCACCCACCAATGACATAAATGTCCTCACATGACGATCTTGGTCGAAATCGAGTCGCTTTTAGTTCTCTAAACTTTTTAACATCAACATCCCCATCTTTTGCCTGATACAACAAGGCTTCCCTTATAACCTGTTTGCCCAAAGCGAAATTTTTCATCAAAAACTTGACATTTACACTTTCTGCCAAAAAGTTTGGATTCATCAGAGAAAATCTCAGTTCTGGTAGAATACGATCGAACTCAACCTTTCGTTTTTCCAAGTCAAAAAACAACCATTTCATCACAGTTTCCAGCAAGAATTCTTCAGATGGGACTTTCAGATACTGATTGGAAACCAACTGATGCAGATGATCGGTTTGTAGTAACAGAAATCCTTCCTCATGTGGAATTTCAGCAAAATACCACGAAATAAAACGCAGTGCTTGTTCATCAAGCCCGATCAATCCATAATACTTAGCCAAAGAATACAACGCAATGCAGTTTTGATATGACATATTTCGCCTCATATATGTCTCGCAGTTTGTCACTATGTTATCAATATGCAAAGCATTTGATATGCTAAGCAAACCTTCTACATTGTCAGCATTGATGCAAAGTTTACCGGTATAAAAATAGTTTACGATGTCTTCCAAAGCTTTTCCATCAACATATGGCATTTGTATGACTGGTTTTGTTGCTTCTATGAAATCGGCAGTGAACATGGCTCTGAAATACGGCGAACAAGCGGCCAAAACTGCTTTATGAGCAGGAACTTTTATGTCTTGTGCCTCCAAATAAACATCACACAATTCCCCAGTTTCACGGAATTCATTCAGCAGGCAAAATGTTGATCCAAAATGTGAGCTTTCTTCGATCACAACTGTTTCGTATTTCATTTTTGATACACTCATATTTTCACTCGCCAAATCGTTGGTAACATTTTAAATCAAATCTAGTTCCTCTTTTTCCATGTCGTGTTTCCACCATTATTGCTTTCTTGTTTATGAATGCTGCGGAGGAGGCCATCTTCTTAATCCATAGCATTTCTTTTGTTCTAATGAATGCGTGCGCATCCTTTTTCAGTTAAACACCTTCGCCTGTTGTTCTCCAGAGACGGGGGTCTGCACTACTGCCCACGTGGTCATCAAAATTTTCCATAAAAGGAATGTTTTCCGTGACATTTTGCACGTGGTGTGTGCTTTCAAAGGAAATGATTTGTTTTTTCCAATTACTCTTTCACAAAGAGTTCAATCACATCCTGGAAAAATTTCTTTCTGCAGCAATGTTCTTTTCGTGACTGTGGGGCTAATATGCACTCCATCTTCAACATATTTACATTTTGTGAGCAAATAATGCTTAAACAGGAAAATTTTGATGCTTATTAATGCTTAAAGTCGTGACAAATAAAAAAATATGGACAAGGATATCGATAGAGAAGGGTTTGATAAGAGTAACGTTACAAGAAAACTGCCCCCGAACACCCCTCTCCACCTCTATTTATCATTTCTTTATATTTTTATCGTATGTTTATGGTATTTTATTCTCTAGTCATAGGTACTACCAAAAAAAAACATTCAGATCAAATTTAAATAAACCTATTTAAAAGCCATAATTCCTTACTTCTTCTAGCAGTCTCAGGTTACTATAATGCTGTTATTGTTTCTAAATCAGCGGCTAACTAAACAGATTTCAGACTCGATACAATCATAAGTCCATCCTGTCAAGTCTGTACTTATCATAACCTATTATAGTTTACAACTGACAACGGAATTATTTAACTATGACAAAAATCCAGAACTTTGGATTGCCAGATGTGGTGAGCTTCTTTTCAGAAGAAGTCCAAACTGAAATTGGAAATCCATTTTTGATCATTGATTATGATTTATATTGTCATCAATAACTGGAATGCTTTCCTCCACTGCCAAATTTAGCATGGTAATAAAATGGTATTGGGGCTGCTTGAAGTCCTAAGAAATCAATCAATCATCAATCAATCAATCAATCAATCAAGCAATCAATCAATCAGTCAATCAATCAATCAATCAATCAATCAACCAACCAATCACTCAATCAATCAATCAATCAATCAAGCAATCAACCAATCAATCAATCAATCAATCAATCAATCAACCAATCAATCAATCGGTCAATCAATCAATCAAGCAATCAACCAATCACTCAGTCAATCAATCAATCAATCAATCAACCAATCAACCAATCAATTAATCAATCAATCAACCAATCACTCAGTCAATCTATCAATCATGCTAATCACAGCTATGGAAATCCCTCGTCTCTGGAGGATAGGACAGTTATTCCTCTTCTTTCATTTGAGACTTCTAGCAAAACCTAGAAAGGACCTACACTTATCCCCCCCCCCAACTCTCACTTTCTTCGCAGAGGCACTTTTCACAAATTGCTTAACGCCTATTATCGATTGTATGCAACTGAAATGCGACCGTGGCAAATTCTATTAATAATAAGAAAAATTAATTAAATTACAAACCACTTTCATCTTTCTTCTCTTCTTCATCGTGAGAACCATGCATGTAAACACCAACATCTGGAATTGGGCCTAAGGCAGCAGAAAGGAATTATCAAACTTTGAACGTCGATTCCTGATCGGTGCTCACTGATGTAGGTGTAATTTGTTGGTTAAAAATTTACAAAGATATCTTCTTTTCCTTGCATCATTCTCACGGGCAACCTTTTCAAGTGACTAATGGTCATGAAAAAAATTAGATTAAGAGATGGTAAAAGACTTAATGAATTTAGTTTACATTACCTGAGTAGCATGAGCAGACAAAATATAGAGTTAATGCGAAAAGTAGAAAAAACTTCATTTTCAATCAATCAAGTTTGTAGTGTTTATTTCGTTTGTATTGGAACATGATTATGCAGACGTGTTTATTCTGATAGCTGGTGGCTCCATTTAACAGAAGATCAAATGGTTATACGCAAGAGATCTATCTGGTTCATTGTTTTACCAGATAAACTCAATATTCTTATAGTATTTCCTATTGGAAAAATAGAAATTTACATTTACTCAATTCATATATTTCGATATACTGTACATACAATGTGAACACGTTTTATTGTTTTATAAGTTTTTTTTGTCATCACATTTTTCGTCTAGAATTGTTAAAAAAGCCTGCCCCTAATTTGGTTTTAAGATATTTCTTATCGCATAGAATTTGTCTATAGTCTAAATTGTATAAGGAAGTAGAAAATAGGCAAGGTGGGTAAAAGAAAGGAGAGATAAAATTGTTTATATTTGATAACCTCGTGTCCATAAAGAGGCCATCAGTTGTTGTTATGGCGGGAAGAAGAACGCCATGGTCTATTATTAAAAAAACTTGAAGAATTTCTTTTTAAATAGGTTCATCCTGGGAAGAATATTTTAAAGGGCTAATGTTCAGTTTTTGAAGGAACGAACAGTATGCTTTTCGGGGAAGAAGTGCCGAGTCTGTAGAATTGATTGACTGAAGAATATTTGAATTTATTCTGGCCTAAATTTTGAATTGGCATGATGAACCGCAAAAAGATTGTGTTTATGATCGACACGAAACCATTAACATCCGGAAACTATGAAATTTGTATTGATGATGTTTTGAGGCAAATTAGATTCTGCACATTGAGGATTTTAACTTATTTTGGAGGAAAGCACAAACTTTCAGGTCGCAAGGGAAGTTCAGGACCCCTTTGGGGATACAAATTTTACAAATCTTCTGGTGGACATCTAGATTATGGCAATCATCATTTTTGTGATCTGAAATTAAAAGACTTCGAAAATTTTGAGGAGGAATTAGAAGAAAGATTTTTGAAGGCAAAAGGAGAAGGAAAGTTGAGAAGATCTTCATCATCAGTTTCAATTGCAGATCAGTTTTCTTGTACTTTAGCTGAAGTTGTTGCTGGTTTTCAATGGGAAAGACCAGATTTCTTTTCACCTATAAAATCAAATAGAAAACTCATCAATAACAAGAAACCAATGCCTCAAATATTTGAACCTGTAGTGTCTAATTTTGTATTTCTTTTCACACCTTGCCCTGCATGTTGCGGTGATGTGAATTATTTTTGCAACGGTGACCCAAGTAATCCAACTGAATTGCAAAATTCGTTGATCAAGGAAGAAGTGAGCAGAAAAATGATGAATGATTGCAAAATATCATTTAATTGGATTGATGTTGGAAAGAATGCAGGAAAGGCAAGTTATGAATGAATATATGTTAAATAAATTATCAACAATTACAATACAAGAGTTGTACACATGAAGAAGTTGATATTTATGGAATATTTTAAACCAGTCATACCCTATCTTACTCCCTGCAGTTTGAGATGGTCATAGGTCTTTTAAACCAAAACGTGATAAACGGGAAGCACCTGGTTTTATTTCCTTCTTATTTGTCATCCCCATTTGTAGCGTCAGTCTCCTATTAAGAATATGTTAATAATGATAATATGGTGATGATAATATTTGCTGTCGAAAAGGCTTATAATGTGTATTTTATCTATTTGACACTGTTAAATCATCATGTCACTGTATTTTTCAGGGCAACAATACATTTCATCAGATGCTTTCAGAAATGATGTGCTCCTTCTCAGGAGCACTGGTTCCAGTAGAAAATATATCATTCTGGTGGGTTGAAAGAGAAGAGAAAAAAGTTGGGAGAACAACACAACCTGGTTCATTTCGCTGTTTTATGGATTCACTACTTTTGAAAAATATGGAAATGAGAAATAATAATAACTTCAAAACGAAAACATCAATTGATCTTTACAAACTATCAATATCCTTAAATGGTTTGTTTAAAAGATAAATATTTCATTTAATATTTCATATTTCATCATTGATATAATCAGCTTGAATAGTTTTTTCTTTTCTATATGCAACACAGCAATTCACATGTTTTGCTGACAAATATTTCTGGTTTGCCTTGAAGAAGAATCAGTTTGCTCAAAAAGTAGTTTCACCTAGGACTACTTATAACTTTTGCAAAATTTTGTAAATAATGGTAGATATCCTTTGAGAATGTTTTGCTACTTGTGTGCTACTGGTTCAGATTTTTCAATTTGGTCATTTTTGATTCACAGATATTTGCACCATGACTGAAGAGACATCATCATCAGGAATTTGTCTTCCACTAGTGCTGAGAAATGCCACAATAAAAAGGCTTGCAAGAAGCAATGACTTGCAAACTTTGCCTTCCAAAGAGGCTGTAACACCAAGCAAGAATGAGAGCAATTGTTGGCAATATGACGATGAATTGAATAGTGGAATAGAGAGCAATAATATTGGCATTGTAAAAGCAGTTTTTAAAAGCAGTGCTGCATTGTCACTTGTTCAAAACTGCAGAGAATCATATTATTGTTCATTTGATTATTCTCAACTGGAAGGTTATCCAGGTATTTTGAGATTAATTTTTGTTTCTTTGTAAATGTTTTCTTATATCGAAAGATATTTGGTGATACAGATTTGAATGATTTTCCTGAAAAACAAGAGCACTTTTGCACATAGCATTCAAAGTTCACTCTCAAATTGTCAACTATCTCTCCTTTTTCTTTTAGATGGAGATTTAACATCTTTTAAAATATTTCAACAACTATTGAAATTGTTAAAGACAAAGAGGTTGATTTTGGTAATAAAATTTTGCTTTAATTGTGAAAAATCTAATTCACTTTTAATTTTTGCATTTTCAAGCACAACAAACTTGAAATAATCAATTGCTGTTGTCATTAAACTTTACTCAAAAAAGCATAAAATATTGATGAAGTAAGAATTGATATAATGTTACTTACAGGTTATTGAGTTGAATCATCCAGAGACTGGACATCAAGTAAATGCATGCTTTCAACCGTGGACAACCTTAGCTGGAATAGTCACAATCATGACATCATCATTGACTTGTGATGTCACTACGACATTAATGGATAGCCAGAATAGGAGTGAACAGTTGAATCTAGTGCAAGGCCTGATTAGAAATTTACAAACCAAGCTGGAAGTCATGAAGCAAAAAGAAGTGAAAAATTCAACAAATTTAGGTACTTTTGCAAAATTTTGTTTTATGTATCAGGTCCCAAACCCTCTCTACCCCCTCATTCAATTTCTGCTATGTTCTTAGCTGATTCCTGGACACCAGTTTCTGAAATATGTTATCAAATGCCAATATGAATTAGTAATTAATTAAGCTTCTTCTTTTTTTAATGTAATCTTTGTCAAGGAAGGCTTTTTCATTGATGCAAAACCTTCCTTTACTAGACCTGATGTCAGATTTCAAGACTCAAGTAGATGCACCAACTTCCACATCATTTATGCAGTCAATGGATTATTGGTTTACTGATCTTCCTTCTCATTTTTTGCCACAAAAACTTCTTCAAAACATTAACAGGTAATTAATAAAGTTGCTTAAATAAAAATTGTTTTGTTTGAGCGAAAACGAGGGAATAAAAGTAAGCAGATCAATATCCTTTTGTTGCACTGGTTAATTTACGAATGAAGCTAGACCATCGTAAATTCAGAAATATACCTAGATGCCGTTGGAAGATTTCATGAGAAGCAAAATGTACTTCTTCTTCTTTGTTGTTAATATAGTCAATGATGTTAATCAATATCTCCCATAATGGAGACTCTGTTTATGTAGCAATGCTCCAAAGAAGCCCCGTATGCTGAGACAAAAAACAATCATTCTGTTGTTTTTGTTTTGTGTTCCTAACATTTTGTGTTGTTTCTTATCTTTGTCATTTATCTCAACCGTACTCTGCCAGGGGCTTTGATACTGAAACATTTTCTACTTAGAATGCAAGGCGTTGACACTGAAAATTTCCAGAGGGCAAACCAAAGATCGACAGCGCTTTTTAAAAAGTTGAAAGATCATTGCAAAGGGAAAAGGTGTCATGGAAAAGTAAAAGTGCAAAAGGAAGTCGTTGTGGAGCAGGAAGGGGGTGCAAGTGAATATCGAAATTTGAAAGTGAGAACGCTCTCACGCTCAGCACAACTTATCGAAAATTCAAAGATTGTAAAAATGCAGAGAAAATCTGAGGATGAAATCAAAGAAAAAGACACGGAACTAGAAACGGGAAAGAAAACCGAAAATGAAAATGAAGAGCTTGATGATGATGGAAATGTTTTTCATGATATTCTTAAAGATGGTCAAGGTAAACAGTTAAACTTTATGTGATTGATTGATTGATTGATTGATTGATTGATTGATTGATTGATTGATTGATTGATTGATTGATTGATTGGTTGATTGATTGAATGATTGAGTGATTAATTGATTGATTGTCTGTTCCAATGTTTGACTTATGTCTTCATCTTACATAAATCATTATCAATTAACTAACACTTCTTTTCAAAGGTTTGTCAACAATTACAATCGAAGATCTCCTTTCGTATATGAAAAACGAAATTTCGAGCGTCCTTACTCAGGTTCGTCAGGTCTTGGCTCAAGTTTTTCTTTGACTTCTGTTCGATGAGTTTAGAAAGTATCTTGTTATTTGATTAACTTCATTGCTATTCCAAGATAAACAAAACAACATCATAAAACGTTAATATGACTTGATTTCCCAATGCCCTGTAATATAGCTTTATCAAAATTTATTTTTAAAATAAAACGATAAAAATTTTACAAATTTTAGACTTTTTGGTCATCTTCTCGACATGTTTTTCTTTTCCCTTCTCTCTAGCTTTTTACCTTTTTCAGTTATGTCTCTTTCACCTTGCAAATATTAACAAACATTTACCTTTTTTACTTTTATCCAAGTCTTGTAAAACATTTATATTTTATTCATATTGTGTTTTTTTATTCGTTTTATATTCAATTCACTTTGATGTCGTCTTTTAGAACAACACAACATGCGAAGCATCAGCAAGAAGATTATCAAGAAACATGGTTTTGTTTTTGAACAAGTTAAATGAAAACAAAAGTGATGAAGATGTGAGTCCCATTTTTGAATTTCAAATTATTGTTTACATCATGTTATGGTCACTTCTGCCAACCGTGGAATAGGGCTGTTTTCTTGCGATTGATTTTTCAAACATTTTCTCGCAGAAATGTAAATTATTCAAAAATTTTTAAAGCAGCAAATATACAAATAATATTAATGCAGAATGTTGTATAAATTGGAGCGGTTTTATCTATTTTTATTCGATCGATCTTTTTGAAATAATGCCATCAAGATTTTTAAAGTTCCATCGTTTTTTCGTAGGGTTGTTTACCACACCAGTTTCTAGAGAAAGTATTCCAAGAAATTGCATCGTGTAATCCAGATTGTGGTAAATCAGTCAGAGTTTTAAGGTGATCAATTTATTTTTTCTTGTTAAACATAAATATTGAATTTTCATTGCCGCATGGACTGAAATCCCTCGACAGTTCTAGAGAGAATAAGACATGTTTTTGTTTGCAGAAAGGAAGGGGTTATAGATGTTTTATTGTCACATAGATTGAGAAGAATCGTTGATCTAAGTTGTAAGAGTTCTTTAGCTTTAATTTCCTTAGTCTTTTTTGAAATTAAAGAACTATTATTATTTCAGGCATATTTTGCGTGTTTTGATGGATTTAGAAATTGCTGTTCTTACAAAACAGAACGTTATTCCGTCAACAAATGAATCAAAAAGGATGGTAAAACCGATAAATTCTGATAATGAGGATGTGGAAAGTTCGAGTGATGATGGAGATGCAAATATTGATCCAGTTGCTGAAAGAGTAAGTCGAATTTTTGAAAGTGCAAGGATTCCGATCTTAAATGATTTGAAAATTTTGGATAAAATACCTGGAGTATTAATTTTTCCGGCTATTTTCTTTCAACGCAAGTTTTGAGGAGTTGATGAAGTTTTTTGGCAAGAGTACTTTTATAGGCATGATAATTTATTTCTCGGGAAATCCTAAAGAATTTGTCATCATCACATGATGAAAAATAATTGAAATCAAGAGAAAAGATCTGGCCAGTGTGGGTCTCGAACCCACGACCTTAGCGTTATTAGCACCACGCTCTACCGACTGAGCTAACCGGCCGATGAGTTCAAGTTCATTTATGCTGACGTCGTTGATAATTAAAGTATTTTTAATAAAATGTTGATAATTTTCAAGCAATCCTTTTTGCAGGTAATAGAACAACTCCGACCTCTGGTTTTCCTTGAAAATCCAGGATTTATCGCAAAACAATTAAATACTGTTATCTTTCCAAGGTTTGGAATATTTTTCTTCTTTTTATTTCATTAGATTGAAGAATCGTGACATGACAAATGTGTCACCAACAGACTGATTTCCATGGAAATTTCACTAAATTCGCTTATGATTTCAGAAGTAGGATCGCTTCTACAATTTTCGGTGAAAGATATAATGCTAACAATTCTAGCAGCATGCTTTCTGAGCCTCCTGGCAGTGCATTTTAAACGTCTCCATGTTTTATATCCATTAATAACCTCACTTAATTTCCTCTTTTCATTTCCATATTGGTTTTTTTTGCAGATTCAAATCCAAGATTCCCCACATAATTCGTGAAGTTTATGAAGGGCTTGGGCAGCAAGTTCCAATCGAGATACAATCGCCATCTCAAAGACAAAATGATGCCGATGATTCATTTGAAGTGATTAATGATGTTGATTCAATGGCTTTTAGTGATTATGGATCAAATAATCCTTCGAATCAAAGGTGTGAATCATGATTTTCATCTTCGATCATCTCAAAATATAAGTCATTATAAAACTGGCCACGATATTCTGTTTGTTCTCAACCCAAAATTGTTTGTATCCTTTCTGTGTTTGCTAGTTTATCGCTCTCCAGGTTGAGAACAACAGTTTCGAACTTAAATAGTAGAAAACAATACTAAAACCTTGTAAAGATTGGTGTTAATAAAGTGGTTTTTTGTTTGTTTAGCAGCACAGGATTTCGCAGATTTGCCAGCGTTGGTGACAGTAGGACGTTAACGAGACAAATAGTCATGCCAATCAGAAACAAAAAGAATACAAACAAGAAAAAGAAAATGGGTTATTTGCGTAAGTTATTAGCAATCCTTTAACAACAATTAAGTTATAATATTCATTTCAACCTTCCACTGTTCTCTCTGTTATGCTTCATATACACATTTGCTGTAGATCTTCTTCAGATTTCTATTCAAACCTCCTTTTAAGTTGTTCTATATTATCCTTTCTCCTTGAGGCAGCTAATAATATGAAAAATTGGCGAAACTGGTAAGAACCTCTAATTCATAATCTCTAAGATTAGATATTTGATAGTTACTTTTTAAGAATATTACTGTATCAGCCCATTTGTGGTTTGACTGATAAGCATTTTATGCTACTCAATACTTCTTCCACCTCAGCCAATGAAATTACAAAAGATGCGAAACCGAACAAGGAAGGATGGTGTCGAAATCTTTTTGAAACAGGACCTGATTCCAATAACCTTGCACCACCAACTGGAAGCAAAAAGAGAAAACTTCAAAGAAGATATAGCGAGTTAACAGCATCTGTAAAAGACACTCCTGCTCATAAACAGAAACGGCATTTCTTTTGGAAAAGGCAACACAAAGAGAGGTAATTCTAAGGCCTGCTTTATATAGCAATTGGGTTCTTTGTTAACATACTTTATTTCTTATTTGATTAAATCTTTGGTCGATATTTATTGATATAAGGCTTTGTGCTTTTTTGCGTTGACCATGAGAATTAGATAAAGTACAATAGCAATAGTTGTGTCTGCAGCCAACAATTATGCTGAAGATTTTCGTATAAATATTCTGTTTCCAAGTTTGTGATGCACATCTTCATAAGGAACGGTGTTATGGTAACTAGAAGGAGCTTGTGTGTTCAAATACTTTAATTCACATCATCTTGCTGCAATATGTAAGGTTTAGCATAGCTGTTTGTATATTCACCAAATTCTTTATAAATTCTTTTCAAGGCGCAAGGCAGATGGGATCACTGACGTTACAATAATAGAGGAATCCCCTATCAAAGATTGTAGTATCGGGGAATCTCCTGTCAAATCAACAGGCTGTGAGCTTTTTAACTAATTTTAAATGAATTTTCTAATTTTATAAATTCGCATTTTGTCAATCATGCATCTCTTCATTTCTTTATTTATTCATTAAATCGCTCATCTGTTTATTAATTTATTCATTTATTATACTCTCATGTGCACAAATTCAAGCTGTTATTCTTGAACGTCATTATTAGAATCATCATTAATTTCGTAAATTTATTTTTAGCTTCAAGATTTCTAAGCCAACATCAGTATTTCACGTGCAAAACATCTCCGCGGAGATTTTACAGAAGAAACAGTTCATTCCAGATCAAAACTGGAGGCTTACAAAGCACGCCACCACGAAGGAGATTAGAAAGAAGCCAATCGTGTTTATTCAATGAGTCAAATCATAATGAGGAAAGGCGTATTTGGATTTCTGATACCTTTGATCTGGATTCTGCTGATCACAGTACCTTGAAAACTCCGGTTAAGATTGAAAGCTGCACAGTGTTAAGCAAAGAAACTTCTGAAAAAGATTGTGAAAATATTGTAATTACACCTAGAAAGCGGAGCTTTTCTGTTGGTTCTAGCCCCGGAGCAACATTAGACCCCACACCAAAGAAGATCACGGCTTTGGATAATTTGCGAGAGTCTAGAAATGATGCTCCAGGTTATAAAAGACCGAAACCTATTCTTGATTTACTTGAAATAGCAAGCACAGCATCAAGTTTTGGGTTTGATTCGAAACTATCAAACAAACCACTTCTTTATTCAGAAGATTCGATGGATTGGGTGGCCATGTTTGGGAATGAGAAACCAATCCCTGAGCATAGTCCTCTGCCAATAATCGATTCAGTTTCTAGCTATCGTGGATCCGAGACTGACTCATTGAAAGGAGGTTCACCTAATGTTCTAACTCCGTTACGAGATGGAAAACAGCCCTTTTCATCACCATTTTTATCAGCAAGTAGTTTAGAGACATTGGAAAATGCGCCAATAATCTCGCCTCAATTACGAGGATCGAAATCAAAGCGAGAATCGACTTGTCGTAAAAGAATCAAAATTACTACCGATGACATATTTGATGCAGAAGGTGATATCTAGAGAGGCTACAAAAAGTGAGATTCTTTCAATGTAGGATGAAAATCACTCATATTTCTTAAGATCTTTATTACAATGTTGGTATGTAAACAGTCTATACTCAACATAAAAGCAATCTTATTCTTTCAATGTCTATTTTTCATTTGAAGAATGTTCCACTTTAGCCAATACCACTAATAAAAAGGCTGATTTTGGCCCAAAAGGCAAGCCTATAGCCTTACTTTTTGGGTGCAAATTGGTCCATATAAAAACAGGCTGATTTTGGCCAAAAGGTAAGCCTATAGCCTTACTTTTTGGGTGAAAATTGGTCCATATGAAAACCGGCTGATTTTGGCCAAAAAGGCAAGCCTATAGCCTTAATTTTTGGGTGAAAATTGGTCCATATGAAAACAAGCTGTTTCTGGACAAAAAGGTAAGCCTATAGCCTTACTTTTTGGGTGAAAATTGGTCCATATAAAAACAGGCTGATTTTGGCCAAAAAGGCAAGCCTATAGCCTTACTTTTTGGGTGAAAATTGGTCCATATGAAAACCGGCTGATTTTGGCCAAAAGGGCAAGCCTATAGCCTTACTTTTTGGGTGAAAATTGGTCCATATGAAAACCGGCTGATTTTGGCCAAAAGGGCAAGCCTATAGCCTTACTTTTTGGGTGAAAATTGGTCCATATGAAAACCGGCTGATTTTGGCAAAAAGGGCAAGCCTATAGCCTTACTTTTGGGGTGAAAATTGGTCCATATGAAGACAGGCTGATTTTGGCCAAAAAGGTAAGCCTATAGCCTTACTTTTTGGGTAAAAATTGTTCCATATGAAAACCGGCTGATTTTGGCCAAAAAGGTAAGCCTATAGCCTTACTTTTTGGGTGAAAATTGGTCCATATGAAAACCGGCTGATTTTGGCCAAAAAGGCAAGCCTATAGCCTTACTTTTTGGGTGAAAATTGGTCCATATAAAAACAGGCTGATTTTGGCCAAAAAGGTAAGCCTATAGCCTTACTTTTTGGGTGAAAATTGGTCCATATAAAAACAGGCTGATTTTGGCCAAAAAGGTAAGCCTATAGCCTTACTTTTTGGGTGAAAATTGGTCCATATGAAAACAGGCTGATTTTGGCCAAAAAGGTAAGCCTATAGCCTTACTTTTTGGGTGAAAATTGGTCCATATAAAAACAGGCTGATTTTGGCCAAAAAGGTAAGCCTATAGCCTTACTTTTTGGGTGAAAATTGGTCCATATGAAAACAAGCTGTTTCTGGACAAAAAGGTAAGCCTATAGCCTTACTTTTTGGGTGAAAATTGGTCCATATAAAAACAGGCTGATTTTGGCCAAAAAGGCAAGCCTATAGCCTTACTTTTTGGGTGAAAATTGGTCCATATGAAAACCGGCTGATTTTGGCCAAAAGGGCAAGCCTATAGCCTTACTTTTTGGGTGAAAATTGTTCCATATGAAAACCGGCTGATTTTGGCCAAAAAGGTAAGCCTATAGCCTTACTTTTTGGGTGAAAATTGGTCCATATGAAAACCGGCTGATTTTGGCCAAAAAGGCAAGCCTATAGCCTTACTTTTTGGGTGAAAATTGGTCCATATAAAAACAGGCTGATTTTGGCCAAAAAGGTAAGCCTATAGCCTTACTTTTTGGGTGAAAATTGGTCCATATAAAAACAGGCTGATTTTGGCCAAAAAGGTAAGCCTATAGACTTACTTTTTGGGTGAAAATTGGTCCATATGAAAACAGGCTGATTTTGGCCAAAAAAGTAAGCCTATAGCCTTACTTTTTGCGTGAAATTGGTCCATATGAAAACAGGCTGATTTTGGCCAAAAAGGTAAGCCTATAGCCTTACTTTTTGGGTGAACATTGGTCCATATGAAAACCGGCTGATTTTGGCCGAAAAGGCAAGCCTATAGCCTTACTTTTTGGGTAAAAATTGTTCCATATGAAAACCGGCTGATTTTGGCCAAAAAGGTAAGCCTGTAGCCTTACTTTTTGGGTGAAAATTGGTCCATATAAAAACAGGCTGATTTTGGCCAAAAAAGTAAGCCTATAGCCTTACTTTTTGCGTGAAATTGGTCCATATGAAAACAGGCTGATTTTGGCCAAAAAGGTAAGCCTATAGCCTTACTTTTTGGGTGAAAATTGGTCCATATGAAAACAGGCTGATTTTGGCCGAAAAGGCAAGCCTATAGCCTTACTTTTTGGGTGAAAATTGGTCCATATAAAAACAGGCTGATTTTGGCCAAAAAGGTAAGCCTATAGCCTTACTTTTTGGGTGAAAATTGGTCCATATGAAAACAGGCTGATTTTGGCCAAAAAGGTAAGCCTATAGCCTTACTTTTTGCGTGAAATTGGTCCATATGAAAACAGGCTGATTTTGGCCAAAAAGGTAAGCCTGTAGCCTTACTTTTTGGGTGAAAATTGGTCCATATGAAAACAGGCTGATTTTGGCCAAAAAGGTAAGCCTATAGCCTTACTTTTTGCGTGAAATTGGTCCATATGAAAACAGGCTGATTTTGGCCAAAAAGGTAAGCCTATAGCCTTACTTTTTGGGTGAAAATTGGTCCATATGAAAACCGGCTGATTTTGGCCAAAAAGGCAAGCCTATAGCCTTACTTTTTGGGTGAAAATTGGTCCATATAAAAACAGGCTGATTTTGGCCAAAAAGGTAAGCCTATAGCCTTACTTTTTGGGTGAAAATTGGTCCATATAAAAGCAGGCTGATTTTTGCCAAAAAGGTAAGCCTATAGCCTTACTTTTTGGGTGAAAATTGGTCCATATGAAAACAGGCTGATTTTGGCCAAAAAGGTAAGCCTATAGCCTTACTTTTTGCGTGAAATTGGTCCATATGAAAACAGGCTGATTTTGGCCAAAAAGGTAAGCCTATAGCCTTACTTTTTGGGTGAACATTGGTCCATATGAAAACCGGCTGATTTTGGCCAAAAAGGCAAGCCTATAGCCTTACTTTTTGGGTAAAAATTGTTCCATATGAAAACCGGCTGATTTTGGCCAAAAAGGTAAGCCTGTAGCCTTACTTTTTGGGTGAAAATTGGTCCATATGAAAACCGGCTGATTTTGGCCGAAAAGGCAAGCCTATAGCCTTACTTTTTGGGTAAAAATTGTTCCATATGAAAACCGGCTGATTTTGGCCAAAAAGGTAAGCCTGTAGCCTTACTTACTGGGTGAAAATTGGTCCATATGAAAACCGGCTGATTTTGGCCAAAAAGGCAAGCCTATAGCCTTACTTTTTGGGTGAAAATTGGTCCATATAAAAACAGGCTGATTTTGGCCAAAAAGGTAAGCCTATAGCCTTACTTTTTGGGTGAAAATTGGTCCATATGAAAACAGGCTGATTTTGGCCAAAAAGGTAAGCCTATAGCCTTACTTTTTGGGTAAAAATTGTTCCATATGAAGACCGGCTGATTTTGGCCAAAAAGGTAAGCCTATAGCCTTACTTTTTGGGTGAAAATTGGTCCATATGAAAACCGGCTGATTTTGGCCAAAAAGGCAAGCCTATAGCCTTACTTTTTGGGTGAAAATTGGTCCATATAAAAACAGGCTGATTTTGGCCAAAAAGGTAAGCCTATAGCCTTACTTTTTGGGTGAAAATTGGTCCAAATAAAAGCAGGCTGATTTTGGCCAAAAAGGTAAGCCTATAGCCTTACTTTTTGGGTGAAAATTGGTCCATATGAAAACAGGCTGATTTTGGCCAAAAAGGTAAGCCTATAGCCTTACTTTTTGCGTGAAATTGGTCCATATGAAAACAGGCTGATTTTGGCCAAAAAGGTAAGCCTATAGCCTTACTTTTTGGGTGAACATTGGTCCATATGAAAACCGGCTGATTTTGGCCAAAAAGGCAAGCCTATAGCCTTACTTTTTGGGTAAAAATTGTTCCATATGAAAACCGGCTGATTTTGGCCAAAAAGGTAAGCCTGTAGCCTTACTTTTTGGGTGAAAATTGGTCCATATGAAAACCGGCTGATTTTGGCCGAAAAGGCAAGCCTATAGCCTTACTTTTTGGGTGAAAATTGGTCCATATGAAAACAGGCTGATTTTGGCCGAAAAGGCAAGCCTATAGCCTTACTTTTTGGGTGAAAATTGGTCCATATGAAAACCGGCTGATTTTGGCCAAAAAGGCAAGCCGATAGCCTTACTTTTTTGGTGAAAATTGGTCCACATGAAAACAAGCTGTTTCTGGCCAAAAACGTAAGCCTATAGCCTTACTTTTTGGGTGAAAATTGGTCCATATAAAAACCGGCTGATTTTGGCCAAAAAGGCAAGCCTATAGCCTTACTTTTTGCGTGAAATTGGTCCATATAAAAACAGGCTGATTTTGGCCAAAAAGGTAAGCCTATAGAGTTACTTTTTGGGTGAAAATTGGTCCAAATAAAAGCAGGCTGATTTTGGCCAAAAAGGTAAGCCTATAGCCTTACTTTTTGGGTGAAAATTGGTCCATATGAAAACAGGCTGATTTTGGCCAAAAAGGTAAGCCTATAGCCTTACTTTTTGCGTGAAATTGGTCCATATGAAAACAGGCTGATTTTGGCCAAAAAGGTAAGCCTATAGCCTTACTTTTTGGGTGAACATTGGTCCATATGAAAACCGGCTGATTTTGGCCAAAAAGGCAAGCCTATAGCCTTACTTTTTGGGTAAAAATTGTTCCATATGAAAACCGGCTGATTTTGGCCAAAAAGGTAAGCCTGTAGCCTTACTTTTTGGGTGAAAATTGGTCCATATGAAAACCGGCTGATTTTGGCCGAAAAGGCAAGCCTATAGCCTTACTTTTTGGGTGAAAATTGGTCCATATGAAAACAGGCTGATTTTGGCCGAAAAGGCAAGCCTATAGCCTTACTTTTTGGGTGAAAATTGGTCCATATGAAAACCGGCTGATTTTGGCCAAAAAGGCAAGCCGATAGCCTTACTTTTTTGGTGAAAATTGGTCCACATGAAAACAAGCTGTTTCTGGCCAAAAACGTAAGCCTATAGCCTTACTTTTTGGGTGAAAATTGGTCCATATAAAAACCGGCTGATTTTGGCCAAAAAGGCAAGCCTATAGCCTTACTTTTTGCGTGAAATTGGTCCATATAAAAACAGGCTGATTTTGGCCAAAAAGGTAAGCCTATAGAGTTACTTTTTGGGTGAAAATTGGTCCATATGAAAACAGGCTGATTTTGGCCAAAAAGGCAAGCCTATAGCCTTACTTTTGGGGTGAAAATTGGTCCATATGAAAACAGGCTGATTTTGGCCAAAAAGGTAAGCCTATAGCCTTACTTTTTGGGTGAAAATTGGTCCATATGAAAACCGGCTGATTTTGGCCGAAAAGGCAAGCCTATAGCCTTACTTTTTGGGTGAAAATTGGTCCATATGAAAACCGGCTGATTTTGGCCAAAAAGGCAAGCCGATAGCCTTACTTTTTTGGTGAAAATTGGTCCACATGAAAACAAGCTGTTTCTGGCCAAAAACGTAAGCCTATAGCCTTACTTTTTGGGTGAAAATTGGTCCATATAAAAACCGGCTGATTTTGGCCAAAAAGGCAAGCCTATAGCCTTACTTTTTGCGTGAAATTGGTCCATATAAAAACAGGCTGATTTTGGCCAAAAAGGTAAGCCTATAGAGTTACTTTTTGGGTGAAAATTGGTCCATATGAAAACAGGCTGATTTTGGCCAAAAAGGCAAGCCTATAGCCTTACTTTTGGGGTGAAAAGTGGTCCATATGAAAACAGGCTGATTTTGGCCAAAAAGGCAAGCCTATAGCCTTACTTTTTGGGTGAAAATTTGTCCATATGAAAACAGGCTGATTTTGGCCAAAAAGGCAAGCCTATAGCCTTACTTTTTGGGTGAAAATTGGTCCATATGAAAACAGGCTGATTTTGGCCAAAAAGGTAAGCCTATAGCCTTACTTTTTGGGTGAAAATTGGTCCATATGAAAACCGGCTGATTTTGGCCAAAAAGGCAAGCCTATAGCCTTACTTTTTGGGCTAAAATTGGTCCATATGAAAACAGGCTGATTTTGGCCAAAAAGGTAAGCCTATAGCCTTACTTTTTGGGTGAAAATTGGTCCATATGAAAACCGGCTGATTTTGGCCAAAAAGGCAAGCCTATAGCCTTACTTTTTGGGTGCAAATTGGTCCACATGAAAACCGGCTGTTTCTGGCCAGAAAGGTAAGCCTATAGCCTTACTTTTTGGGTGAAAATTGGTCCATATGAAAACCGGCTGATTTTGGCCAAAAAGGCAAGCCTATAGCCTTACTTTTTAGGTGAAAATTGATCCATGTGAAAACAGGCTGATTTTGGCCAAAAAGGTAAGCCTATAGCCTTACTTTTTGCGTGAAATTGGTCCATATAAAAACAGGCTGATTTTGGCCAACAGGGTAAGCCTATAGTCTTACTTTTTGGGTGAAAATTGGTCCATATGAAAACCGGCTGATTTTGGCCAAAATGGCAAGCCTATAGCCTTACTTTTTGGATGAAAATTGGTCCATATGAAAACAGGCTGATTTTGGCCAAAAAGGTAAGCCTATAGCCTTACTTTTTGGATGAAAATTGGTCCATATGAAAACAGGCTGATTTTGGCCAAAAAGGTAAGCCTATAGCCTTACTTTTTGCGTGAAATTGGTCCATATAAAAACAGGCTGATTTTGGCCAAAAAGGTAAGCCTATAGTCTTACTTTTTGGGTGAAAATTGGTCCATATGAAAACCGGCTGATTTTGGCCAAAATGGCAAGCCTATAGCCTTACTTTTTGGGTGAAAATTGGTCCATATGAAAACAGGCTGTTTTTGGCCAAAAAGGTAAGCCTTACTTTTTGGGTGAAAATTGGTCCATATGAAAACAGGCTGTTTCTGGCCAAAAAGGTAAGCCTATAGCTTACTTTTTGGGTGAAAATTGGTCCATATCAAAACAGGCTGATTTTGGCCAAAAAGGTAAGCCTATAGCCTTACTTTTTGGGTGAAAATTGGTCCATATGAAAACAGGCTGTTTTTGGCCAAAAAAGTAAGCCTTACTTTTTGGGTGAAAATTGGTCCATATGAAAACAGGCTGATTTTGGCCAAAAAGGCAAGCCTATAGCCTTACTTTTTGGGCTAAAATTGGTCCATATGAAAACAGGCTGATTTTGGCCAAAAAGGTAAGCCTTACTTTTTGGGTGAAAATTGGTCCATATGAAAACAGGCTGTTTCTGGCCAAAAAGGTAAGCCTATAGCTTACTTTTTGGGTGAAAATTGGTCCATATCAAAACAGGCTGATTTTGGCCAAAAAGGTAAGCCTATAGCCTTACTTTTTGGGTGAAAATTGGTCCATATGAAAACAGGCTGTTTTTGGCCAAAAAAGTAAGCCTTACTTTTTGGGTGAAAATTGGTCCATATGAAAACAGGCTGATTTTGGCCAAAAAGGTATGCCTATAGCCTTACTTTTTGGGTGAAAATTGGTCCATATAAAAACAGGCTGATTTTGGCCGAAAAGGTAAGCCTATAGCCTTACTTTTTGGGTGAAAATTGGTCCATATGAAAACCGGCTGATTTTGGCCAAAAAGGTATGCCTATAGCCTTACTTTTTGGGTGAAAATTGGTCCATATGAAAACAGGCTAATTTTGGCCAAAAAGGTAAGCCTATAGCCTTATTTTTTGGGTGAAAACTGGTCGATATGAAAACAGGCTTAATTTGATTGTGAAATAAGGAAGCAAATAGGCTAACTATGATGATGTGAAAATATCTGTTAAATGCCGTAGCCTTACCATTAAAGGCTGTATTTAAAAAGGTCTTAGCTTCACGGGCAGGCTGAGGCTGAAACGAAGTTTGCAGGAAACTGAATTTTTGTTTCATTTAATTCTTTTTAATTAATTCAATGCAATGTAAGAAATGATTATGTTTGATTAGAAAAGTTAATTTTGAGTCTGTGTTTAAGCATTCTTTTGATCAAGCTTAATTATGACCTGAAATGTAAAAAATATATAAATATAAATTAATGAATATATAATATTTATAAAATAAGAATATAGATAATATATGTATATATTAAAGAAATATATTTCACAGATGTCTGAAGATGCCTGGTGTTGTCTACAGATCGTATCAACCGTGAAACATGAAGGAACAATTCAAAGCCTCGTGTTCTGTTGTAAAAGTTTGAATATGAATTTATGAATATACATTTTAGAGAAAAATACATACCTATGGATTCGAAATTTAAATTCCGGAAAAAGTTAAATATTTCATAAACAGAAAATCAAATGATAATGGCGTCATGCTTTCTTTTTGCAAATTAAAATTGTGACGGCGAAGTCTGAAAGAGGCTAATGAAATAAGAATCATTTGAAAATTCAATTTGACTATTTCATTTACGAATTTTAATTACCGATTTCACTTCAGTGTATTGCCGCAGGCCATATTCACCCCTAAAATTGAAAATAAGATAAGATAAAAATAAGTTGAAAGTTGGTAGTTTCTGTTGTAGAGATCTAGGAGTTTTATTTTAAATAATATTTGAAAAAGGTTCCTTTTTATTGATGTTTTACTTGATGCTTACCTTGAAATGTGGGAGGAGAAATAGGCTCAATAAATATATTTCTATATACAAAATGGATAAACGAAACGTTAAGTAGAGGCAGTTAGGTGAAGAGGCAAGTATACACATGAATCACTTTATTTAAACTGCTAGTAGAGCCAAAACTGATCACATGAATATGACCTCGTAATGGTTTTGATAATAAGCCACGAAGCTGAACTGGCCTCTCTTTAAAACTGTCCACGTTTTGATCACATGAAAGCTGTGTTGTTACGTCTTTCGTAATTGTTTCCCAGATGATGAATAGGCCTGTAAACCATGTCTAAAACTTTCCGTGATCTGCCTTATAAAATCGGCAAAGAAAATCAAACAGTACTTACAATTCTCTTCCACTTCCAGACATCTTAAAACCACCAAATGGTGACTGAGCATTTAAAACATCGTAACAGTTTACCCTGGAGAAAAATAAAAGCAACTTTTAAGATGATAATAAAACCTACCTGTTTGCATGCACTGTTGTAAAACCTTCAATGCCGAACGAAATCTATGTTATCAAGGGGGGAATAGCCCTATCAACAACGAATATAAATGCATCTCTTTGATGGAATTTCGACCAAGATAGACGTCCAATTATCGAGGTTTTCGAATATACAGGAACGGAAGTGTTAGAAAAAGAAATGGTTCATTGCAATGATTTGCGGGTGTAACATAAAAAAGGAAAAGATGATATATTAAACTGGCATCTCCTCCTTCATCTTTATGCCCTACTACAAAACGAATACCTCCACCATTTTTGTTCAAAAACAGGTCAATGCAATGATTGACAGATGTCCAAAAAAGCCATCAAACTTTAATTGGAGCAGTATGAAGTAGGCCTAACATAAACACTTACCAAACTGTGCCAGCTCTGATGCCATGTGAAACCTTCAATGCTCTGTTTAAATCTTTGGTGTGCACTGCTGCTGCCAGGCCATACATGGTTTTGTTTGCTCTTTCGATCAATTCATCAACATCCTTAAACTTGATAATTTGTTGCACTGGCCCAAAAATCTAAATGAATAAGAAGATCATCAATATTTTAAGTGCTTACATAATTAAGCATCAATTAAGTATAAATAAAAGCTCCTCCACACAGTTATATCTTCTTTTTTGCATGATTGACCCAAGAGTCGATATTGCATGTAGCTGAAGATGAAAAAAGCTCGTTTCGAAACGTTCAATTTGCGAATGAACTATCGAATGAATGAATGAATGAATGAATGAATGAATGAATGAATGAATAAATGAATATGACGAAATGTACTAATAAAAACCAGAAAGAAATATGGATAAATGTATGTATAAAATATAAATGAATGTATAAATTAATAAACGAATGAACAAATGAATGTGTAAATGAACGAATAAATAATAAATGAATAAATATAATTCAAGATACTATACCTCCTCTTTGGCAATTCTCATATCGTCAGTAACATCTGAAAACACTGTAGGCTCAATGAAATAGCCTTTTTTGCCAACTCTTTTTCCTCCGCAATTCAACTTTGCTCCTTGCTTTCTGCCACTCTCAATCAAATCCATGATCTTCTCAAACTGATCACTATCAACCTGGAGGAGGTACACAAATAAAGTTAAAATGGATTCACAAAGGAATTATGTTAACAAATAAAAGAGGCTGGAAAATAAATGGTTTTACAAAGTATATACATAAAAACAAGCATATGGACATTGTTTGAAAATATCCAAAACAAGTGAGAAACAGAAAGACGTTTTTTAGGAGAAAGCTTACACAAATTCTGAGAGGAAA
This sequence comes from Catostylus mosaicus, assembly GCA_964019065.1. Taxonomy (NCBI): domain Eukaryota; kingdom Metazoa; phylum Cnidaria; class Scyphozoa; order Rhizostomeae; family Catostylidae; genus Catostylus; species Catostylus mosaicus. The sequence continues at coordinate 8,388,358 of OZ025194.1, read as the reverse complement.
AGACAAAATTCGGGACAAAGTCAGGGCGTCTAAAGCTACAGAAAATAACCATCTCTGTCGAGCAAGCCTAACCTGAGGTCCTTGTTGAGTGACGCAATCCATTGGGTCGCCAACAGTTCTATTCTTGGCGCGTTCAACACTCTTCTTCACAAACTCGTCATAAATCGATTCTTGAACAAACGTGCGACTCCCAGCGCAACAACACTGGCCTTGGTTGAAAAACAAAGCAAAATGGCTGAGCTCAACAGCTTCGTCCAAATCAGCATCAGCGAAAACAATGTTTGGGCTTTTGCCTCCAAGTTCCAATGTCACATTTTTGAGGTTACTCTTACCAGCAGCCTGCAGAATCAACTTGCCAACCTATAAATTGAGTAGATTGTTAAATATATACGAATATATATAAATACATTCAATACCTACCATATCAGAGGAAATAAAAATATTCAGAATCGATGTGCTAATCTTCCATCAAGATTCATGCCAAACTCGTATCGTTTAGCTCTAAATGTAAGATTCAAAATTCTTTTTTCAAATTGCCGGTGGACTTGGTGTCTCTAATGAGTTCAAAAATGCTATCCTTAATTTTGGGACCGGTTTACAAAACCTTTGTTCCTTTCTAACTTCAGTTATTGCAGAACTGAACTGGGAACTTTGGGAAGACGATAAAGGTCTTCGAATCAGTAAATAAACACACACCGTGTTGTTAGTCATAAAATTGCAACAAACCTCAGTGGATCCAGTAAATGCCACTTTGTCAACATTCATATGCTCTGAGATAGCAGCGCCTGCCGTTGGTCCATATCCTGGGATAACGTTGACAACACCAGGTGGGAATCCGGCCTAAAACAATGGAAAGTAACAAAACATTGAGACAATCTATTTCAGGGCTGTAGCTTGCATTCATGTCTTGTGCATCTTAGATATTTAATTGTAACTTTTAGAGATGATTGTAAAAAATAAACGAATGATGTGATCCTGAATGATGTGGCTAATGAACTTAATGAATAATTTTAGTCGCAAAACAAAAATCTAGAAGCAAATTGGGAATCTCAAAACTTCAGGCATCGTTGTAAAAAGTTAAGAAAACATTTTGTCGTAAACATAAACTTCAAAAAACAAACAAAATCAACGAACTAACCTCTTTGATAAGACTTGCAACATAGAGTCCAGTCAGAGGTGTTTGTTCGGCCAACTTCATCACAACTGTGTTGCCGCAGCAAAGAGCTGGACCAAGTTTCCATGCTTGCATGAGAAGGGGGAAGTTCCATGGAATGATTTGTCCAACAACGCCAACTGGTTCCAAGCGAGTGTAATTGAAAAAGTCACCATCTACGAAATTTTGTACCAAATGGTTCAGTTTCGAGGTTTTGCAAGAGAATGTTGATATTTGCATATAATTACCCCCATCTTAATCGGGACATTTAGAGTAACAACTTGATATCAACAAAAAAATTCAACGAAAACTTCTCGTTAAAACAGACCTTAGCGCCCCGGGCCCCGATCAGCTGAATGATAGCTGCCAGAACCCAAGCCTTGGTTGATAAATAAACAAACAAACAAACAAACAAACAAACCGTCTCATACCAGTAGGAATAGTCTTGCCCTGAACTTTGTCAGCCCATCCAGCATAATACTTGAAGCATTTGATGGTCAGGGACAAATCAATGTTGTAAGAATCAGAATAAGGCTTTCCATTATCCATCGTTTCAAGTTTCTGTGGAGTATGAAAACCAAACCGATGAATTGAGATGTATGTATGTAATATAATAAGGTATAATAATAAGGATGTATGTAATTAGTGGGGCTTCAGGGCTTTCCTTTATGTCAGCAATACTCCTTGTTGCCCCCATAATATTTGGTGCCCCCTAACAATGAATGGGATCATCGTTTTAAAACTGACCACTTTGCTGCAATCTAAATGCAAAAGTTACCCCCTTAGAGCGTGCAAACATTTTCTTATACGGCTTCAACATTATTTCCGTTCAATATGATATCACGGCTTCCCCTTACCCAAAAAGTAAAGATGACTGGCCCCTAAGAACCCTTGAGGAGTAACAGTAGATAACAAGAACGATTTCTGACTTACTGCTAAATATTCCCGATCTCTTTCGATGAGTTCGGCAAGACGATGAAGCAGTACACCTCGTTCAGATGCATCCATTGTTCTCCATGGACTGCCAAGTTTAAATGCATTGCGAGCTGCCTCGACAGCAAGGTCAACATCGGCCTAGAAAGCATACAGATAGAAAGTGTCACTTATACTGCATAATGAGTGAAAATAATAACGATATATATGAAGTACCTTGGCAACAAAAACTTACAATAATTTTAGGTTATCTTGCAGTAGGGCCTATTGCAAAGATATAGCAGAAGTAGGGGGGCTGTGGCCCCCAGTCCCTAAGTCCCTCTTAAAATGAAAGGCTGGATTTGAATCTAAGAATGCTGCTGTTTGATGTTATTTCCCTTGGTAAGCCATTCCATCTTTAAAGATTTTTCTTGTTTTGAAAACTGATGATGCCCTGCCTCTTGGCATTTTAGGCATTATTGGCATTTTACGTGGGCATGTCACGCAGGCATAAGCTCGTAGGCTTGTTGTTCCGTGATTCAGACCATTATGTCTTTACCTCTATTTGAAGAGAGATGCGATTCAATACTAACCTAGAACATTGAATAACGAAATAGAGTAACTTAAAAATTTCCACAAGAGTACATTGAGTACCACAATTGTAAAGCTTGAGGGCTTCAGGGGGGTCTAACCGCGCTTGTTACTTAGAGAAAAAGGTAGACTTCTGCGAAATAGAGCTCCTTATTTTGTTTTTAGGAACCCTACGCTACTGCTGTGTGCCAAATACTGTAAGAAAGAGAGCATGGAATTGGATATGGAAGAGAGAGAGAGAGAGAGAGAGATGAGAGGGGGAAGATCGCCTTATTCTATAATCAATTTCTTTCTCGCATTCCTTCTTACAAAAATCTATTTAGATACAATACCTTGTCGCCTTCTTGGACATCACAAATTTTCTCTCCTGTAGCAGGATTGAACGTTGAAAAGACTTGCCCACTCACAGAATTTCTGAATTCATTGTTGATAAATACCTAACCGTACAGAAAAAATAAGATTAAAAATCTTTAACCCTGCCTTTAATCTACTTAAAATTCTCTATGCTTTCGTGGCAGACCATATCATGAGTGAAAATATTGTTCAAAATGAGTCCAAAAAGATTAGATATGCCTTCAGCAGGGGGTAAGGGGTCGGTTTTAGGGGGCCGGGCACTGCTACCCTATAGAAAATAAGCTCAGTTCTTTCATTTCACCATCTTTGTCTTAAAGCTTCATGCTTCTGCCCCCCATCCGTCTTGACAGTGCCCAAGGCTTCCCTTAATAGATTCTCTCATCAACGATAGAAAGTTAAAATGGGTGATGTTGATAACCAGCGTGTGGTTATTGTTTACCTGTGTGTATTTTACCTCCACGTGGCTACCTTGAATTTCTACAAAAGAAAATGAGATAGTCTCAAATTGCGAATTTTTATTTTGCTCGACAGATAAACAGGAATATTATAATAGCTTAACTTTTTCACGAATTTTTTTTGGTAAATAGAAAATTAATAAAATCAATAATTTGATCGGCTTCATGAACAAAATTTTTTAGACTATTGCAGACTCTCCTTCTACCCCCGGTCGTTATACGGCCGTACTGTGGCATTAAAAGCATTCACATCTAGCATCAAAAGATTACAGGGGGTACAAAGAATTGATAATTTTGGAGGAAGAATCTTAAAGAAATCTCAAATGGAGGTTTAGTCTGATATTTAGGAAGTAGCCAATTCTCAGTGACGGTAATTAGGCCAAATGATTGCTCCGTGGATGAAAGGGCTAGGAGGAAAAATATCACAAAAAGTGCGTACAAAGACCAGGACGCGTGGCTCGATTGTTCAATTTAATTATCTCTACTTGTGTCTCTTATGTGCGACATTATTTCTGTTGTAAACAATTAGTTCATTGTTTATGCTGAAGCTCTAGCTGAGGCACAGAATGTGAGGCACGCTGGGTGGGGGAGGGGAGAGGATGGGGAAGGGGAGTCAAGCGTGTTAAAATTGCAATTTTGTCCATTTCAAGCGTGGGAGACCACTCTTCTCAGAGCTCGATCGAAGGAAACTGTTCTTATCTTAGCCTATTCGTGTACAAAGTGCGTATTGAAAAATTTCCTGGGAAGCTAACGACTTCAAGAACACTTTCTAAAGTGCTTTGAGGCACATAAAGTTTTAACTGGTATGAGGCGTTGCATTCTTGCAAAAATGTCCATCCTCAAATATCCCATTTCCAGCAAACTTTAAATCTTAAGCAATCATCACAATTGATAATGGCGCATTTTTATTGGTGATGCCAGCGTGATGCCAGGAATTTAAGTTGAAAATTTGGTTTTCATTCCGCGAGAATATGTGATTGTGAAAGTTGTATCAACTAATTCCATGTCTGTTCCTTCACTTTTACAGAAATTTTATTAGATATTAATGATTTCGTAGATGTTATTGTGAATTTTAAAATAAAACTGAAAGTGGAGGGATGTTTTCTTGTTGCCTAAAATGCATCAAATCACAGAAAACACAAACATTCAAATGGCGATAAAAACTGTTGTTTTATACCTGGCATCTTGAAATCTTCAACGAAGGAATTGCTGACAATGCAAGGCCAAACGTAAAGGAATTACTGTTTACGCCCAGACGCGTGTTTACCTCTAAACTTCGCAGCGAAGATCAACGAGGACTGGCAAAGCTCCGATCGACAATTAAATACAATGTCTGGCTGGTTGCCAACTGCTGATTGGCTGGAATTGAAGAATGGATTGGTGCAATGAATAGCATTAACACAAAGAGAGCATTTGTTTTCGTAAACAAGCATCTGTTATCCAGAGATTCAATGTTATGGAAACGATGTCACATTGCACACTCCTGATTTCCAGAATAGTCTGCGTGCCAGGTATAACGCATGGCGTTCGTCACAGACCAAATTGGGCAGCGGTCGCCTAGGTCTACTTTGAAGCAATTCGGACTGGGATAGACCTCGCCTCTCGCCTGGTATCAACACAAATACACAAAGGGGCGTGTACTAGGATATAAATGCCAAATGCTACCACGCGGGCGGTGGAGTTATTCCTTTAGCTGAAATATCAAAACAATAATGTATTGACAACCCGATAGCCTTCCTCTTTACCTCAATTTGACTTTGACTCTGCACTATCCGTTATTCGCACAGCTTGTAATTCCTTGTTTCATTACCTTTGTTAGAAAAAGGCACCCTCTTGAGTTGCATCCCCCTGCAAACCATGCATGGAACACCATGCATGAAGAGGAATACAAATTTTAGGTAAAATCAGGGTTGGTTTCTGCAATTCATGGGAAGGGGGCAGGGCAGTGAAAAATAAGGGCAAAAAATAGCAAATAAAAATAAGGTTCATTTTCTGAAGGTAGAAGGGGAATTAAACCCGCTGCCCTCTGCTGTAAGCATCCCTGATCAAATCTATATTGAAGTTAAACGAAAAAATTTGAGAGAGTTTTAAGGTTGGAGTTCAACGATCATGATATGCATTCCGACAACATCCAAAAAGACGTCTTACCCCCGGCATTTATTGGTTATTATGTTGCTTTGCTACAATGGCAGAGCACATTGAAGTGCGATCAACGATGCGCAAAACCGATCAATGTTATGGCTTTTCAAAATGGTTTATCAAATCATCGAAAGTCACATGATTGCCTTGTATTTGCCGAACTTCTTTAAGGTAATAATCATGAGAAAAAAATGATAAAAGCAATAACAACATACCCATGTTTGCATCTCAATTTGTTTTGAAATGGAATCCAAAATCGATCTCCTATCGGATTCTGTTTTTTTACAAAAGCTTCACTTAGTAGCTGGGGAACCCAAACCCTCCGAAGAGGGAGCAACAGTCCCTGGCCCTGAACACAAAACTGTGACATAGTATGGCGCACTAAGCTTTGTACCAAAATGGGCCATATGGTTCAGGCTTCTCGAAAGAAATATGATAGGGGGAACATGCCAAAATTTGGAGACTTCTATGCAACTCAAATTTGCTGGTCAAAAAGACTTTCTAAACAAAAATTCCATTGCATAGAGAATTCCGTCTATTTTTGCATGGATTTGGAACTGAAATGCCGGGCGAGCCGGGGGAGAGGAATTAAGTAAACTTCGAAATTCCTGACGAGAATTACGAATTTGAAACAGAACAAAGCGAAAATTAATGACATGAATTGAAAAAATACTTGGCATTTTCACCAGCTAGCAATAAACTTATAACCACATCCGTTTTATATAAGAAACTTTTTGAAGGAAACTTAGCACTTGGGTTGTTGAACGGTTAAGAAACTACGAGAATAATGACAACAATATCAGATGCTTTTTAGAAGAATGTTCTAGCATGCTTCAACTTAAACTAAAAATGATCGTCTGACTATTTATCAAAGTTTCAATTGCGCCTGATATTTTTACATCATCAAGAAACTTTTAAAAAGCTTGTAACACTCAACTTACATGAAATTCAGGTTCCGAGTTATGTCTAATTTTTTTTTAAAAAACCGTAACGCTAGATTACTGAAGTGTTCTTTACTGAAGATACATATTAATAGCTTGTTATGACAATATAAGGGTCAAAAAAGGCATACATACTCTCTATTTCAATCTAATTTTGCATGTGAATAAATGTGAAGTAATTTGAATCAAAAATATATTGGTATAAATTATTGCAAAGATGCAAACTACACTATATGGCATACTTTCCTTGCCACTGTCAATTTAAATTTATGAATTTTTGAGTCCAACATTGATAATAACCTAAAAAAGAAGAAAGAAAAACAGCATAAAAGCAACCTTAATCTTAACTTAAACTTCAACAAACATAACCAAAGTTTATTCTTTTATTTGAGAAAATCACGAAGAGAACAATCGAGCATTTTTACGCCTTATAATGAGCAACCATAGGCCAATAAATGAGCCACTTTAACTCACCGATTTGGTTTCTGAATACTGCTCCAAACCGTATTCTCCCCTGAAATCGAAATTAAAAACATCAGCATCATTAACAAACTAAATTTAGTTTTTAAGATACGTCACTGTTACCCACGTTATCTTAAAGTAGAATTAAATCAATCAAAGTTAGCAATTGAATTTCAAAAAAACAACTGATTGATGTAAAAAATGAATGATGTCTGCAATTAGTACTTACAACTCTCTGCCACTGCCAGACATTTTGAAGCCGCCAAATGGTGACTGGGAGTGCAATACATCGTAACAGTTCACCCTTGAAAAAAGTAAAACTGGGTTTTGAAAATCTGCATTAAATTCTGATCAACTTGTAAACATAAAATGCATCGTAAAATTTATTCTTTGTTTTTTTTAGCAATTCTTGTTCTTGCAATTCCCCCCGTTTGTCCTTCAGGTGCGTGTTTTGCCATCAATGTCCTCAATATAGTCAAGCGCTTTATCAGTGGTGTTCCTCTGTTTTCCTTCAAAGGAACAAAGAAAAGACAGCTGTGGAGAGCCATGACCGTCGACGTCTCGAAAGACCATGGCACAAAAGAGAGGGAAAGAGAGGACATTGACAATGTACTATATAGCTCAGAGACTAATTTTTGATAATTGATAATTTACATAGTAATCCATAATGAACTGATGAGAATTTATATTTATTGATTCTGAATGGTAATGCTTAAAATAATTAATAATTATTGTCAAAAATTGATAATAATCTATGATAACAAGTGACAATGGAACTTACCACACTGTACCAGCACGGACACTATGAGCCACTTTTATTGCCTTGTTGAGGTCATTCGTTTGTACAGCTGCTGCCAGGCCATACATGGTTTTGTTTGCTCTTTCAATCACCTCATCAACATCTTTGAATTTGATTATTTGTTGCACTGGCCCAAAAATCTATTTCAGTAAATAATCCAAATGAATCTTAAATACTGCAAAATTGTGAAAAATAAACGATGAGGACTTCTTGGCTCTAAAAAGGGGGACTGTTACCCCTTGCTCCCTTTATCAATTAGTGTTGATGCTTTGATAAAATGTAAACATCTTACTTCTTCCTTGGCAATTCGCATATCATCCGTAACATCAGAAAAAACTGTTGGTGCAATGTAGTACCCTTTTTCACCAAATTGTGCACCACCACATTTCAGGGAGGCTCCTTCTTTCTTGCCGCTTTCAATAAGCTCAAGGATCTTTCCAAATTGCTCACTGTCGACCTAAAATAAAAATTAATACGACAGGACTTGAGAAGGGGGTAGAGACAGGGTGTGTGGGTTGCTTTATATTCCAAACATTTGGCCCCGAATGATATTAGAGTAGGCAGGGTTGTGAAAATATTAAGAACACAAACCTGTGGGCCTTGTGTAGTTGCTGTGTCCAGCGGCTTTCCCAGAATCCTTTTCCCGGCTCGTACCATGCTTTTATGAACAAACTCATCATAAATCGACTCTTCGACAAACGTGCGACTTCCAGCGCAGCAACATTGGCCTTGGTTGAAAAACAGCGCAAAATGGCTGAGCTCAACAGCTTCGTCCACATTGACATCACCAAAAACAATATTTGGGCTCTTCCCACCAAGTTCTAATGTTACATTCTTTAGGTTTGATCGTCCGGCGGCTTGCTGGATGATTTTTCCCACCTGAAGACAAATTCATTGACTCAAAAAAGCGATGTTTTGGTTATCAGAAGCTAACCATTATCTAGATAGTTTGAACAAGAAGTCAGTCAATAAAACTAAACATGAATTAACAGTTCCTTACTTCGGTGGAACCGGTAAAAGCAACTTTGTCAACACCCATATGCTCTGCAATTGCTCCACCAGCTGTTGGTCCGTATCCGGAAATAACGTTTATCACACCGGGTGGGAATCCAGCCTGTTAAAAAGAAAGAACCGTATTGAAAAAACTCTAACAAAGTGATAATATAAAAGTTTGGTAGTTGCTAAAATAACTGGGCAATTATCGCGATCATTTATTTTTATGATTGCCCCAAAACTTGGAAACATAATCGACCATTTTTTCATGTCTCTCGTCAGAGAATCAAAATTACAGAATGACCAAATAAGGAACGGATAATGACAGCCAGAGGCAAAAATCATGTGGGAAGGGTAATATTGCGTCTGGTTAGCAATTTTTTGACCCAATTGCATCCAATAACCCTTTCCTGATTGAAGCATCCAAGTCAGAAAAAGAACTTTTTTTGTAAGAAAAAAATAGGACTTTGCATTTTAGGGGCTTTTAAGGTGGATATATTCCAAACCCTCTGAGTCAAAACATCAACAAACATCAACAAACATCAACAAACATCAACAACAATCAACAAACCTCTCTAGCCAGATGGGCAACATAAAGGCCAGTTAATGGTGTTTGTTCAGCTAATTTCATAACAATAACATTGCCAGTTGCCAAAGCTGGTCCAAGCTTCCATCCTTGCATTACCAGAGGAAAGTTCCATGGGATTATCTGACCAACAATGCCGATTGGTTCACGGCGAGTGTAGTTGAAGAAGTTGCCATCTAGAAAATAGAAAATATGGGAAATTGGTCACATACGATTCAATGTTTAGGAGCCTACCAAATTATCATAACTTCATCAGTTTACATATTGATGTTTTATTTGCAACACACATACCAACTGGAATAGTTTTTCCATGAACTTTGTCAGCCCAACCAGCAAAGTAGCGCAAAACTTTCACAAGCAGGTACAAGTCAATGTGCAATGAATCCATGAAGGGCTTTCCATTATCCAATGATTCTAAACTCTAAGAAAATGAAGAAAAATTAAAGGGCAACAAATCAAGTGTTTTATTGTATAAGAAAGTTCGTGATATTAGCCTTCCTTTTTTGACAATTTTATGAACATCAGTTTTACAATTTTATGAACATCAAAAGCTGATTTTATAAAATGCAGCATACCTGCTCCCAGAAAGCATTTAATAGGTCTTGACAGTAGTCTTAATTATTCTAATTTATGCTGATAATTGTCATATGTTTATTGTTTATGTTGCATTATTTATATCCTTTAGTACTTGTTGTATTAATCAGTCAGTGCTACACCACACAATGAGCATCGTATCATTTCTTCAACTCTTGTTTTACAAGTATGTTACTACACATGGCAACAGGATGATATTACACAACACATTATACCTATGATAAGATTGGATGTCAGCACTTAATGCCAAACCTAATGCATTTTTATTGCTTTAAAATTTGAAGTTGAAGTGGACACTTACAGCAAGGTATTCTCTGTCATTCTCAATCAGATCAGCAAGTTTGTTCAACAGCCTGCCACGATCTGAAGCGTCCATCGTTCTCCATGGGCTTCCAAGTTTAAATGCGTCTTGAGCAGCTTTCACAGCTATATCAACATCAGCCTAAAATTAAATTTTTGAAAAATGAAACATCAGGCATGCATAATTGAAAAATTGGTAACACTATAACTTGATTAAATAGAAGCAATTGTTAACTATTTTGTTTTCCTTTAAACACATAATTTGCAGGTCGACCTTAATCAATGCACAAATCATCAGCAAGATCACTGAATAATGTTTCCATGCATTTATTATAGAACTGGGGTGCATTTGGAATAAATTTGAGCTTTAAACAGTAAAATGAGAGACCAATGCATCAACATGAAACTTTCTTTTTGGATGGCTGCACTGCAGAAGTAACCAAAATTTGTCTAAATTGATTAACAGGAATGGGAAACACAATCAGTGGACATGTAAAATTTCTGTATGACCTTTTGCACCCACATGCTATAAGAATCTCAAATAAAAGCCTTTGAAAAATCTAACCTTGTCTCCCTCTGCAACTTGGCAGATAACTTCACCAGTTGATGGATCAACAGTTGGAAATGTTTTGCCACTGACTGAGTCTCTGAATTCATTATTGATGAAGAGCTATAAATAAATAAAACATTTTGTTAGCTCCATCTTTTATCCAGCTGTGTTTTCAATTGCAACAAAATGCATTTGTAAGTCATTTTTTAAGAGGTAAACAGAATGTTGTTCTGTTCTCTACAATTTGGCATTTCTTCAGCAAAACAATTAGATTTAGTTTCAATATAATTTGGATTGTTACACAGGGTCATTCCAATTCTCCAGCTCATGAGGTGTTTGTCTCAAGTCTATAGAAAGATATACTGAATTCTAAACCTGATTGAAATGGACTTTTGGTGTATCAACAACTTTGGCTGCTGCAGCTTGACTTGCAAATCTTGAAAAGCTCAAAGCTGGATAAGGAAAATAGAAAATATGATATCTTAACCTTGGACAAAATATTTTAAAATAACAATCAATTCATTGGAGTCAGCCCCACTTAGAGAAGGAGCTAGCATCAGAAATAAAGTGCTGAAGGGGTGTGGAAAGTGCTGAGGGGTGTGGGGTGTCATATTTTACTCTGCAGTAGCACCGTTTTGTACTGTTCCCTTGTCAAAACTAAGCACTCCACAAAATTATAAAATTAATGATGATATGTGATATTTTCAATCCTACTCAGCAATCTGGCATCCGACACCCCAAAGAATATTTTCCAATGTTACCCTTTGTTACTTTGCACTGCAGAAGTGATGGCTAGTGATGGCTGGCTTTACTGCAAGAGAGGCGATGTGGACCACTATGCTTCAATTTAAATTGGTCAGGCTCAAGATTGGCCATTGGGAGAAAACATTATTTAATTCAGGTAAATTCCCCTCAGAGACAATTTGAAGTTATTCTTATGTGGCCCATTCCCTGCAAAGCCAAAAAATCAACCTTTCAGATTCAAATTTTGACTGCTAACCAGAGCCCCTTTGCTAATTCTGCAAGTAACAAATGCATGTCTTTGACCCAGACAGGATTTAATGGCAGCAGCATCCTCAAGAATGTTTCAAAAAACTCATGTACACGCTTGTGCTGAGTGCTATGATTCTATCAAGGCTTCATCTCCCCCACTAAAGCAGGGGGAAAATTCTACTAGGAGCAGGAGGGCTCAACCCCCAAATTTCCAGGTTGTGGGAAAAAATTGGATATTTTCCTTAGAAAAGAAAGCTTTCCAAAAGCATTTGAATCTTTTTGAAATTGAGATCTTTTCTGGTTCGACATTCAAGCTTTCTTTCGAGAAATACCAAGGTAATAATTGATAAAACAGGAAACCGCATTCAATGAAATTATTCTGATTATCATGACCTCAATGAGATTCCTTGATGAGAGCCTAATCCATCAAAACAAAAGCTTCTTGGAAAAAACAAACCGGCAAGATTAAAGTGCGTCACATTTTTGGGCATCCTTAATACCCTTCGAAAAGGCCATCCAACTTACGATGAGATAGCATTTGTGTTTTCAAGATAACATTTTCTAGCCTACGTGTTTCTTTGCTTAGGAAGTTTTTATATTCCAAGAAAAACACACACTTTGAGGCATGCAAAATTGAACACAATTATATCACATTTGCAATTGACAGTTTTTCCGACTAGCTACTCGACCCATAGATTCTTCCCTTAAATGGAAAGCAAAACCAGCTCTTACCAGGCAGAGATTTTGCACACTGGATCAATTTTCTTGATGCAGAAATCATCTTCAATCTTTGGCGCTTCAGCTATCTGCAGTAATCGACTGAACGTTACAAGTCAAAACACTCCAAAACAACTCAACACATGCGCGTAAGGTCACGTTACGCATGATCGCTTCCATGTGACACATTGTTTAGGTTTCATGCTGTTTTTTTGGCAGGGGGGCTTGGAGCATTTGTTCCAGTCAGCCCCCTGTTTTGTCCCTATCTAATGGTTTGTACCAGTGGCGTAGCTAGAGGCGGAGCAGAGGGGGCAACACCAAGCTTCCAAAAAGGTGTTTGTCGGAAAATTTGTCAAAATTTCCAAAGTTTATTGGATTATTGAGTAATATTTTCAGGTTTCGCCACTGCACCAAAAAATCGTAGTCACGCCACTGGTTTGTAATCCAAGGTGTATCTCCTAGGTATCTAGGGGTAGGCTCCCAATTTGAGAAAAAATGCTTCAGTGCCTAAAGTAGGGAAGGGATGCATTATGGCTTCTTGAACGGGCTCCCTCAATTCATGCAATTTTTACTCCAAATAACCCCCCCCCCCAATTTAAATGGATGGTAAAACAGGATGGAACAAATTGTTGCAAAACCAACAGAGTCAACACTAAAACGAAGTAGAAATGATGCCAAGTACCTCGGTTAAAATTATAAAAAATATAGTATTTACAAATATATTATGGGTCAAAAAAATGCAAATTACACCAGTGTCAGAAAGTGTACAAAATATGTTTTATACCCAATATTTTGTAAAACATTTAACTACAATTTCAGCTTTGGTTTTGTTATTCTTTATTCAATTTCAGCCCCAGATATTCCTTATTTTGGTAGGAATTTCATTTTTCGGATTCGGATTCATTTCTTATCTTCTTCTCATTTCTGGGGGCAAATTCTAGCCTGTTGCTTCTTACAAGTGCTATTCTTATCAACAAGGGTGAATCATGATATTTAAAAAACATCGAAATCTGCATGAAATAGAATTTAATTCGTTGGATAATGTTGTTTAAAAATTCTTGCATGATTTTTTTGTTCTGCATAGTTTGGTTCCAAGTTTTTTATCAAATCCATAATAGAATTATCGAATTAACGTCATCTTTCTCGTGGTCGTTTTGGCTATCAATTTTATCCTAACCGTGCGGTTTCCAAGTTCTAGATCCAAATAGAGCAGATTTTGGCAGCAAATTTCATTGATAATAAACTAGTTTCGAAAGATTTTAGTAAACAGGCTGCAAATGAAATGTTGGAGGGGGTTTGGCACCTCTTTTTGGCTGCACCCCTGTTGCTATGGTGCTGTGGTAGCTCCCCATTGAGCACATTTTTACATTTTCTTAAAAAACACAGATCTAGGCCCGTTTCAAACTCCGTGTTCTGATCGGTTCATACTGAGGAAATGTTGCCAAATGATAGCGTGATTCTGCCTCGAAAAATTTTCCAAATACAGTAATTATAGTGTTGCTTCAAATATTTGCACAGGCCCCCACATACCAATACTCCGTCACAACACAGCACAGAATTTCAACCGGGCAACCTTCTTGGTCATAGTTAACGCGTTCCAAAAATCTAATTATTAAGAGAAACTGCTCTTTAAAAGCATGTCTTTAATTTTAAAATGTGTAAATACTTTTATATCTTAGCGATATATGGTTCCCAAAATGATAAATTGTATTGCTTAAGGAACATGCCATGAGCATAATACACCATTATTATCGACTTTGAAAAGAGTATGAAATGAGAGCCCAAGCTTACATCTGCGACGATTCAGGAGGCTAGCTAAAATTTGTTTAACAAGAAATTACGACTGAATGTTGATAAACTGCCTAGATTTATACTGACGGGGCTGGAATGGGGCATAAAAGTAGCCAATTTGATGGAAATAAACAGGCAATGAATTGTGTTTTGTTCGCCTAGGCTGGGTTCCTGGCAGCTTGGTGCTAGCTGATGTTGGGGCGGTACGGCCTGGGTCCTCACAGAAGTTAGATGCTCATATCACAAGCTGAAAAAACTTCGGACAAACTAGATTTAAAAGGAACCTTAAAGTTGTCCATGAAAACGCAACAATAAAAATTTCGTCATCGTTATAAGAATGGCCTATTGATTGCCACCTAAAAAGTCTTAGCCAAATTCTTTATAAAAATATTTGTATCAAATGTGAGTATGAGCCTGCAAAAATTTAATCATTCTTAATATTTGTTACAGAGGCTTTTTTTCTGTAATTCCATGTTTAAATCACAAAAACATTTCATTCCTTGTGCTCCAATATTTCAAGCCAAAAAGGCAAAAATTAAGCCACAAAATGTCTCAATTTATCATAAATGAGCAGCTCACTTATCAACCATTGAAGAGAAATGCATGACCATCCGATATCAGATTCAGCCTGATTCAGCAGAACTCCCGTAGCTATCCATTTAGCATCAGACCAAAAGCATTTCTCAGCGAACTTGAGACTTCATTGAGGAGTAGGTGTCTGGTAGTGGGTGAACTCTAGAGAGCATCAAAATTGAAGATTAGAAAAATGCAAAGAAAAGCAACAAAAATTTTTAATTACTGAAAAAAAAACGAAATCAAAGTTTTCCTTACCATTATTGATATACACGAACGGGACATTTTCGTATATGTGGTCGGCGAAATTCTGCCTTTGCATCGAGTACTTTTTGACAGGTAACGGTGGCGGCGCCTCTGGTTGTCCGTCGTCTTGAAAGACGTTGTTATTTTCGGGAGTAACAGGATGCATGTCGATGTATGATTCTCCGCCAGTTGACCTGTAGTGTCGCTCTAAAATAAAGCCACAAGAAACCATAAAGAAAAAATGCCTAAAATTGGTTCCTTAAAATTGCACAAACATTAATGTAAACATAATGACGCAGCCTTTCATCTGACTATCCTGAGAGAATGAAAATTTGGGATTTCTAATTAAGCTACCGAACAACATCTTGTAGAAAATCAGAACTGCCTTAGATTAATTAGTTTAATTATCAAACAAGGTTGTATTTTCAGTTTGGAATTTAAGAATATCTCTTCGTAAAAACTCAAAAATTATTTATTTAGCTAGACAGAAGGATTTCATCTTTTCGCTTGAACTCTGTTAAACTTATTATCGCTTGCCAGCGACCACTCTGCCAACTTAACACAATCCCCCAATTCTCTAGTGCTGGGCCTTAGCCATTGGTCTTTGTAAGAAGCATCTGATTGGTCACCACAAGAAGCCTCTGATTGGTTGCAGCAAGAAGCCCCTGTTTGGTAGCAACAAATAGCCTCTGATTGGTCACGACAAGAAGCCTCTGATTGGTAACCACAAGAGGCCCCTGATTGGTCGCAATACGTAGCCTCTGATTGGTCACGACACGTAGCCCCTAATTTGTTGCAGCAAGAAGCTAATTCCACGTTTTTTACTCAGAGTACTGTTTAGATGCAAAATATAAGAATAACAGGGGCGCAGTGGCTGGGAGGGCGACCGCCCCCTGGCATAAATTTTGTCGGAAAAATCGGAAAATACGTTGGTTTCTCATAAAATTCGGAGAATTCTAATGCTAGCAAGTTACAATCATCTGGTTGAAAAACAATGTCGGGAAACACACTGAGCATGACTTACTATGAAAAATTGAAAAGTATAAGTTTGTTGCTGAAAATTGTATCAGTTGTTGGAAAGTTTGCAGCTCTGCCCCCCCTGCATAGTAGTTCCCACTGCGCCCCTGAAGAATAACGTAGTTATACCTATGATTTTGTGGTTTTCGTAACCAGGCGACGGACGTGATACCATTGGGTAACCTGTAACGAAAAGTTATGTAAATACCAATTGCAAAATTTATCACAAAATGGTTAAATTGAAGTGTAAAATTGCAACTATGGTGGAATGTATTTCTTTGCGCAGGAGTGAAAAATTTTGAGATCAAATCTCTAAGATTTTAGTATTTTGTAAATGATCTTAAACTACTTCCTTAGCATAGCAGAACCAACCACATGGCAAGGAAGGCACTAAAGACCATGTTAACATCAGATAGACATATCTGCTTCGTATAGAGGCTATTGCTTACCTGGCAAAGAGTTAGTCTTTCTAGATTTTACCCCCTGATTAGGCTCAGGAAAGCTAGGACCAGGAACAGAAATCTGCCTTCCAGGACTCGCGGGGAATTTGACCGAATCAAAAGAACTTTGTGGACTAATGCAACCAGGCGAAGCATAAGGATTCTCCGAAGTGCTTCCTGTAACGAAAATAGTCGACAAATTAGTAAAAAGGATTATTTTAAGGAGAATGCAATAGAAATATGAATAGAAAACGTCCTATGATGAGGTTGGGGAAAGAAACGAAAATGAAGAAAAAGAGCTGCAAAAGGGTCGAAAAATGTTGTTTATTTATCCAAAATTAAACATCACTTTGTATTTAAATATTATACTCTAAAGAGTCTGACGTAATCGGTGTATCAAATGCTAAAAGCCTTTTTCATATGTTTTTGGGTAGTAACTAAACGAAGTTTCAAAAATCAAAACAAATTTGCGGCTTCCAAGGCTGAAAACCACAGACTTTCAAAAATAACTTTCATTACAAGAAGTTGAAAACAAAAAGCCTTCGACAAATAATTTTTCGAATTTTCTAATCATTCCAAGTTTCAATAATAAGGAATTTTAGTCTTCTTCAGGATTATATGCTTTTACTTTTTGTCAAATTTTGTGAAGTTTTGCAGCATAAGAGAGTTATTAAAAAGTTATTAATCCCCTAAACATCAAATTCTTACTAACTCAAACTTCCTCTTGGGGATTCAGCTTGTCTTCTGGCTTCTTCGCCATCTCCAGAGCGTCTGTCTGGCGAATGGGACGAAAAAATATCAATCTAAGGCTTTAAAAAGTCAACTTAAAACGACATTAAGATGACCGGTCTAGAAGTTTCATGTTAATTCAACCTGTGAATGTTTCAAGTACTCTTACTTTTGTTCCTTTGATTTGATTTTATTTCATTTCAAATTTGAAAACGCAATCGATATCCTATTAGGCCGAGCAGTGGGTTTCGAGAAGGTCGTGAAATATTGTTACAATTAATGAATAAACATAACTTTTTGTGCAGATAGTCACTGTCCAAAACAGATGATCCTCTGCCCATGATTCACATCTAAATCTATATTACTAAATGTAATGTATGTCTCTTCATTCTTTAAGATATAACTGGCTCTCTGGATGACAGAATATTGCGTGCAAAGTCATCAACTTCATGATGGTCTTGATGTTTACGTATTAAAATATCACAGCACTTACTTTCTACACAGACCGGCTGTGCTCTTAAATAACTGTAAGTGTTTTTCATCAGGCTATCAACAGCTTGCAAAAGATTTGGCAGAGTAACATTCTAAAAGCAAACATAAATTCATTAGTTAAATAGCTCCTTCTACAAGGTTAGACAGCAAGACATGCTAGTGACAGATAACTGCAATGCGACTAGTATGAAACATAGAAATGCGCCGAATACGGATGCGTATGCAATCATAATAATCAATATGCCAAATAACAAAGAATCTTTTACAAAAGGTTTTTGATGACTGAAAAATTTCCATTGTGCTCATTCCGTACAACACTACAGAGTCCCACAAGATCCTCGTTGAAAGGTTAATGTTCTGCTTCCTGTTGTCCTGTTAATGTTTAGCATGATTAAGCCTGATTAAGCACGATAAAGCATTATTAAGTTCCTCGAATTATTGCAAAAATTCAAAGAAGAGGCCTGCATACTTACTGGTGATGATTCAAAGTAGCATTGTCCTGTGGTTGTGCTTACCCAAATCCTATGATGCTTCATCTTTCCAATATCCCTAAAATTGATGGTTAGGAAACTGGATATTTGAAACTACTAGGATAATGAAAACAAAGTTTAAGTGAGAATAACTAATGATAATTTCATTGCTTGGCTAATCAAATAATTCAAGGGTCAATTTGTCAAAAATGTCATGCTCAACGAACTGTCTAGGACTCTAAAAATTCTAAAACAATTGAAGAGAAAATCATTCAGTTCTTTGAAAGATATTCAAAGAAATTTTCAGTTTCAAAATTCAGCAATTGCTTAGAAAATCAAGTACTGGGGCCACTCTGAACTTTCCTTTAAACACGTGAACTGAATTTGGTTGTCATAACTTGTAAGTGTTGTAACTTTAAAAATAAATGACATAAACACGCAAATTGAGAGCTGGTGGGAGGCAAAATGAAGAAGTTTTGTTTAAACTAAAACATTGAGGACTTACTTGATGGTCAAAGCATACATGGACTTGCTTTTATCAGAATCCCTCACCAAATATGACCCAGGTGATTGATCTGACATTATTTGTTCTGCTTCTTGCCTTGACATTTTTTCGTAATACCAACTGAAAGAGAAACGGTCGATGATAAGTCAAAAACCTGAAAAACAAGTTCACGTTTAAGATCCAACAGTAAAGTTTGTGACCAGGAATGTCTCTCGAGTTTATGTTTTGTCATGATTCTTATCCCTCCTCATCGTTGGTTCACGATAAAATTTTAAAGCACTTGAATTCTTGTTGAAATGGTGCAAATTTATGCCATCAGGTAACAACTGGTGCAAGAAAAAAACGCCTCGTATATTAATAGTTAATAAAGTTCCAGAATGTATAAGAATTGTTAAATTGAATAATATGCATATCCCGAAAGCTAACCTATGCATTACTTTCATTTGTCTACAATGCTTTCCACTCTGTAAATCGCTACTTAGCAGAAGAAACCAGAGACAACTGTGGCGTATGTACATCTTCGTAGTTCTATGCTCCCTTTGTCTCAAGATTTCCCTTATTAATTCTGTTACAACTCATCCCAGTCTGAAATAACAAAATTTAGCTCGTCTTTTTATGTCTCTGGGGACAAGGCGTCAAGATATGGCAGCTCAAATTACCTTGGGAAGACGAAAACAGGGTCGTATATTTCTGAGCTCTCTTCTTTCTTCTCCTCTTCTTTCTTTTCCTCTTCTGTCGGTTGTAATGAAAGGTGTTTCTAAAATAAAGAAAATGTAGACAAATTAAATGCCTTTCTAATAACATTGAAATGATAACATTGACAAGCTGATAAGAACCATAAGGAAATGAAGCAGACTTTTACGATTGTCACAGTACTTGAAATCTTCGATAATCATAAGGGTTGACTAATCAAAGTTTATAAAGAGTTTATTTCTGGTATGCTTGTTCCTTAGCTTTATTATTTACTTATTTGTTTTCCAGATTTTCCTTGCTTACTTGCTAGCTTTTCTTCTAGATTTTCTCCTCGCTTATTCTCTAGCTTTCTTCATTACTTTTTTATTTGCTTGCTTTTCTCCTTGCTTGCTTGCTAGTTTGTTGACCGTCTTTCTTGCGTGTTTGTTGCTTTCCTAGCTCTATTGCTTTCTTCTTTGCTTGGTAACTCGTTCGCTCTTTCGCTTGCTCACTCGTTTGCTCGCTCCTTGGTCTCCAACCTGCCTACTTGCTTAATTGCTTTCTTTCTCGCTTACCTGCATCCTTGCTTTGACGTTGAAAAAGGTAGAAAAACACGACTAAAATGTTTAATAATCCTCACCAAATCAAGTGACAAATTGTCTCTGTTCGGCTTATTGAATGCCTGATCATCATTCAAAGTTTGTGAAAATGATGTTGGGAAATGACTACCAGCAACAGTGTTTGCTAAAATGCACAAAAGTGGATCAAATGAAATCTGCTGTTCAACTGTCTGGTCCAAAAGTACACAATGTAGTGTTGAAAGAGAAGTTTAATATATCTTCTTGTGGAAAAGATGTTGCTATGCAGAGCTTCACAACTCGTGATTATTGTCTGTCTCATGATGCTTGCAGTTAGCATGAAACTTTTGACTTTACTTTGACTTTTGACTAACAACTATTAATGTATTGTAACACAGGTGATATTTAAAATGAAACTTGATAATCATCGTGGTTGTAAAATGATCTTAAATTTAATCAAAATTGACTCAATGAGGCAGAAATGATTACTCTAGTGTTGCATCATTTTAGGTCGTCACATTCCAAGGGATTTCATGATTCTACGGCAAGTAGCTGTTAGAGAATTGATGAAAATGAAAGAAATACAAAGCCTCGCCTTAACCACACCTAATTGCCAATTTTTTATTAACTTTGTTAATTGATAAGGTTAGTTGATCGCAAACGTTTAGGTGCAGTAAGTGCTGAGCAGATCAGGAACTCTGTTTGGCATTTGATAATTCTTAGTTTACAGTTTATTGCAAATGTTGATGGTCCATGCTATACTGGTTACATCTAATGCTTATATTTACTTTTGATTATTTAATTTGTGATAATATTAGATCCTCAAGTTAGTGTTAATTTCATTCTATAGGCAAGATCCATTGAAAGACAAGCGTTTGATAAATACCAGATTTTGTGAGGTAACTTTGAAATAACGAAAAAAACTGTTCGAAGCATTAATCTAACCTCTTTTTTTCATTTTATCTGGAGCTGGAGTACTGTCTGTGATTTCTTGGAAATCAGGATCTCCAGGAAGGGGTCCGGGAGCATCAGCCTTGATTTAAAAACAAAATAGATGTCATGTTAAATTTAATATCTTTAAAGTCACAGAATGAGATAAGATCACATTTAATTATTCATCAAAAAATTTTATAGGGAAATCAGACCAATTAAAGCAAATATGGGATCATCTAATACTTAGTTATGTCAGCTTTTAGTTATGTCACTTTTATGTCAGTTAAGTCAGAGGAAGATTAATACCGATAACAGTCCGGAGTGGGTAGCAAGTAATACATTGCATAAAATAACAAAGATCTCTGCGGTTGCTTCCAGGTTCACTTTGATAATAAAGAATCTCAATCTACGAGAAAGATTCAGCAAACATGGTTGCCTGTTCTTAGATACTGCTCTAAAAATGGGTCTATTTTGGGTTAACTTGAGAGCTGTTTAGCAGTGCTTTTAACTGGTTTGGAAATAATGGGTTTGAATGATGCTACAGATATTTCCAAGTCAACAGTTATTTTCTCCTATTCTCATTTTCGAAATATTACAAATTTTTCTTACCCTGTTTACCAGATTTATGGCATGGATCCATCTTCTTCTCAAAATATCATCATTAGCCTAAAATTTTAGAGGAAACAAATAAGAAGTGAACAAGGGATTATGTCTGTTCACTGAAACTGCGACAACTAAGACATTTCAAATTTTTAAACAGAATGCTGTCTGCTGGATTCTTGAGAAGAATATTGGACAATTGGATAACTTACCCTCAAATGGAATTTCTTCTTTCCCATCTCTAAGGTGAATTCTTTCTTGCTGCCTCTCTTTGCAGTACATTTTGATTGCTGAACTTCAATACCAATGTAACCAACATACTGAAATAAAAGTTAATTTTTGTTGCAGAGATAATTCTTTGAACAGATGTTGTGCTTATTTGATAAAGCCTTTATGTAGAGAGTGGTTTGTTTGTTTGTTTCACTTATCAAGCAGATGTGGGCCTTGTGGCACTAAGGATTGTGCACACAGGATTTCTCCTGAGTACCCATTTACTGTTTAGATCAGGTGGGTCCAGTGGTTGGCACTTGGGTTGGGGGCTCAGGGGGGTGGTGACCCCCAATATTTTGGAAGATAATAGTCTTTTGCTCTAAAACAATAGAGATGTGTGATGTCATCTTTTCAAAACAATAGGCTTGCCCCCAATATTTAGCCAGGTTTGCCCCACTGAGTGGGTCTGTTTGTGTCTATTAGACAAATGAAGTGTCAAGCAATATGGAGGATTGGATCGCCCTGAATGTCTTTAAAGGAAATGATAAATGACATGTTACCTGTTCTTTTACATGAGTGTTGGCATCTTGAAAGAAGAAAATGTATGTCCCCTTGAGCACAGTCCAATATTCTGCAAACTTAACAAAATACAGAGCATAATATAGCAGCAAGGTTTTATCTAGATGCTAGGCAGAGGATTTACCATTCCTGCAGAATTCAAAATTTGCGGAAAATTCCGTTTACTTGTCGCAGGTCAGAGGCTAGACTGTCTGCTCCGTTGGGCAAAAAAGTTTAGGTCGAAATTTATCCGCAGTGGTCTAAACGTTGAATGGATTTCCGCACAGGTTTTATTAATTTTACCACATTATCCGCATTTAAGTGCTCCTCTGTGGGCCATATAATGGAAAGCTGTGAAAGTTCCGTCTAATTTGAAAAGAAAGTAAAATGTGTAGTAATTCGCATGAAAGAAAAATACTCTGAAGTCACTAAAAGAGGTACAAAATAAGAACTTTAATGACAACATAAAGACGTCTTACCCCTCTTCTTTCTTTTATTTCGAGCCAGCTCTCAGTGTATTTAAGTCTTGGGGGCAGTGCATAAATTTCTTCCATACCATTTTCAGGATTCTCCATGGTGCGGTTCGTTTGCTTGAGGTCAAAGTTTGCTCCAAGTGTTCAATGTTCCCTTTTCTATCTGCAAATAAGCACGTTCTGCTGCTAAAGATTTCTGCTAAAATAGCAGAGAAATATCTTGTCCATTACTATTTCATGTCAATCTCAGTTCAAATTGCAGGAGATAGATTTTATTCATCTTTAACCCCCGGCGCGTCTGATGTAGGCCAATAATGACTCCAGTCGGTCTTTGACTCCAGTTTCAAAGAATCGATGCCAACATGTACCACGCAGATTGGCCCTGATAAACGAAGATAACAGATGATGATTGCACTAATTTACAACTGTTTTCAGCTCGCTGGTTGCCCACTTTTTATCCAAAACAGATTGGAGTTTGCCAAGACTTTTCTTATCCGCCACAACTTCCCTTCCCCGCTGTTTTCTTTGAATTCGAATTCTTTTACCTTTGTTGTTGCTGTTGTTGCCCTTAAAAAAGAAGTAGAAGACCCTATTTGTTTGAAATACAATTGAAGTTTGTAACCAGACAAAAATATTTAACATTCCTCATCTATTTCAATATCAATTATACCGAATTCTTCTTTGCATTGTTCCATCATCCTGCGTCACAAAGAGCAGGGGTTTGCCCGAAAAGGGGCTAGGTTCACTGAAAGGGTCCTATATAACAGAACTGAGGAGATTTATCTGAGTAATAGAACACAATTTTGCGTCATAACTTCCCCGACTAAGGCGTAAAAGTTTTCCCCGGTGGGGGGGGGAGGGCTAACGCTCACCGAGGAGGTCCCTCTAGCGCCCCCCCTGGCCAATAGTTTCCCCGTCTGTGATGCAGGCACCTCCTCTACGTGATATACAATATGATGAAAAATGCCAAATATCATCTTTAGCTAGAAGCACTTCTAACGAAATCTAAAAGCAACCAGAATTATTATGCATGATCGCAAGTTAGAGGAGTACTTAGACTGCAAACAGAATGTTTGGGGGCAGCAAGTGTACGCCCAGTGCACCCCTGTCTCAGTGTTAAAGTCCAATATTAGAAGTCTAACTTTTAATGTTTGACAAACCGTTAAAAATGGAGTCAGGTAGAAGAAAGTTTGAGGAAGAGGGTCATTCTGAGCCTAATGATAAAAATGTATCAGAAGTCATCTGAAGAACAATATTCTTATTCCAGTTTTGAATATCTTGTAGCTAATTCATTTGTGCTGAAAGTATAAAGAGTATCAGACACTGCGAGTATGGGGCATTCTTCCAGTGGCCTTCATCACGGAAGTAAATATGGGATCAAAGTCCGACCCATCGGGTGTTTACTGACTAATGTCCGATGTCTGAAAACGATCCAAATGTGAAAAATGCCTTGGTCTATGCCATTTTTGCTTGTACAGTTTCCATACCAAAACCACTTGTCTTGGAATGTTGCTAAATTGCCATATGACTCTATTTATTATTGCATATCAACCAATTATTGGAAACTAATAGCTGGTAGAAGATTCTACGAAACCCAACCCTGAGGCCTCAAAAAATCAATGAACTTCAGCCCTGGGTAGAATCATTCATCTAACCGCCTGGCCATTTTATTTCAACTCACTTTGCTGAAACAGATATGACTGCTGCACTCCAGTGAAGTGGTGGTAGGGGTACCATTTTGATATAAAAGGGCGATCAGCTGCAAAATAAAAACCTTAGCTTCTTTTCTGAGGGCAGGAAAGCCAATTGCTGTAGACATCCCAGAACTTGTATATATAATCACTCCCTGAACATGTTTGTACCTACCACTCTCACACACACAACTTTGTCCCCTCAATAAGTGTTTCAAAATTAAGAAACTCTTTATCAACCAAGAAACCAAGCAAATGAAGAAAGTAAGCAAGCATATCAAGCAAAAATGTATTTTTCACCCTGGCTGATGTTCTCTGATAGTTTTCCAAAAATGTTAACATCCATCAAAATATGGGGCAAGAGGGTACTGAATTTGTATCATGTCAAAGTACGGACAAGAAATGGTGACCGTCTGTCATTTTGTCACGTATGTCACGAAGTAATTTTGTTAATAAACAAGTTATCGATGTAAATTTCTGAGGAATACGGTGCCTGATGCTTTTGATACGTGCTTTGCCTTCAATGTTTTACATCCTATACATCTCAAGTTGCGTCGAGGTTTAAAAAAGTTAGAAAAAAATTTTACCTCAGAAAAATTTAACTCTTTGAAATAAGAAACAAGGTAACTGATGTTTTTGCTGATTTCTCTTAACTTTCGTAATATTTTGAGGCGTAGTTATTCCCTGAATTGTTAGACTGCAATTTCAACGGAATTGAGATAGGAATTTAAATGCCTCGCTTCCTGTATTCTACTATTCTGGATGTATCAAATAAATGGGTTGCCTATAATGTAATTGTTGTTCCTCGTTTAATAAAGGGCATTGGTCACTATCGTTTTATTATGCTTCATACATAAACTGAGTATCCTACTGAAATAAAGTTACTTATGACCCTTTTACTTTAATTATACTTCTGCTTCATTATTACGTCTCACACATGAACATAAGTTTCAAACAACGATATTTAGATATTACTGCTAACAACGATGAAAATACCTTTGCAAAGTTGATAGATTGCTGACCCAGTTATTTTTTCGAATAAAAAATCCTTCCTGCACCTGGCAAAGGAACACATCAGCTCAAGAAAAGTGTTTATTTTCCAATTAACTTCCTCGATGTTACAGTGGTTGACCTTCAAACAACTGCACAAACCGTATCATATAACCTCTTTTGTTCTTGTCAACATTTTAATATCACAGTTACTGTTGCTTCTGAAAGACCTATGATCCTCATCACGGCCGATCCGGCTCACAATTTTACACCGGTCGTCGTTGGTTACCCGGATCATCACGTGACTTTTTCTGCTGGGGTGGAGAGGGGGGCAGGGTCGATACCAGCGATTATATTCAGGGAGGTGGACGTAATCAATCTATGCTTCCTGGAAAATGCTTAAAGTTTTCCGAAACACATTCTTATGATGGGGCGATCCGTCCCCATGTTTGCATTAGCTCTTTCAACAAAAGTGGTCCTCCAACCCCCCATTTTTCATTTATTTCTCGAGTTAAATTTTGCCTAATATGCCAGTAAAATTGTGACTACCTTTTAGACAAATGAACAGAAATTTTGCCTTAATTTTGTGATATTGCCTTCATTCTGATATGCATTGAAACATTTGAAATAAAGAAGCAAGCTGCGAAGGAGGAATACCCCATGGCAAGCACGTGGACAAATGAAAACAATTAAAACAAAAGGACAAATGTTTTTATTTTCTCTGAGCATCACCTTTCGACCGATCGCCAAGGACTCGTGCCAGATTCATCAAAAACAAAAGACTGTACGATTCGACTGGGCAAAAGAATTGAGAAACAAAACGTTTTTTGAAATTCAGGTTAATAACGAATAGTCAACAAACTGCCGCGCGGACAGGTTTTTTAAACACCTACTCATTGCGACCTGCAAACATCGAAGAGGCGTCTTTGATGGCAGATGGCCTGGTTGCAAAAGACGCGAAGAAGGCTGCTGAATTGACATTTTGGTAAGTTCTATCTTGCACACGTTCCATGAAAACTTAGTTATGAAACTCAACGCAGATTCGTTGCATAAAGCATGTTGAACACAGCCAAGACTGTGCTAATTGTTATTATCAAAATTAACTTAATCTTTCGATCGGGGATCTTTCAAATTGATTCATGGAGGTTCTAGGCCTAACGACCAAAGCGCCCGGCTAAATTTGTGTTCAATTTGTAGAAAGAGCGGCCACTATACCGCCTAGATTGAGGAAGTTGTTAAGTTTCGGTGCCCCTTGGAATAAATGATGTTTTTTTGCATCTCTAGGGAGGTAAAAATTTAAATCTTAAAGCATCCCAAATAAGTAAAATGCAAAGATCGAGTATTATAAATCATTGAACCACCATTATGATAAAGAAATAACATAATTCTGTGTGACCAATATTGCACAAACGATTTGATGTCATGGAATTATGGCCAGACAAGCTGTGCAAAGGTTACGTATGTTGATATATTTATAAGAGGGAGCTGCAGTCCTCAGTTCCTTCTCTTCAATGTGACGTAACGAGGAGGAGTAAAAAGGAAGAAAATAACGGAAAATATTCTTTGGCTGTATTGGGAACGCACCCTTTATGATCTTCAATTGGTGTGGGTTGACGCCCCCCTTACAACAGTTTTCACCCCATCTGGGTTTTCTCTGTACAACCGTGGTATCCCCACAGTATTGTTCAACTGTTGGTAAAAGGGTTTGATCATGGATCGAAAGTGTTGCATAAATTCCTTTGCAATTACTAATGAAGGGGGCTCTGGGGACAGAACCCCGTGAAAATTAACTTGAACAAAATTACGATGATATTTCTCCGCTTGGCGTTGTTTACATCGTTGTTATGGGAAAAGACATTATGTTTAAAATACTAGTAAAAACTTTTTTCACTTATTAAACATTGCATGGAGTACTAAAATGAAATTCTGTATTGCTTTAGCCCCCCCCCCCCTCAGATCAACAACTGTTTTGGACGTTATTACGGCAGACAATTTAGTTCGGTCGGTAAAGTAAAATAAATACTGAATTTCCGGCAAGATGATCAGTCAAGTATTCGTTGAATTAATTCATTAATTCATTTCCTACAACTTGGCTTTCACAAAAATAGCGTATTTCAATAAGGGCAGACTGCATTTGCCGCTAAAGGAAGGTTTGTATATTGCATGTGAACGAACGTAAACAAGATATGAAAAGTTTTTAAAACCGTTTTATCTGCGGAAAAAACAACCGGTTATATGAAGGCGCAAATTGCATCGCCTTTTCAATCGTTGATCGCCATTTAGGTGTGAAGAAAGGCGCTCTGAATCTATGTATTTATAAATTTGTCAAATTTGGCAACTTCTTACAGAATTTTATGTGACAGGAACGGAAAATGCATTAATTATGAGAAGTAATTTCCAGGTGCAAATTTTCCGTTCTAAAATGAAAGCAATGCTTCCGAGATGTGCGAAGAATGAGCGAGACATCACAATAATTAAAACACCCTGGAATGATCCTGGTAAACTTACTATCCATACAACCTTACTCTCTTGCAACCCTACCACCCCTACAATCTTACAACCATAGCAACCCCACACCCATAGCAAACTCATGATTGTTACTAAAATGCAACCCTAACGCCCCCTTACAACCCTAATAGACTTGCGATCTTAACCATCGTGCCACCTTTTCGAATTTCATTTAACTTTTCGTTCTAACGAGAAATTCACATCAAAATAGTAATAATCGCTCTGGTACAATTTTGGGCAACATAACTCTACAGCAACAATGCAAATGAGTTAATGAGAACACTGAGATATTATGAAAACTATGAGCGTTTCCCAATGATATGGTTATTGCTTGGAGGAGAAAAATAATGTATGTTAGGAGGGGCAGTTGCTGTCCCCACATGTTTTAGAGGAAACCCTTCATTCAAACAGCTAAGTATCGTTTCGATCTAAGATCTGTAAAGCAGGAACTTTGCAAAAACCACGAGATGAAAGCCAAGAATAGAATGAGTAAATGTGCAAATATTCATCGCTCTGGGATATGGCCTTATAGTCGGGGTATTTTACGTCAAGCCACTGATCAATATAGAAAGTACATTTTTTATCTCTACGGAAACGCGTACTGTTTTGTAAGAGGAATTTGAAGAACTTTTGTTCGTCTCAAGTTTTATTCAAATGAGGATCATATTTGTTGCTATACGAATCGAATCTTGAAGACGAAAGTAAGATAAGTAGAGTTGAGTCAAAATTAAAGCGGCTACCATGTTTGCTATGCGGAGGATCCTAGCCTTCCACGGGTGTCGTTTTCAAGATAACAATTTAAGCCAGTTATGTTTATTGGGGAACTCCAACCCCCCTCTCTTGTTTTTGATAGCCCTCTCGGCCGTAATTACTCATTGGTCTTTTTAAAAGCTAATATGGGATGATTTTGAGAATGAGAGGATTTGCAGAGATTTCAGGAGATTCTGCTCTTGCCTTCGGTGCTTTTTATAAATTTAATACTTTCAAGCCCCTTTTAAACCACAATTCTAATCTCCCTCTTTTATTTGTGGCTTTTACGTCAAATCATACCTCGTTTCGTAGACTATTGTGCGGCGATGGAGGCAGACAAAGCCAAGGACTTGTACTTATTGAAACGACGATAAAACCAAGATAAAAGATGGAAGATGAACTGAACCTTGAAGAAACTGTGATGTTTATGAATGGAGAACCCAGACAAGATTCAAGTAGAAAAACACAAAATTGGACATGGAGAACGAAGTATCCTATTTTCATTGCTGTCACTCTTTTAGCAGCAGCTTTGGTTATTTTGACTGTCACATTTATTTGGCACGCGCGAGCAAGTGGAACGTTAGAAGCCAGGATCGCCTCCTCGTCGTTTCAATTTTGTGGGAATCAGTCGAGAAAAGCTTGTATACAAGGTAAGCTTTATTATCTACAGTGTATTAAGAGTTCTTTTATGATTCAGACAACTTTGTTTTACAAAGTAAAAGTGGAGAGTTACTTGGATTACAATGAGGGAGCCGTAAACATTTCCGGGCTTTAGGAACCCCACAACCCCCCCTGTTCTGACACTCCTAGCTCTCTTTGCCAGTCTCCCCCTCGATTATTGTTTATATTTTGAATTCGAGTTTTCTGTTTGTTTCTTCAGATCATGGATGTTTGTTATCAAGAATGAGGCGTTTGGTGAACGGGAAAACAACGAAAGAAGGCACATGGCCTTGGATGGCGGAGCTTGTATACAACAAAAAACATTACTGCGGGGCAGTGCTTGTCTCACGCGATGTATTCATAACAGCAGCTCATTGTCTATTTCATCATGAACATCGATTATATGAAGATGACATTGAAATACGAATCGGTAACCTATAATTACTCTCTCTGTATTAGCAGGGACGTGGGTAGCATCTTAGAGGTGGGGGCCAAGTGATAGAAGGGGCATGAAACCACTCATATAAATGGGTCTCTTTCGGCTTTGGAAAAGGTACTCTTGCATAGTATGACAGAAGTGGCGGGGGGCTGGGGGCAAGGAATGTGTGACCCCCTGGTTCCTTCGTCCCTGCGTTCCAGTTTTACTTTTTTGATTGAGTGTTGCTACAAGGCAGTTGCAATTCAGAACGTCGTGTCATCACTTCCCTAACTCAGAACACGAAATGAGGCCCCTATCAGCGTATTAGCGTCTGTGACGTAGGCACCTGCTGAAATCATGTTTTAATTTATCTTATGCAGATTAAAAGGCGCCTCAAGTTTCGTTATCAAAGCGTCCATAGTATTTGCTTACTTATTGCTTGTACCCATCACTGGTCTTGTTTACATTTTTTAATCTCTCATTAAGTATTCCACGCATACATAAAATCTATTTCTATGAATTGATGGACGTTGTAATTTCGTTCATTGTTAAGCAAAGCCAAGGCTTTTTCTGCTCATGTACTATTCTTGGTATATTGATAAAGTGCAATCTACGCTCACTTGTGCAAAAATTGGGAACTATGAGCCCCATTGCTCCCTCCAACACTCCTAAAAAGTAACAGTGCTTGAAAAATTACTGCAGTAACCAGGGGGAAGCTCAAAAAGGGACGGTACAAAGTTGAGATTTACCGAGAGTTGGGGGGTGGCTTGAGGGCATGAATGACACAAGAGCGCACCATATGTGTCTCTTCCGCTTTCAACGGTGAATTTTCATTAGAATTTTCATTCTCCCCCATATATCCCCTCTAGTGACATCCCTTGCAGTAATCTCTCGCTCTTAACAATATAACTTCATATTACAGGAAGTCGAAGAAAACTGTCAAAAGACGAAAATACCCAGATATTCAGAGTATCAGATATACACATACACGACGAATTCAAATTATCATCATTACAGAATGACATCGCACTTTTAAGGATAAAATCTACAGCACGTTTCACGAACTCCGTTTGGCCTATTTGCATTGCAGCCAGCGATCAAAGGAGCAGCTGGAGTTCTTACGGCATTATGATCGGTTTGTTTTTGCAGTTTGCTTTGCTTTGATTCAATAGGATGCAAACTACAATGCTCTGCCCACTTTCTGCCCCACTATCTACCCCAATATTTGCCCCACTATCTGCCCCAATATTTGCACCCTTCTGCCCCATTCTCTGCCCCCATTTGAAATGAAGATTCTGCCGTTTTTTTACTTTCGATGCAGAACAGTGCTGCAAGCTACACTCTTCTATCAAGCACAACTCTTAGCCTCTCTCACTGTCCTCACTCTGCCCCGCTCTGTGCCCAACTATCTGCCCTGCTCTCTGCCCCAATTAGAAACTAAAGTTAAAATTAAGCTCCGCTCGCCATTATGTCTCTCATATAGAATTTGGTTAATATAAGGAATTTGTTAATCTGATAGTATAAACAAAACTGTTTATTTATGAACAAGCATTGTTGATTTGCAGCCAGTTTAAGAGAATAGATAAACTGATAAGAGTGATAAAAATGATAATCCATATAAAATTTGTCCAAGTTCATTTATCCTTTTCGGTGAAATTATACTCAATGTTTATGATTTTGTTTAAATCTATTACCTTCAAATCAATGTGATTAGGCAGTAGAATGCATTGTTGTCGATTGCAGATTAAAATAAGATTTATATCCAAAGCATCATAAGGATTACTACACATCCTAATCGGGTCAAAAATATTACTTAGATTATTATACGGGGCGCCCAAAAGATTTAAGGATCGTAATTTGGGATTACTTGACCTCGATCAGGCCTCTTCAGATGCATAAATGATGCTACTCAACAAAGATATGAATGAGCGAACAGATGACTGCATCAATCAATCAATCAATCAATTAATCAATCAACGAACAAATGATTGAATGAACAAGCCAAAGAACGAATGAGCGAAATAATGAATGAATGTATAAACGAACAAACGAATGAAAGAGCGAACAAAAGAACGAATGGTCAAACTAATTTAATAACCTTTGAAATAAAAGACTATTTTTTGTCTACAGGATGGGGAAAGACGAATTACCAAGGGAAGTTCTCTACCATGCTACGAGAGAGTTCTGTTCCATTTGTTCCAATATCAAAATGCATGAAAACAAATAGAGGGTTATTTGATGGTGTTCAAGTCAGTTCATCGAATCATATTTGCGTTGGTTACGGCAAAGAAAAGCCTGACTACGGATGCAATGGTGACAGTGGTGGCCCATTAATGGTTCAATCGAATACTGGCAAATGGTTGGTGATTGGGATCATGAGCTGGGGTGCACCGAAATGTGCATCTTATAAGACAGATAGTTACACTGTATTTACTAATATTTACCCATACATGAATTGGATAGAGAGTATATTAAAAAGAAATAGATGATATTGTTTAATTGTGGAGAGATATTAGTTAGAAACGCATGTTCAGCAAGTTGGGTAACGTCGTGAAAATAAGGCCAGAATAATAGCTAAATAAATGAATTCAGCAAGTAAACTCGAGGGGGGACAACTGCCCCCTCTCCCCCTGTTGTGGACCCCCTTGTATTATTTTATTTGCGTGCTACGTAAATCATATTGGGAAAGAGTACTTTATAAACTGTTAGCTGTTGTTATCATGGTATTTAGTTAAAAGAATGTGTGGTTGCAGTCTGCATATTGTCAATCGATTCTGATATTAACTGGATAGTTAGATATTTTAAGAAGTCGGCAATTCATATTGTTTGTTTTTCAAAGATTTTGAATAAAGGCAGAGTAGGGGGCAGAGCAGGGGGCAGAGCAGGGGGCAGAGCCGATTATAATGTCTAAAACATGTTGCAGATATAGAAAACAAAACACCGTAGAAACTGGTCAACAAGTTTTTTGATAACAAAGCCAGAAGTACCTTAACCATGTGGTGGTAAAATCACCCAAACAAAACCCACAACTGTTCTGAGATAGCTTAGAATTTCCAGTATTAAAAGACTAATGCCCTCAGCCCCTCTCCGCTCACCCTTGCTCCCCCTTTCGAGAGACCAAAGTCCTGTTATGCATAGTTATTAGGTTATTAGACAATTTAGATTACAGAAGAATTGATTTTATAATTTTCTATGTTCTGAAAGAAAATCATTACAGAATGAAGCTTGTTCTTTTATGGGCATCCTCTTCCAAAACACACACATGATCATCGTGATAATTATGATCATCATAATAATGATCATCTTGATCAATCAATCAATCATCATCGTCATCATCATCATTATTTTCATCATCAATCAATCAATCAATCGATCAGTCATCATCGCCATCATCATCATCATTTTATTCATCAATCAATCAATCAATCATTCATCATCACCATTATCATTATCACATATACCTTTTTATCACCATTATCATAGTCATTATCACCATGATAATCATTATCTTCATCATCTACAATCAATCATCAATCAATCAATCAATCAATCAATCAGTCATCATCGTCACCATCATCAACGTTAACAATTAGTAGACTTGAATTTGCAGTGAGTATCATCAACAAGTTTGAGGACTAGGTAGTTGAAAATCTTAGAGGGTTATCCGTCCCTGGAAACAAGAAAGAACTTTTAAAATTGTGAAAGAATAACTATTTTGTTAAACACAATTGTTGCGTGTTGTTGAGACAGGCGTATTCAAAATCTTGCAAAAACAATGGACATAAATTGACCAATCAGAGCGTGCCAACATTAACCTCGTTTTACAAACGTGAACGTGGTATCCATTTTGATTCTTTCTTCAACTGGAATCATCAAAGTTGAACGAAGAATGTGGAGCCTTTACATTTCTGCGATTTTCCTTTCCACCTCTGTATTTGCCAGCGATGTTCTGGAACTTACGGATACAGATTTCGATTCCCAAGTACAAGATAAAGATATAATGCTGGTGGAGTTTTTTGCGCCATGGTAAGAGCATGTTTTAGGCCTATGATGAGCAACTTGTCATATCTTACTTAATCGCGAATTTAAAATGAATCCAGTGCTCCTTAGTTCATTAACTCTGAAAAATAAGTTGCAAAAAAGCTGACTAAACAGTGAATTGGATAATGTTGTTTAACAACATGGCGCTGACACTAGCTTCTATTGCTAAAATGTTGTTTTCTCTTCAATTAAAGATATGTGCCTACATTTCAGGTTTCACGATGGCAATTGCACCACTTTGCACTGGAAAATTCTATAATTTTACTCATCATTTACTTGTAGTTTAATCAGCTATGCTGAGAAAAAGAAAACAGATAGATACAAATTTCATCATGCTTTTTTTCACGAGCAAAAAGAAAACAATGAATCCTTACATTTTCAGCTGAATTTAAGAATGTTGCAATTCTTTCATTTTAGGTGTGGACATTGCAAAAGACTAGCTCCAGAATATGAAATTGCAGCTACCAGGCTAAAAAAGCATGACCCACCAATTCCTTTGGCCAAGGTGAGTAATGTTTATATATTGTATAAAACCAGGTCAAAAGCTGATCAGGTGTGTTACTTCACCCCATCATTATTGGGGGGGGGGGGGGTGGTTAGGGTAGCAGCACTTTTGCCCTGCCATAAATCTCATATTGCCTTCAGGGAGGATGCCTAGAAATATGCTTAGGGGTGTCAGATGCCAGGTTGGCCAGTGAAATTTGAAATGCACCCCACAATCATTGATTATGTCTATACTCACAAGTGACTCCTCTTAAATCAATCCTTCACACAAAACTTGCTGTTAATTTTATCTGAATAATGTTGTATCTATAAATTTTTCTAAAATATTCTTATGTGAATAATCAGGTTGATTGCACTGAAGCTGGAAAAGATACTTGTGGAAAGCATGGCGTCAGTGGTTACCCAACTCTAAAAATTTTCAGAAATGGAAAAATTTCGCAAGATTATGATGGTCCCAGGCAAGCAGGTATTCAACTCAAAAATGTTTGTTTCTTTGAAGTTCTGCATGTTTATTTGGCCTCAAAATTAATGTTCTTTGACTCTTTCAATGTACTAATCATCTGATAAACCTTTTTTTAAAAGTCAGCATCAAATTGTTTGCAAACAAGCGCTTTGAATGGCATTTAAACATTTTAATAATATTCTCTTGCATTTTTATCCATAGATGGCATTGTCAGTTACATGAGGAAACAAGGTGGCCCATCTTCCAAGGAATATGAATCCTTAGAAACATTCCAAGCAAGACTAGCCAACATGGAAGACAATCTCATTGTCGGTGAGTATGTATAGAAACAGCTGGTGTTATTTTGTGTACACAATAAACAAATATTTGACATATTATTTAATCTTGGTTATTAAATTTTACAAATTAGTTTTAGATGTAGGAGCTTGATTTTATTAGTTTGTTGGTTTGAGATTGAAGATATAGTTAGGATGGCACCAAGGTTTAAATCAGAATTTGTTTTGTTTTGCAGGTTTCTTTTCTGAGAAAGATAATGACTTGCACAAAAAGTTTATGAAAGCAGCTGATAGCAAGAGAAATGATTTTGAATTTGCTCATACTTTTGCTCCAGAAATATTGAAAAATTACAAATTTGAAAATGCAATTGTGCTCTTCAGACCACCTCATCTTCATGCCAAGTTTGAAGATCCATTCCTCCCCTTTTCAAATGAAGATGAAAATGTTTACAACATTGAGAAGTTTATTGATGAGAACCAGTAAGTTAACAGATGTGTTTTATGTTAAAAATCTTCATATCATTGTGTTAGAAGTGCCCCGTTGAACCATCACAGAGATCAATGTATTCAAGAACCAATCATTGGAAATGTATATTCTTTTAAACAAATTTTAAAGTAGTGATTCAGCTAATGGGCTAACAATGAACAACATTTTCAGTATAAAAACAGACACACCTGCTATGATTTGAACCCTCAACATAATTTTTCTTTTTATCATTAATTTTTACTATATCTTTATAAAATAGAATTAATCTCACTGTGTCTTTGCATATCTAGATTTGGCATGGTTGGACAAATTAAAGGAAGTAACGAACATAAATTTCTTAAACCTGTTATTATTGCATACTACAAAATTGACTGGAGATTAAACAAAAAAGGTAAATGATCACTTTCTAACTCATTTAACTTGAACCTGATGTGATGATGCAAATGGATGATCAATTGATTCATTTAATGATTCCTTGAGAAATTGAATCACTGATTGATCAAACAAGGCATCATTCAATCATAGGCCTTAAGCATCAAATCAATGTTTCCCCTTTCAAATCAATGATTCTTTTTATCCTAGATGTAGGCAATAGAGATTGTAAAAGCACCATAGTGCTGCTTAATGATTGTGTGGTTTTTATCGACCTTGGTGCTTGCAGCCAACTAATTGAACTAAAGAATATGGGAATGATGCTTCCGAATTGTAGTTAAGTTTAGGTGTGCTTTACCTGTGTGGTCTTTTCTCTTTTCTCTTGCAAATGGATAAAAAACTGCGACCATAATGCTTCTCAAATTTGGTAAACAGGTACACAGTACTGGCGAAACAGAGTTGCAAGGGTGGCAAAGAAATTCAAGGGAAAGCGTTTGTCATTCGCCATTGCAAATGTTGGTGAATTCTCAAGGCAGATGGATGACTGGAAACTAGATCTAACACAAGATGTGCTTGTTGCAGCAAAAAATGAAAAGGATGAAGTCTTTTTGATGAAAGATGAACCATTCAGGTAATAGAACTAGTATACAAGATTTAAACCGCTATTATTAATCTTAAGCATCATGCAAATTCGAGAGAGATCCACTACACATTGCAACCAGGAAGTACTGTGTGGAGGCATTAAAGTTGTCAGTGGTTAGTAATAAAATCAAACAATCCAATTGTTTTACCTTTCAAGTTAAATCTCCCTCTTTCCTTAATTTATTGTTTCTCTTTTGTTTAGTGTTGCAAACCTTGAGAAGTTCACCAACGATTTCCTTGATGGTAAATTGAAGCCTTATGTGAAATCAGAGCCTGTACCAGAGGATAACGATGGCCCTGTTAAGGTATGTTTTCTAGTCTTAATGGTGGGAAACAAACTGTCCTTTACTGGTAAATATTATGGTTTATATGGTTCTTATACCCCTTGAAAGTGGGGTAAAATTTTATGCAATTCTGATATGTTAAACGTAGTTTAAATCTTGAGCAATTTAACGTTGTTATATTAATATGGCAGGCAAAAGAAAACCATAGTTAGTGAACCATCCTCTCGTGTTTTGTAATAGTTTTTCTGTACACTAATAGTTTCTCTGCTCTTCAAGGTTGTTGTCGGAGAAACATTCAAAGACATTGTTTTGGACGAAACGAAAGATGTTCTGATTGAACTCTACGCTCCTTGGTGTGGCCACTGCAAAAACTTGGAACCAAAATATACCGAACTTGGTGAAAAGGTATCGTTCACTTTTGTCATTTTCTGGTTTAAAAGTCGTTTGTTTTTTATTCTAACAATTTTGCTGTTTGAGCACCAGTTACGCCAGGGTCTCATACTTTTATTTTTCCTGACAAACCGTCACTGCTCTGAACTACTGACTTGCACAACATACATTTGACTATAATGGCAAATTGTAACATTTGTTGGCAAGAGAATCTATATAATAGTCATTGCTTGACTCAAATTTTTGCAATTTTTTGCAGCTGAAGCATGTTAAGGACATTGTCATTGCAAAGATGGATGCCACTGCAAACAGCAGCCCACCAAACTATTCAGCTGGAGGGTGCGTTTTATATTTTGAATTTTTTCAATACTTCAGTTAACCTTTTCTACCAATTAGGTTTTAAGATAATTGCACAAATGAACTTTGCTTCTGAAAAAAGATATGAATCTAGGCAAAAGATCACTTCAAATGTGGTTTTACCCCTTTAAAATCATTGCCAGTTGAAAACGGGAGCAACTTTGCAAAGGAAAATTCGAGAATATGTTTAATTTACAGAAAAGTGTGTAGCTATGAAGAAAAAAGGAAGGCTGCAAAAGTGGAACGTAGCATCATAAAATGATAAAGAATCTAATTCAAGGCAGATTTGATTGTACATTTTTATTTATCATTTTTCTAATGGTTTCAGGACTTAGACACAATCTTTCTTCCTTGAAACTGTTCCTATGCCATTTTGAAGTAATTTTTCGCTCTGCTTGAAAATGATACTTCATGATTTGAAAGTTGTACCACCAAAGAGCCCCCCTTCCTCAAATGCCAATTACAATACCCTTGCTTATTCTAATATTAGTTGCTACTAACCTGTTTCCAACTGTAAATGTGATCATTATATCTTTAGCTTTCCAACAATCTTCTGGGCCCCAATTGGCAAGAAGGATGCACCACAAAAGTATCAAGGAGGGCGAGAAGTGTCCGATTTCATTGATTTCCTGAAACGAGAATCAACCAATCCTTTTGAGCTTGAAGATGGAAAGAAGAAAAAGAAGAAGTCAAAGAAGAAGAAGGAAGAATTATAAACGAAGACAAAGGGTTTAGAGACAATTTTTAATTGACAGATATGAAAGGGTACTTTTGAATTAGAATTTTTCAACTTCTTCCTTCAAAGCAGAGACTTAATTATACGTGTTAAAGGTCCTTCTTAAAGAACTTTAGAGTTTGTTTTGAAAATCTCATTTAAAATATTTTGTAAACAAATGAAATAATCTTGGAAGTTGGAAGGAGAATGAGAAATTTCAACTTCTTTTTTCTGATTTTCCACTTGTATTAAGCAATAAATGGAAAGTACATTTTCTGCTTTGATCCATGTAAAAATTTTTGCAATTTTGGCAAACATCAGCCTCTTTTTATGTGGACCAATTTTCACCCAAAATATAAGGCTATAGGCTTACATTTTTAACCAAAATCAACCTGTTTTTATATGGACTAATTTTCACCTAAAAAGTAAGGCTATAGGCTTACATTTTAAGCCAAAATCAGCCTGTTTTCATATGGACCAATTTTCACCCAATAAGTAAGGCTATAGGCTTACCTTTTTGGCCAAAATCAGCCTGTTTTCATATGGACAAATTTTCACAATAAAAGTAAGGCTATAGGCTTGCCTTTTTGGCCAAAATCAGCCTGTTTTTATATGGAATAATTTTCACCTAAAAAGTAAGGCTATAGGCTTACATTTTTGGCCAAAATCAGCCTGTTTTCATATGGACCAATTTTCACCCAAAAAGTAAGGCTATACGCTGGCATTTTTGGCCAAAATCAGCCTGTTTTCATATGGACCAATTTTCATCATAAAAGTAAAGCTATAGGCTTACATTTTTTGCCAAAATCAGCCTGTTTTTATATGGACTAATTTTCACCTAAAAAGTAAGGCTATAGGCCTACATTTTAAGCCAAAATCAGCCTGTTTTCATCTGGACCATTTTTCACCCAAAAAGTAAGGCTATAGGCTTACATTTTAAGCCAAAATCAGCCTGTTTTTATATGGACTAATTTTCACCTAAAAAGTAAGGCTATAGGCTTACCTTTTTGGCCAAAATCAGCCTGTTTTCATATGGACCAATTTTCACCCAAAAAGTAAGGCTATAGGCTTACCTTTTTGGCCAAAATCAGCCTGTTTTCATATGGACCAATTTTCACAATAAAAGTAAGCTATAGGCTTACCTTTTTGGCCAAAATCAGCCTGTTTTTATATGGACTAATTTTCACCTAAAAAGTAAGGCTATAGGCTTAGATTTTTGGCCAAAATCAGCCTGTTTTTATATCAACCAATTTTCACCCAAAAAGTAAGGCTATAGGCTTACATTTTAAGCCAAAATCAGCCTGTTTTTATATGGACTAATTTTCACCTAAAAAGTAAGGCTATAGGCTTACATTTTAAGCCAAAATCAGCCTGTTTTCATATGGACCAATTTTCACCCAATAAGTAAGGCTATAGGCTTACCTTTTTGGCCAAAATCAGCCTGTTTTCATATGGACAAATTTTCACAATAAAAGTAAGGCTATAGGCTTGCCTTTTTGGCCAAAATCAGCCTGTTTTTATATGGAATAATTTTCACCTAAAAAGTAAGGCTATAGGCTTACATTTTTGGCCAAAATCAGCCTGTTTTCATATGGACCAATTTTCACCCAAAAAGTAAGGCTATACGCTGGCATTTTTGGCCAAAATCAGCCTGTTTTCATATGGACCAATTTTCATCATAAAAGTAAAGCTATAGGCTTACATTTTTTGCCAAAATCAGCCTGTTTTTATATGGACTAATTTTCACCTAAAAAGTAAGGCTATAGGCCTACATTTTAAGCCAAAATCAGCCTGTTTTCATCTGGACCATTTTTCACCCAAAAAGTAAGGCTATAGGCTTACATTTTAAGCCAAAATCAGCCTGTTTTTATATGGACTAATTTTCACCTAAAAAGTAAGGCTATAGGCTTACCTTTTTGGCCAAAATCAGCCTGTTTTCATATGGACCAATTTTCACCCAAAAAGTAAGGCTATAGGCTTACCTTTTTGGCCAAAATCAGCCTGTTTTCATATGGACCAATTTTCACAATAAAAGTAAGCTATAGGCTTACCTTTTTGGCCAAAATCAGCCTGTTTTTATATGGACTAATTTTCACCTAAAAAGTAAGGCTATAGGCTTAGATTTTTGGCCAAAATCAGCCTGTTTTTATATCAACCAATTTTCACCCAAAAAGTAAGGCTATAGGCTTACATTTTAAGCCAAAATCAGCCTGTTTTTATATGGACTAATTTTCACCTAAAAAGTAAGGCTATAGGCTTACATTTTTGGCAAAAATCAGCCTGTTTTCATATGGACCAATTTTTATCATAAAAGTAAAGCTATAGGCTTGCATGTTTTGCCAAAATCAGCCTGTTTTTATATCAACCAATTTTCACCCAAAATATAAGGCTATAGGCTTGCATTTTTAGCCAAAATCAGCCTGTTTTCATATGGACCAATTTTCACCCAAAAAGTAAGGCTATACGCTGGCATTTTTGGCCAAAATCAGCCTGTTTTCATATGGACCAATTTTTATCATAAAAGTAAAGCCATAGGCTTGCATTTTTTGCCAAAATCAGCCTGTTTTCATATGGACTAATTTTCACCTAAAAAGTAAGGCTATAGGCTTGCATTTTTAGCCAAAATCAGCCTGTTTTTATATCAACCAATTTTCACCCAAAAAGTAAGGCTATAGGCTTACATTTTAAGCCAAAATCAGCCTGTTTTTATATGGACTAATTTTCACCTAAAAAGTAAGGCTATAGGCTTACATTTTTCGCAAAAATCAGCCTGTTTTCATATGGACCAATTTTTATCATAAAAGTAAAGCTATAGGCTTGCATGTTTTGCCAAAATCAGCCTGTTTTTATATCAACCAATTTTCACCCAAAATATAAGGCTATAGGCTTGCATTTTTAGCCAAAATCAGCCTGTTTTCATATGGACCAATTTTCACCCAAAAAGTAAGGCTATACGCTGGCATTTTTGGCCAAAATCAGCCTGTTTTCATATGGACCAATTTTTATCATAAAAGTAAAGCTATAGGCTTGCATTTTTTGCCAAAATCAGCCTGTTTTCATATGGACTAATTTTCACCTAAAAAGTAAGGCTATAGGCTTGCATTTTTAGCCAAAATCAGCCTGTTTTTATATCAACCAATTTTTACCCAAAAAGTAAGGCTATAGGCTTGCATTTTTAGCCAAAATCAGCCTGTTTCCATATGGACCAATTTTCACCCAAAAAGTAAGGCTATAGGCTTGCATTTTTAGCCAAAATCAGCCTGTTTTCATATGGACCAATTTTTACCCAAAAAGTAAGGCTATAGGCTTGCATTTTTAGCCAAAATCAGCCTGTTTTCATATGGACCAATTTTTACCCAAAAAGTAAGGCTATAGGCTTGCATTTTTAGCCAAAATCAGCCTGTTTTCATATGGACCAATTTTCACCCAAAAAGTAAGGCTATAGGCTTGCATTTTTAGCCAAAATCAGCCTGTTTTCACATGGACCAATTTTTACCCAAAAAGTAAGGCTATAGGCTTGCATTTTTAGCCAAAATCAGCCTGTTTTCATATGGACCAATTTTCACCCAAAAAGTAAGGCTATAGGCTTCCATTTTTGGCCAAAATCAGCCTGTTTCCATATGGACCAATTTTCACCATAAAAGTAAGGCTATAGGCTTCCATTTTTGGCCAAAATCAGCCTGTTTCCATATGGACCAATTTTCACCATAAAAGTAAGGCTATAGGCTTCCATTTTTGGCCAAAATCAGCCTGTTTCCATATGGACCAATTTTCACCATAAAAGTAAGGCTATAGGCTTCCATTTTTAGCCAAAATCAGCCTGTTTTTATGCGGTTCAATTTTTACCCAAAAAGTAAGGCTACAGCTTGGTTCTATATGAAAACAAGTTTCAAGGTATGAGAAACGCTTGTAATTTGAAAGTTTAATCTTCTATAAAAAAGTTGATTTATTGGATTTTTGTGTAGGATTAAGATAAGATTGTGCTGGAAAGAGATTGTAGAGAAAAAAAAGAGAGATCTAGCTTTTTTATTAAATATTTATTAATTACGTAAAATCTTTGACTAGAAGTTCATTCTTAGAAATCTAGCGTGGTTGGTATCCCCCTCTTGGTATAAATGTTCCCCCCATCATAGAATGTGGAAACCCAGTGGCAATCATGCCCCCTCTCATCGCCCGACCATCCCCAACCAAAGTTATATTGGCACTTTGTCCCATCGGATTGTTCATGTCCATATCCATACCACGCCCTGGCGGTCCGCCGCGTCCTTGTGAAGCTCCACGCCCGGACGACCCACCTCGACCTGGTCCGCCACGTCCACGGGTGAACTGTTGATTTTTGCCTTTAGCAGGGGGTGACTTCGGTCTGAGTGCTTCGATTTCGTTACTGCTGCCTACTAAATAATCATCCGGTCCATTGTTGAAGTAATTCAAATAAGTTTCGGTTACGAAATTGGAGCTTGAAAGATCTGGTCCAACTGTTAGCCACCCTAAAAATAATTAGAAGGATTTAGAAAGGAGAAACGAAGGCGGGAAAGGTTGGGGGCATGATATACGGGCTAGAATGGCTTCAAGGGAAACCGATCAAATTAAAACCTACAATTCTAAAAAGGTTAG
This sequence comes from Catostylus mosaicus, assembly GCA_964019065.1. NCBI lineage: Eukaryota > Metazoa > Cnidaria > Scyphozoa > Rhizostomeae > Catostylidae > Catostylus > Catostylus mosaicus. Next base: position 8,345,371 of record OZ025194.1, on the reverse strand, counting down.
ATTGGATTTAAACAAAAACATCAAATGTGTGTAAATTTACCTGGCCTTAATGTGCTGTCATTACCAAAAACATGAAGCCTTCTACGCCCTAAACAAAAATGCTCAATAATGTGAAAGATTTCTTCTGGTTTCTCCTGACTTCCAAATTCCGGCTGAAATAAAAGCGTAAAAATGAATTAAGCCCTGGAAAAGTGCTGATGTAGTAAAAATAGAAAAAACAGTAATTAAAGGATCAATGTATGACAACATTAAGAAACTGGTCGTTGAAAGAAAGTTGAAGGAGGGATAGCTAGAGGCAGACAGAGAATAGCTTATGTTGAAGGGTATGACACTGTCGCTTGTTGGTAATTCAACTTCGAATGAGTTTCTTTTTATTGCAATCGACAGACAAAGGTTTACGCGCATGGTCGTTGAAGGGCAAGTAGTTGGAAAGAGAGCATAGGCAGACAGAGCATTGCTTTTATGAATGATCTTACATAATCAGTTTCTGGTAATTCAACTGCGAACGAGCTTTCTCATATTACTGCCAATAGGACGAACAAGTGAACAAGTATTGGACAATCCTCAGTGTTAAACCATTTACAGGAAAGAAACGAAAAACAAGGAGAGGAGAAACCCCCACAGAGGGCTGACAACTCAGAATGGATTACTTCTTGTTTACTAATAGAAAGAATAAATTCGGAGCAATCATAAACATCTGCAAATACTTTAGGCTATCATGAGATTTGCAACAAAAAGCAAAATGACTTTGCAGTAAAGAATTACAGGAAACATCAAAATGTAAGGAAATCAGATTTTCAAGGACATGCAATTCTTCCAGATTACATAGACAATAGGTAGTATGTTTGAAAATGATGGATACTCCATTAAAAAATACCTCTTCAGTGATGATAATATCCAAATCAACATTGGCGTGAATAAAGTCAAAGTCAGTGCTCCTTCGCACAGTCCCTTTTATACCCATAAGGCAATGCTCCTTCGTGTGTTGCAGAAGTGACTTCGGTTCCATGTACTTCACATTGCCTGGGTCTTTTTTATTCGTCTTAATCCAGCAAATATCTTCACATCTTCTGAATCCCCATGCCCTTAAACATTTGCGTCCCTCGCTTAGTCCCTCTGCGGAGCCACACCATAGGAAGCAAAATGAACGCTGAGCAGCAACTTCTCCAATCTCTAACTTCATTATCTGTTGGATATGACAGAAAAAACAGTCGTCAAAGTAAAGCAACACTTTTCAAATGGTAGACGGTCATTAATAAAAGGTTTTTATCAATGTCAGTAGATTGACCACAATTCAAAGGCTTTGGTCTTGATTTCACACTTTGTTAACATCAAATCTTGCGCACCAGTTCAAAATTTCTCGCCAGTTTCTGAATAAAACAAACCTCTGAAAGATATTTCATCATGGTAATGCTATAATATCATGGAAATGCTACCCATGACCAATAAGAAGACCATGATCAATAAAGAGACCATGATCAATAAAGAGACCATGATCAAAAAGAGATGATACCTACCTCATCCCATTCCCATGGTCTCCAATTGAATGTGCGGCCAGGGCATCTTCTTTGGTACTCTTCAAGCGGTGGGTCGATCAAAATGACATCAAAAACACTTTTCAAGTCTCTTAAGTCGTAAGTCTCGAGATCGGCTTGCAAATACCTTGCAAAGACATACAATTATTGACACTGATTTCTCAATACAATTTTGAACCAATAGCCAGAACTATCATCGAGCTCTACCACGGTCATATTCACATCTAACACCGGATAAGACCATTTAGAAACACTCTTTCTAGAACTCCAGAGATAAGCATCGTACAAACTTAAAATTTCGAAACTCTCCCTTCCTTATCATTATTATGATTGATACCACCGCAGTAGACGTTTCCCCAAACCAAACTTCTCTATGTGAATTTGAACATTTGAGAACTTCATACTTAAACATAACATCAGGTTTAAACACCAATAACAAAGCAAAAGTAAGGGCTGATGAGAAAATAGACTTTCCAAAAACTAATAAATCAATTGAAGTAGATTTCTGAAATAACTTACATTGGTGGAGTTGCTCGTTTACTGATTATTTCATCCTAAAATTAAAAGGAAAACGTTTTTAAGTTCAATAAGGCTTTAGACAACATCTCAGTGACCTATGGTCTGGGCCTTTGATTTGAAGTAATGGAAATCTAAAACGTATAATACTTTTCCAAGGGGGTAATAGCTTGTTACAGAGTGCAATAGCTAGCATGCAAGGCAAATAATGAATGGTCTTTCTCCACATTGTAATTTAAAAAGTATAGTCCTAAATTATTTCTTGGCTGTTGTTTTACATTTTTATTTGTTGTTAAGTTACCTTAGTCTGGTACTTTTTGCAGGTAACAAAACTCATATTTTTGTAGCAACCATTCCAAAAGTGTAAAATGCATTTTACACACTCTAAAAAAGTTTTGTATTTCTTGAGCTAAGGTTAAGATGCAAAGAAGATATCAAGGCTCAGATTTAAAGCTTTTTTAACAGAATACAAGACTTGATAAGGCCTATTCCAAAAAGGTGAATATTCTTGCCATTCTTAAAGAATACCTTTAAACGAATGAGTTCTTTCAGTTTTGGATATTCCTCAAATCTATCAGCAAGACCTAAAAAGTAAAACAGATGAATCAAATGAGGAACAAATAAAAACAAAGGATGTTCATGGTAATAGGCTGTTTGGTGGATCGAAAGATTCTTGCAATGAGACTCAATCAATAAACAAACACTGGAGGAACATGGGCTTTGAACCCATTGCTTCATTTTCATGTGTTACATGCATACTAAATAAAGACATTAGCCATCTACCTGTGTCTCTAATAAAGTTCTGTGGTCGTTGCAAAGTGTCAAGAAAGTGTTGGCAATAGTCATTGTGTGGATTCAAACTTTGCGTTCCCTGTTTTAGGAAAAAATCAAAAGTTATGTAACATCAATAAAATTGAAATGGAGGAATGATGGCAGAGTGGGAGTAGATATTTTACTGTAAAGGATTTAAGTAATTTGATGGCAAATAGTCACATCATTTAGATGCAAAATCATTCATTAAAGCCAATATACTAATTCACTTTCTGTCCCCCTTTTCCTTCCTTTTACTTCATACTTCAACCATTATTTCCACCAAATGTTAAAGTTTACCTTAAATTCTCAAAGAGAGAAATAATTCTACTCAACAAAAACAGAACAAGTTCTTTATTTTTATATTTTTCCAGTAGTATTGACAACCAACAATAATTGATACTCAAACTCACTTTAAGAAATGTGCTTGAATCAGTGTATATCTCCTCAAAAGATTCTTCATCACTTTCCTGTTACACAAAACAATTTTTATAACAAATGTTAAGATTCTTTAAAATAGTTGAGGAGGGTCAACTAATCAATCAATAGATCAATAGATCAATCAATCAATCAATCAATCAATAGATCAATCAATCAATCAGTCATTCAATCAATCAATCAATCAATCAATCAATCAATCAATCAATCAATCAATTAGTGATTGAATCATTCACTTGATTAGTTAAAATCTCAAGTGTTGAACAAAGTGAAGTATATAAACTAAACGGAGTTTTCTTTGCCTGTAGAGATTTTTACTACTAGTAAGAATGATTTTTTCAAATAAACTTTGCACAAATACAAAGATTAAAACTTACATTGTCTTTGTCATTCTTTGAATCTTTGACCAAAACCTGGTTTAAGAAGTTTCATTTGATTAGTTAAATAATCAATTTTATGGGCTTGGGATAACGCATTAAGTTTATTAAGGGGATAACATTACAAGAGGATTACCAATATAATGCACAATAAACTCAATAATTGCACCCCTTATTCATTTAACATCCCTTCTATTCAATCTGATTATTCATTCCATCTGAGTGAAAGTAGCTATCTCTCTTGTTAATACCCTCTATATTGAATTTCCAATGGAGTTTGAGGGCCCTATGAATGCTATTGGCATAACAACAGCTCAGACCATCTTTTTTATGACAAAGTCTTAATAAACCAACTTTTCAAGTTACAGACTTCAAGAACACTGAAGCTCTTGTTGCCTGGGGGATGGCACCTAAAAAACCTGCAGACCCCCTTGCATGTAGTCTTTTGTATAGATCTCAAGTGTGGAACTAGATGAAAACAAATGGCAAGATGCATTTATTGTTGCTTGTTGGTGTAACATCCACCATGTATTTAGATGCACCATTTAACTCATATGTTATTGATAAAAATCACATACTTTTGGTGCCTTTCCATGCACTCCAGGTAATCTAAATTTTGGCGGTTCTCTTTTTTTAGCAGGTGGGGATTTTAATTCCTCCTCATTGTCTTCTGCGCCATTACCCTTCTTAACATCCTCTTGACCACCAAGTAATATGCCAATATCCTTAGAATCTTTTGCACCAAGCTAAAACAAAGAAATAGAGTTCTTCAGAGACTAAAACCCTGTTAGGCCACAAGGGGTAACTTACAATGTACTAATTATATTTCCTTTTTTTTAAAGAATCAAATGGACTCATCTCCAGTTCTTAAATGCAAACAACATCGTTTCTCAGTAAATCGCTCAATTTTGAATGAGGTTAAATTCTCCAATATTTATCCTCTCTAACCTGCAGAGCATGGCAGAACTTGACGAGATCTCGCGCGTTTAAGGTATAAAATGGAGGGTGCACGGCGTGCACATCTGATACTCTCGGGTGCACCAAGCCGCTTTAGGTACTTTTGAGCCTAAACGCATACAATACGCGCGTGCAAGGCCTAATTTTTGGAGTGCAGGTCGATCTGCTGAAAATTTTCTTGTGCGTGCAGTTGCCACGCTCTGCAGACTGGCTCTCTAACCTACTTTTAATGCTAGGTTAGGCAGAACATATGCTTTATTTGAAGTTTGTTTTTTCCTCCTCGAACAGTCAATCTATTGACAACGTGTGTCCTTAAGAAATTCAACTCCATACAAAACATCATTTAATTCCGTTCTATATCTTTCCATTTTAATATTAATTTCTAGGCATTGTGCACTTGTTAGTCCTTAATATTGGAGCATTCGCAACTGTTTTGTTATAAAATATAAGAAGCATTACGGTGCAATACCTGTTGAGCAAGTAGCTGTCTTCGAAGCTTTGAACGTTCCTTTACCAGTTTCAATCTCTCCGCACTCATATCGCCTTGCTTCCCCACGACTTGAACTTTTTAAAATGGCGACCAAGGTGGTATCCGTTGAAACCGGCGTTAAGGTGGCTCGTTGAGGTTGTTTGTACCCCGCAGCGTCACAACTCAAAGGGATGGGGTGTTGAGAGAATCAGTCCCCTACTCGCTAGTGCAAGAGGTCGGAAGTTTATCTCAGATTCAACAAAATAAATATTATATGTGTTAATAATTAAGCCCATGAGAACGTTACAAATGTCATTAAAACGATACGTAAAGAAATTATCAATCAAAACGAATATGGTACGCAAATATGTGACGCGCCTCGGCAGTTTCCGCACACTGTATCGGGTTGTATCAAACAGAGAGATGGAGAAGCAGGCTGCAGATTACAGCAATTTGAATGATAGATTCCAACTTCTGTATGGAAAACGTCTTGTGGATGTGTTCGAGTTGAGTCTAATGGATCATGTCTTGGATGTTGGCTGTGGAACAGGCGAACTCGCTGCGTATGTTGCACAATATAAGATTCCACATGGCAAAGTCACTGCAATTGACCCTGATGAAAAGAGAATCGCGAAAGCAAAACAGAAGTTCAAAGATGTTCCAAATATTTCATTTCACGTAGGATCCAGCACAGAGTTTTTAAAAGGAAAGAACGACGTATTTGATTTTGCATACAGCAATTTTGTGCTTCACTGGATCCCCGTGCCCCATCGTATCGCCACTCTGGAAAGCATATACAATGCTTTAAAACCAGGGGGTCTCACTGCACATCATATCGGCGCACAAATGTTATCGAGCATTGAGTACTTGATAAAGACCCGTGTGCTGACTGATGATGATGAAAAGTGGTTCACTGAAAATATTCACATTTATTCAAAAGAAGAATTTTGCAAAATATCAATTGATGTTGGCTTTGATTTGATTTCCATGGATTATTACATTGTGGAGAGCAAATTTGAGAGTCTGGATAGCTATCTAACGTGGGCAGAAGCAACCCATGGAGGGTACATTCCCTTGAAGAAACGATACGAAAAAAGGCATGAAGGGGTTGATATTAAGCAAGACGTTGATGGCTCAGTAATTGAGGAAACAAGTTTAATAAAAGCAGTCATGAAGAAGCCTCAACGATTTTTTCAAAAATAAACATTTTTTTTACGGAAACAGTTTACCTGTTAATTTAAAGGACTACATTTGCAACATCCCTCTACTACTTCACTTGATTGTAGTCAGCTAAATGTAAGCTTTTTGTTACATAAAATCATTGTTCTTTATATGCACTTGGTTAATAAGTAAAATGTGAGTTGCTCAAACATAAAGCAACAAGGACTATGTTATATTTCGCTTCTGCTTATCTATATCCTTAGTTGACAATTCCAAAAAGACTTATAACTGCCTCATTTCGGGTTTTCTTGCAAAATATAGACTAACAAGCCAATTCAGTCAAGATGCAAAATGTTAAGCATTATATGAGCATCTTTGACTATGGCTGGCTACTGAGCTGAGCTGCTTATCTCAAGATGAGACGTAGAGTGGAAACAGGGCCTAATTTTCTAGTATTATTTGCTTATAACGCGAACAAGATTTGGAAAAAGGAGCATTCAAAAAGAAAACAAAACAGGTTGAATTTATAGAATGGATAATAAATCCAAAAAAGTTAAATTCAAAAACTTAAGCTACTAATAGTAAACCTTCCACCATTAAGATTCTTTTGCTTTTTCGATTCTGGAAACGTTGTCATATTTTACTGAATATATTTCAAATTTAAGCCCTAGATTAGCTTTTAGCCATAACTTTGAAAACTTAAGCATAGTGTCCAGAAAATTTTGTTGGCAGTATGCATGATGTGATGATGAAAATGATGATGACGATGAGACTACTGTGCCATGAATACAATCAAAATAATAGAGGGGTGCCGTTCTTACCATACATTGCTATCGCCAGGATTGACGTATTCGTTCAAGGTGGTCTTTTGCTCTCTTTGAAATACTCAGAGAAGCATCTACCGGCAACAGTCTTTTTTCATTCATTAACGATAAACCACATAGTCCGAAATATGCGTGAAGAACATCTGAAACATAAACAAAGTTATATTTCACACTCTCACTCCCCGTAATAATACAGTTTTACAGCAGCAACGAATGCATATGGTCACTTTGAAAGGGGGTGCATTCAGTGGTGTACCAAGGGTCATTTCTATAAAGTATAACTATAACGCAGAAAAAATTAACAGCAACATGGAAAAAACTGCGAACCTGGCTGGAAATCAGGCCACTTGCTGAATCCACCAACCATCGGATTCTGTGTGTCCATCAAATATTCTCTGTTTGAAGCATCATCTATCATGGTACTCATGCCTAACAGCTGCAAAATGAGCGTAATAATTACTGTTATACCTGAAAAGATTGTGAAGTTGGTTGGGATGGTGTATTGTAGCAAACAAATCCTAGCACTGAAGCTACCATTAACAAAAATATCAAAACGTACCTCGAGCGAGCCACCAACCCAGAACGAGTAACACGTATCTACTGGTTTGTTAGGTCGGCCTTGGAAACCCGACTTTTGTCGCACGATACACCAATGTTTGATTTTCTCGATTTCGTTTTCAGTGAATACGGAATCCAGTTTGTCCATAAGAATAAGCGATGCCAAAGCACAGAAAGTTGAACCTCCTGAAGAAAGATAATTTTACAATAAATTAAACAGTAACAATTTACCTCGAAAGGAGGGAGACCTTGCTTGATTGTGAGAGAGTACCCTCAAAGTCCGGAAAAGTTGTTTACCTTCCTCCGGACAAGAGCATATCGTAAGGCAAACCTTCCTTATAAAACAATAAAATATAGGCATGGCTTAGATATGGCATAAGAGTTTCACTTGTTTTTTCGTGGACCTTCCTCCAGCTAGTGACAGTGTTACCGTAATGTTTTCCTAATTCTGAGTACCCCCACTCTGATATCAAACAGTAAATGACTGTGATGTAATAAAGTGAATCAAATGAAATGAGAAAAAGTGCAGAGTTGCTAGAAGTCATCCATTATGGCCATGAGCAGGAATCTTTCGATTTTAATGCAAAAATTCTAACTGCAACTCTAAAATATAGCCCCGCTTCTAAACGTTTTAAATGACACGGAAAAACAAGCCTTAATGTTCTCCTCTCCCGTTAAATGAATTCTAGTTTAATCTATTATATATTGATTCATGTTAAAGGTCAAGGGACCGTCATAATATCTTGCTCCCCTGGTGATATTGTCTTCATAGTGTTGTAAAGTAGATCTTTGGTTCAAAATTTATTAAGGTAAATTTTTATATGTATAAGCAGGAAAAATTGTGATCCAATTCCCGCGACTTGAAGACTCCTTTACCCCACTATTGATGAGGGAATTGTGAACTGTCACATGACATGAAATCATGGAACAGTTAATAAGGCATTTGAAAATAGAAATATTGTATTAAAGAAGAAAAAAAAAAAAAAAATGGGTAACGAACCATGAGATTCTAAACCAGGTGCTTGTGCAAATCCATGATCATATGACTGAAATAGATTTGAATAAAATTAAAATCCAAAAAGGATATTACCGTTATGATATTTTTGATATATATGCAAAGATAGAATAGATTGTAAATCTATAAAATCTAAACTAATCAATTTCGATAAAAATATTTTTAAAAATATATAGTATAAAAATTATCATATTGCAGGAATGAGAGAAAAAAAAGAAGCAACAAAAATATGGTAAAAAATAATAAAGCTGTTAAAGGACAATGTGTTCGATAAAAGAAATTTTCAATGAAAACGTTTGGATTTGCAGGGATCATAAATATCTAAAAAAAAAACAGTGTGGTTTAGATTAGGTGACATGTTTTATGCGGACCTTGTTACTGGTGATTGACATTATCAAAAGTAAAAAGTAAATTTGTTTTAGATTGGGTTTAAGCAGGCAATTTGATAGCATACCATGCTATCCTTAATGAATTTGATAACAGCATCAATGTTAATTCCACTCCAGTCATCCAAGATATAGCTGATACAACATGCACAGTATATAAATCTCATATCATTTTCACCACCAGATTTTACGGGCATAAAACTGCAAAAAAGGAAACAAAAATTCAATGAGTTTAACTATGAAATTCATAGCTGCATTGTTGAGGGATCGAATATTTATCTCCTCACAAAGTCGGGACTTCATACTTTGAGGTCTAAGATTACCTTTTTAAGCCAATGAAAAAGTGTAAAAATTTCAGAGCTAACAATATTTACCCTCTTGTATAGTAATTTTAGAGACGTAAAAGTATACACCCTAAGAAGGCTTCAAGCTTCTTGAAATCTCTTTCATATTATTCATAAGCAGCTTTGTTACCTTTTGTTTGTCATTATGTGCAGTATAAATATCAGGAACTTAAACTCCTGCCTCTCGTTCCACCAGTGACAAAATAAGAATGACAATCACTTACCTGCCATTAGCAAGCTGCACTGATTTTAAACCAGCTATTATTGATTTTCTGTTGACTCTGGACAGATCATCACCAAGAATAAGGAGACAGCACAATGCAGTGTATGTCATTGCAACATGCCCATCCTCATATTGATTCAAGTTAGAAGGAAATCCCTAGACATTAGACAGATGAAATAAAGATTCATACGTACATTCATATAAATAAAAACCTAAAAAGCCTGTAGAAGTGCTATTGTATTCTCTTGCTCTATTGAAAAAATACAAGTGCTTCAGAGGGTATTAAAGAGTATTTAATATACACAAAACTAAAAATTAACAGCTCAATTACCATTATATAGGCTGAACTTTTAAAAGACCTTTCCATACCTGTATAATGTTGATTCGGAAGTACTGCACATTTTTTATACATCCCCTCATTAAAATCAAATTTTCAAAGAAGTGAAGATCTATATAATCAAAATAACTTGTACACAAGTGGAAGAAAGACAAGGTTGTCTGAAATTAAAATTTCCCACTCACCCTTCCATCAAAGTCCCCTCCAAGGTAGGGTGCACCTCTGAAACCACACCTGGATGCATCGTCATCTGCAAGAAAACATGTTCATCATAAGAAAGCAAATAATGCTAATTAGCACTAGTTTTTGGGGGCATTAAAATGCATTACGATAATTTATGCTAATCATGCTAATAATGTCTTGCCAATTCCAAATGCATTCAACATTGCACTCCCTCCCCAAATTATCTTCAATTTTTAAGTTTCTTGTGGCAACCACACCCCCTGTGGCCTTGATTGACCAGGGCTATGATTTGAACCAGCGAGAAAAAATTACTTGTCATTTAACCACTACAAAACTAAGGCCTGAATATGTATTTGAAAATAAATTCAATACCATCATCATTTGGTAAAATCTGTTGTGCATAAATCCAATTTATGATGTCTTTCTTATTTTCATCAGAGAGGTTTAAAGCATCCATTAAATCGAGACCAGACAATGCAAAAAACAACACAGTCATCCTAAATGAGTAAACAGAATGCATTCATTTTCAGTAATAAATATTTTGGAAAAGTAAAACATATTCAACTTCATTACGTTGTTACTCCTTCTTTGCCTTTCATCTTTAACCCACAAATATATTTGATTTAAAATTATCTGTGCAAGTATTTTTTATTCTTAATCCACATCTTAATGCACACAAAACTATCCAGACAAGATTTTTGCCAACTAAATAGCCAAATGAGTTTCAAATTTCCACACAAGAAACCGGGGGGGGGGGGCTATACCTTGAGGGTCAATTAACCTTAACGCCCCTCCCCCTAACCGTATCTCTTACTTAACTCGTTGTTGGCAACAGGGTAAAACTTCCATTATACTTTACTGGGAATTAAACTGGGAATTGATTTAAGTTGCACAACCTAACTTTTAAATGTTTTTCACTCCTTACGACGGCACAGACAAATCCATTATTACGGCCTCAGCTGTTCATTCTTTTTTAATTTTTAACAATGTTTCACCTGGAAGTATCTAAACCACTGTACGCAGATGGGAGAATATCAATCATTCTCTCCATAAATTTTATATGTTTTTCGATCTGAAATTCTTTCTGTCTTCCCGATGCATCGGCATGGCTAGAATCTTCCATCTTCAATTCTTTAGCCAGCCAAAACTACAAAAAACGGTTTGCTTCTGTTAACTTCAATCTCGGGAGGTTGGGCAGGCCTAAAAAGCAAAACTTGATGCTTCGAGTTTAACCACCGCTCTGTGCAAACTACACCATGATATTTGATGAACTTCTATGTGATAGTCTTTCCTATTTTGTGTTTTATTTATAAATGTCTCCGTAACTTGAAACTAGTTTGAGTTGAAGCAAGTGATCGGTCTTATAAAACACTATCTGACTCTTGAAATTTCAAAATGGCAGTGTTGTGCAGTGGTTGCTGTTGTATTTCAAAACTTCCGTCGGGCAGTTTTGCTTTGAAATGTTCACATTTTCAATGCAGGCTTTTTTAACAAGAAGAGGTTTATAAAAACTAATTACTAGGCCCTTCAGGAAATCAAAAAGGTTTAACACTGAGTTGCTCCAAATTAAGAAAGTATGGAATTATTTCTATTCCTCCAGATATCCTTTTCTACTCCGGAGAAGACAGCTGTTTTGAGCAAACCCGTTGTTTGAGAATGCCTTCGTCCTTTTGACCCTTCCTATTTAAGAATGTGTATCTTAACTTTGTCTGCAACAAGACAAAAACATGGACCTTTTTACCCATCTAAAAAATTGCCCTGTTATTCCAAGCTATCGCTTTTATTGCTATCTTTCAACCAACTGGATTTTGGAGAAGAGGAAAAATCACTGCACACTGATAGACCTTTGGCAAGTTTTCTTCACATTATCTTAAAAACATTTTCAGGGCAACATGAAAATATCTTTATTGCACGCACACGATTATTGCCAACGATAATATCACGATATATCTATTAGTTTTATCAATATTGTCTGAAAAACTTCAGTAAACATGAGAGGGCCAAAAGAACTTGGCTGTAAATGGAGTCTTTTTGAAATAATAATCTCATGCAGACTTCATCGATGTTTTAAATTTCTCTTGGTTCCTACTTATCAAAAAAAGCATCTAAAGCTTGCAAGAAATTTACGGAATATGCTGATGACGATAGAGATAAAGGGACCACCAATATGAAGTGAACAAAACAGCCTTTTCTATTCAAATTCATGACAATGGGGCCCGTTTAACCCTGTCGTTCCTTTGAACCAGAACATAATGTATTGGTAACACCCATGATTATCAATAGTTTCTAAGCAGCTGGGGTCTTTAAATACAAGCTCTCTTTAAAGAAGTGTGTATAATACAAGGTGAATCTGCAGTAGGAGGTTCTGTAAACATCGTAATCTTGGAAGTCCGTTAGTGATATCGGGAAAAACACAAACATTGCTCCAGAATTTGCGAGTTATTGACAGAGGAAAGCAAAGACGAGAAGTAAAATCTCGTCTGAATAGCTTAAGAAAGATTGCTCCATCCAAGAGAAATAAGAAGGCTAAAAGAACGGTTAAAGTAAAGGTAAAAAAAACATTTTAATTCTCCTAACATCATACCAATTGAGATACATAAACTTGATAAAGAAACTTCTAGGTAGTAGCACGTCAAGTCAGAATAAAATTTCATTGCTTGCCATTGATGTATTTTCTGTGTACTTCTTTGGAATATGGATCTTGCCAGGTGCTTGGCTTTGACTTTTCGGAGAATCTAAATATTAGTGATATTGAAAATGAAAGAGAAAAAAGAAAATAATTCTAAATTTTGGTGTTCTGCCATTGGTGGCAGAACTAGTCCAAACTTCTAACACAGAAACCTGTGCTTCTAACCATAGAATAGGTTTGCTAGTTTTGTTCAAACTATTCTATTGCGTAAATGTAAAGTCTGCATATTCGAATTCCCTAGGAGTAACCAGTTCAGTCCCAAAAATTCCTAAAATACCTTCATATCCTTTTCTGCATTCCATAATTTCTCATACGACACGAAGCAATTATTTTATTTGTTGACGTTTCCTTGATTTCACAGGCTTTGAATGTTAATATTGAACTCTTGATATGGACATACGTCACATAATACGTAAGCTTCGGTGCGAGTGACGTAATGCAGTAGTTATGCACATGTTGAAATTGGATGACTGCAAACAAGTTCTGGAAAGCATCCACGTTTTATAATTTTGATTCAGAGTTTAAGAAGGATTACTTTAACCCAACATTGATCAACATTGATGATTTTTTCTTACAATCTTAAATTACGAATTCCTGAATATGTCGATGTCCTGAACGTTGTCAATTCTCGAAAATTCCCCCTGGGGGAAAGTCTGAAGGAATGAACTTTTAAGTGAAAACAGGGGTTGCAATTAAAAAGAATTCCTTTGATCTCAATAAATTTCATTGGATGGTCCCTAAGAAGAAGTCTTCCTTTCTATAATTTTCCCAAATCTCCAAAGCAGTTCTTTGGGTCGTGATTTCCTAGAACAAGAGTCTGTGTCACCCAGTTCCTGTTCATAAATACCAATATCCTGTCTTTCCCATCACCCCCGGGAGGGTCTCACTGATTGAGGCTTATTCTAAGGTTGTGATGTAAAAAAGTTTGTTTGTGGGATTGCAACTAACACGGGGGTTGGTGGCAAGAGATTAACTAATGAGTATCACTATTTCGTAATTCCTTCTAGAAAATTCTATTCCGGAGTCTATCAGCAAAGTAGATCAAACCTGAATTAGGAATATTTTTTTCTAGCCAAGAACGACTTCAACATGAGTCTTCGATGCTCTTTGGCTATTTTGGTCCTCCATGTACCATTCATGATGGCGCACGATGTCACAGAAAAAGGTTCTCCAGCCTCCAAAATCAACAATGGTGAGAGTTCAGAAATAAACCCCTTCTTTAACGACTAGCAAAGAAATTCTAATCAAGATAAAACAAATATTTTTATCCATCTTTAAAAAACCAATATATAACAAGGTATATTACCCCATACTCTGGGGGGCATCGATATTGGGTTTTTGCTAACATTCCCAAAGCAATGATGGATTACTAGCTTCAGCGTATTTTGATATACCTGAAATGTTCCCTTTTATACCGATGTATATAAACTAGAGAACATTATTTTGCAGAGCTGGAAACAACCAATGGCAGAACTGAATCGAATGTAAAACAAACAGTGCCACCAGAACGTGAGTAACTTTAGAACCTTGAATTTTCGTGTTCACTTCGAGTTTTAAGAGTGTGATATTCGGGTGGCAAAAATGCTACCACCACCCACCACAGAAAATGAAGTGCCTGGCTTATTTTAAAAATTATCATTTCCCTTTACCCTGAAGTCTAGCAGAACTTTCTAGCACTAAACATTGACTCTAGCCTTGAACAATCCTTTCATATTTTTTGCTTTTTCAGTTGAATGTTTTGATTTGTATGGAGCAAAGAAATGTAAAGAATTACGAGACGAATGGAAATTCTGCAATAACGCAAAATCAAATCTCATGAACGAGATGTGCAGAAAAACATGTGGCTTTTGCAGTGAGTTGCTTTCAAAGTTTCTTACATGTTTTCCATACCTTCGCACCTTACATTAACTGTTACAAGCATTACTTTGAACGTAAGAGGAAACGGTTACGCGTAGAAGATGTGCCAAAGATACATCATTTGTTTTTTATTGGTTCGATTGAATCGCTGAACGCATAAATTGCTTGTTTTGCAGAGGTCAATGAAGACTGTAGCACATCTAAATATAAATGCTGTGAAGATGGAGTTACTGCAAAGGAAGATTTGCAAGGAAGCAACTGTCCTGGTATGTTTTTATCTCATAATCGCTTTTCATAATCATGATCATCAACACCATATTCATAATCGTAATCATCATAATCATCATTATCATCATCGCCATCATCATCATCATCATCATCATCATCATCATCATCATCATCATCATCATCATCATCATCATCATCATCATCATCATCATCATCATCATCATCATCATCATCATCGCCATCATCATCATCATCATCATCATTATCATCATCATCATCATCATCATCATCATCATCATCATCATCATCATCATCATCATCATCATCATCGCCATCATCATCATCAACATCATCGCCATCATCATCATCATCATCATATCACTGCAATCACTGTTATCGTCAATCGCCTTAGTTGATCGAATCAAAACATTTAATCGCTATTTTCTAATCAGGATGCAAAGACAAGCATTCAGAACTGTGTCAAAAGTACGCGAAGGACTGCAATGACCTTGGCTGGGCTGGACTTTGGATGCAAGCAAATTGTAGAACAACATGCCAGTATTGCAAAGGTAGGAAAGACCCCTCAAGAGATCAAGAATCAATCCATTTAATGTGGTTTATGAAATCAAGATCATGAAACCTTATGTCAATGCAAAACATGTTGTGGATAATGGGAAGTAGGGAACCTGACCCTGGTTTCCCTTAATCATCAACATCATCATCATCATCACCAGAGCTTAAGCAGAACTAATCCAAATCAACTAAACTAAACTAAACTGAGCTAAACTAAACTAAACTAAACTAAGCTAAACTAAACTAAGCTAAACTAAACTAAGCTAAACTAAACTAAGCTAAACTAAACTAGTCTAAACTGAGCAAATCTTTCAGAAACGTTGTTCCACTTGCAGACCTTTGTTTCTCCCGTAAATGAAGGACCATAAATTTGTAGGTCATATTGGCAAAGCGAAGTAACGAGCCCAGCAGCAAATCCTGAGTGTGTTTGAAATGTTCATGTTTGTTACTGAATAATATTAAAAATTCACCATTTCTTCACAGAAAAGAAGCCTGTTTGCGCAGATGACAACGCACAGAAAAAGTTCTGTCCATCATGGAAGAAATACGGCATGTGTGACATTCATGGGTCGCTGATGAAGGAGCATTGTGCCAAGACATGTGGGTTCTGTGATCTGGAAGAAAGTGGAGCGAAAGAGCAAGGAAAACAGAAACCAGGCGGCAGGATAGCAACAACTGTGGACCATTTTCAGCCGTAAAAGTTATGAAAAACTATCGAACTGTAAAAGGTGTGAAGTACTAATTTAATGTAATGGAAATAAGTTGGAGCTTGGGTGCCTTAAAGTATTTCAAATATATTTATATGACTTGTTCTCTTCGTTTACTTATGTTGTATGAGGTGCGTAGTAAATTCTCTGCATTATGTTGATGATAATTTTTGCATTGGTGCAATGATGGTATCTCGCAAAAAGTGTTGAACAGAAAGTTCGACAGGCAAGGCAGGCTGTTATTAATATGAGTTTTTAGAGTTTCTTATTTAGCCATGCATTCTTTGCACACAACATAATATGCATAATGATAGATTTGCCTTTATTTCAATTCATCATGAACATTGTTTATTTGTATATGTTTATTAGTTTAGCTATTTTAATTGCATTGTTTATTTTCAACTTAATATTACTAGTTATCATGTGATATTTGCGCATTTTCTGTTTATAAACGTGGGAACCAGATATCTCTTACTTCTGAATGATCGCCTGTATTCTTCAATCACAGAAATATGAATGTAACTTACTTTTAACTTCGACTTCAATTCGTTAGAGGGCTAAAGTTTAATAAGACGTTTCCAAGATGAGATCAAATCTCACGTAAAAACAAACATAACAATGAAAAACATATAAAATTTCATATTAAACACTAAAATACAATAAAATTCAAGAGTCTTATGCAATTGATGTTCCAGTCACGTCATAAAATATAATTCAAGAAATTAATAATTTGTCATCCTTTTCGCCAGTATGGAATTTAGGCGATGTGCTCTTCAGGTTTACAAGTAGTTGCACAACCTCTTTTTTTCAGTTCACGTGCATACAAGATATTCCATTATCTTTTTAGAATTGCAATTGCTTAAATTAAGCTATTAGAAAAATGAAGATTTCAGCAATGTAAACGGGCGTGGTCACATTTATAGCCAAAGTAAAAGGCACCGCTTAAAAATTTTTTGCAGGGGGCCCAGCCCCCAAACCCCCATTCACCCTTCTTCATTCCTTGTTACGCTCGGCACGAGCATATCATCCACAACCTTCAGTTGTGCTGAGCCATGCACAATAATCCTATCTTCCATACTGGCCTTTTCGTCGTTAAGACAAGAATACTTTAACATCTGGGCCAAAAAACATTGAAACGTTCCTTTTTTGCATTTGATAATATTTTCTTGACAGGAAACATTTCCATTTTGAATCATATATAGCCAATGACAAAATACTCAAATATAACACCTTCTATAAGCTAGATATTTGTTAACTAATAATCAGTTAATAGATCAGTTAAAATATGGGAAAGTACGTGTTTCTATTTGAACCTTTTCACTCCTTTCTCGCTTTTTTAGGTTGCGGCATGCCAAGTAATCCTGGTCCATTCTGCTTTCCGTTTTTCCATCCATTATTATTGCTGTTGCCTGCGCCTTTTCCTTGGCGCTTCTTCCCTCTGCGGAAATTGCCTCCTCTAGAAGACAAAAAGACCTGCTCATCTCACCACTATTACTGATTGCTACTGCTGCAAATGAGCTTGAAACGAAATTCATAATATTGAAGTCAAGAAAACAGAAGAGGAACACAAATTGAAAGAAGTACCCGTTTCGTCCGCCTCCCCAATTCTTCCTGTAACCTCTCCTGTTTGAGGTGGTCGTTTCCAAACTATCGTTTGCGTCAAAATACGGTGACGATATTTCATCCAAGTTCGTCGTAGGAGGCTTTGTTGCAGCCTTGAGCTCTTTCGCCATGCTTGCGCATTTTCGGGTAATCTAGAAGAAAGGTAATGCCTGAAAATACCTGTCTAACATATTTGCAGCAACATATGGACTAACCCCGATCATTCACCTTATTAACTGTAATTCAATTTTTCACATATTCTTTTCCCTCCTTTTCCCTTTAACAATTGTAATTTCGTTTTTGATGCGGAACTAGGCCAGCCAAAGACAAAATACCTTTTGAAAGGTCAAGTTTTGTAAATGTAAAGCAAGTAGAATAAAAAATTAAACGTTTCCATCAAAGAATCATTGAAAACCTACCTCGAGGAACTCCTCTCCAAACTGTCCAGATTTGATTTCAGTAACACCATCAATATTCAGCATTTCATCTTTACTAGTTGGCATCGTAATAGAGAGTTCACTAAGCGTTAACGATGTCAAAATGTATTCTGGATTCAAGACATCATTTGCACGTGCAATTTCTTTTCGTCTTTCTTCCAATCTAAAAAGACATTCTTGTTGCAATGTTCTCAGCTCTTCAGATTCCGGCAGAAAGTCAACATTTCCTCGCTTTCTTTTAACAGAAGCAGCCTTCTTTTTGGTTGAAATTGCCAGATTGATCTAAAGAAAATATTTCTTATATTAGAAACGTTGTTCCTGGTTGAACTGACATACAAGATAACTAAAGCGCAAACATAAAATGCAAACGAAAACGACCTACATTAACATAATAAATGACGTCACTAGCGTCCAGTCCTATAACAGCGGATTAAAGTATAGAAAGTTTTACCTTCATTTTTCCATTGTTAAGGTCAACGGCTTTTGCTCCTAACTTGACATATGCAATAACATTAGCATGTTTACCAGTAACAAGCTGTTCTTGAATAACGTTCCTTAAAATCAAAAACCGGAACAATCTTTCAGCGTCATTTCTGGTGAATTTACTGGCCTCAGATTGTGCAGCGTTGAATAAACTGCATCCGTCTTTGAATCTGCTTTTTTCGCTTCCCTGAATGCAGAAAATACCTCTATCATATTGAAATTCACTTTTTTTCATAGCTTTCTTAATCTCAAAAAATTTCATTCTACTTCATCTATTAATTTATTAGTTCAATTTGCTTGTGTGCTCAAGCTTCTTTTACTTGATTTAGCTCTACTTTACTACTTTACTTTACTATAAGAAATAAGACGAAAGAAAAATTCAAAAATGCATGTAACTCACCATGAAAATATCAACAAAATGATTTAAAGTCAATTTATTTTGAAGTGAAGATCTCTGAATAAAACTTCCTCCATGAACAACATCTTTCACTCCATTAATGATCAATTTCGAAACTTCTGTGCAGTCTCGAAACGTGCACTTATCTCTCCCTTCGCAATTATCGCAAATCGTATTCTGGTTTGCGGCACAATCCGACGAGTCGAAATTCGTTTCGCCGAAATAATGAAGTAACTGGGCTCGCCTACAATCGGTGCAATTCTCACAATATTGAA